>VSWD01000005.1:1415277-1998610 GCA_033119305.1 Pinctada imbricata | reverse complement strand
ATGTCGTAGAATTTCAGAAATGTGCTTCTTTCGGCATCATATACCACCCATATTGCTACGTCTTTCGGTACATATTAGGACATAATAACTTTCACACTCTTTGGTCATATTACTTAGATTGAGGATCACTGACGAATTTTAAGTACCCTAAGCATGTCTTGTCCATACTGCCAATTTATCTGTTCTTAAATGATGCTATTGAGTTTAAAGACGTTTAATATTTGTACCTGTCAAATTGCGGTAATTCACTTTAAAAGTAATATCTTACCTTACGTTTGTTGTACTGGACAGAGGTTGTACCCTGTATGATCTCCTTTTTCTCCATCCGCGGAAAGCATCTTTAACTTTGTTGCCAAAGTCCTCTAGCTTGGATGTAGGGTCTACTCTGTCTATTGCCTTTATACAATCTTGTTTAGTTTTGTCATTACCTCTATGACACTCATTTGCTGCCTGTCTTAAGTCTGCTTCGCATCGCTGAAAAATGGAATTTTGAGATAATGACGGTAATTAAATTATATAGCCGGATAGAAAAGGATTATAATTCATAGAAAAAGAAATATTGTAGCAAAAAGTATTGAATTGATAAAAGACATCAAAATGCTTAGAAATAGTCCGAAATAATTGCTTCTTAAGTTTAAACTCACAGTCGCGAGTTCTCGGACTTTTTGAACAGAAGTTTTGATTGCTGAGGAAAAATTTGTATTGCATCCTTTATTGGCTTTAACGATCTTAGTATGTCCGTGACAAATTCTTCCAAACTTTTCATGTACTCGTATATTTTTTGTTTAAGGGCTTTTATTGGTTCCTCAAGTTGCTTGCGAAGTGCTTGTGTTTGATTGTAAATCAATTCCGTGGTACATCCCAAACTCTGGCCTACTTCCTCGGTGTTATGTGAAATATTCGTTGCCGGGCCGGATAGTAAGAGAGCGGTAATGACTGATAGAATGATAGCTTTTCCCCGTCTTGTGACCATATTTGGAACCATTATCAATAGAACACACCTTATAAACGCTGAAAATGTTACACCAAGTATTACAAATACAAAAACACCCGTCACTATGTATCCTGCAATTGCGAAGTCAAAAGAAAAACTGAAGACCAGGAGTAAGTAAACAATGGCGCTTGCTACAACAGCTGTCAGTATTCTTAGAATAGCCAGGCGCAGTATATAGAATTTGTGTGTTCCATCCTTGTTTTGTTCGTCATTTGAATTATCGTCATCAATAAGTTCGATGTCATCATCTTCGCATGGATCATCGGTGATGGATTTCCTTCCTGTATCTATATCTCCACTTTCTGGTACTTCATTCTCGTCGATTCTTGGAAAATCACTTTCGATGACATTGATTTTAGGATCTTTAGTTGGTTTGACCGACCTGTATCTAGTAGTGAACCGACGTACTACAGCTCCCGTGATTGACGTATTACGGTCAATACAGTACTCTGGGAATGAACCTTTTTCCCTTGAATTGACATTACGTCCTATCACCCAACCATTACCAATATCTTTCACCTTGTCAACTTTGTCACCAATGTTCAATTTCAATTCACCCTTCCTCGAAGGTTCGTAAGATTCAACGACGGAGAACATACTGTTAGTCCATGTAACAAGTCCCCTTCTGGACGTGAGTGGGTCAGTCATGTTTTATTGATAGGGCTTACTATCACAATCTGCTTATAATAAGGACATCCAGGGGATAAACCCAAGCTATTGTTTCCTACTTTAATTCTTAAATTTAGCTGCTGCAAAGTTGATTCGCCAAATTTAGTTTGATCAGGGATTAATTTCCGATATGGAGCAGAAATTATAAATGGCCATTAGTCCGTTGAACAAGGTAGTCAAAATAGAATTGTTCGTCCATTTTTTATAACTTTAGTTTATATCCTTACGTTGAATATTCCCATTAGTTCTCCGTATGTTTAGTCTTTTAAAATGACATCATAACGCTGTTCTCAGCTGGTGGCAAGAATATCATGAATTTGAAGTAATATTTGTATCACCCGGTTAGTGTCACTGCTGATGGACCAGGAGTACCCGAAGGCACATGTAGCCAAGTCCGATCAACTTCGGTTGATCGTTTCTTTTACCGCATTCGAAAATTTCTGTTCATTTTTTTCGAAATTTTTGAGAAATGTGACCTGTAACATCATATCATATCTATCCTGCTTCGTCTAGGGGATGTTATTTTGTTTTTACATCTTTAAAAAATGTCGTTGAATGACTGTTTGTTATTTGTTTCACATATGAATCCAAGTCCTCGAAGGCACATGTAGCCAGTTCAATCAATTTCGGTTGGTCGTTTCTTCAAACGCATTCGAAAATTTTTGTTTACAAAATTTTGTCCAATTTCTGAAACCAGAGCTTTGTAGCATTATATCCAAGTCATCTTGCAGGCTTACCATCTTTCATAATTTTCACAGATTTTGGCTATTTTTCGATGTATGGAATGAGAATCACTGACGAGGGTTAAAAACCGAAACGTGAATGTCTGGTCCATGCTGTAAATCTATCTGCTTTTAAATGATGCTTATGAATTTGAAGACGTTTGACATTTGGAACTAGTATCATAATTTTACTTTGTCATAAATATGACTAAGTCAACTTAAACAAAAATTACACTAAAAGAGGCACCATGTTTCTTAAAAAACCTCACTACAGATAAGGTAAATTCGCTTGCCTTATTTATGACGCACCTATGCTTATGTGTTATTGGAGTGAGTGTCAGTCAAACAAAAAAATCCGAAATCTGATACCACGCAGACTACTTAACCGATGCAAATAAACAATAATAAATGTCCAAAGGAGATCAGTGACGGGGAGTACTAAGCTTCTCCTTCCCGATAGTAACTCTCGTTGTCTACAATCTTTGCTTGAATATAATTTGCTCCATTTTGTTGTCAGTGAACAGAGAGTAATCGTTTTACGATTTATTATTTTGGCGTTCTATATAGACTGATGCAAGTATACATTTAATTGTTGTCGTCCAACAAAGACATGTTTAAATAGAGTACATATACAGAAAATTATGAAAATGAATCAATCTTAAAATCAAATATAATATATTGCTATTTTGGAAACTTGTCATTTCATACAAAAATATCATCGAAATTAAAGGAGGTTAGCATTATAAGATTCTACGGGTATGGGTTTGCCTGAATGTGGAATTCAAATTATTTCAACGATAATTGGATTTGAAATACAACATATCACTCTTTACTTTGAAATCAAGAAAAAATAAATTTCTTTCAACGAAAACAGACCGTGACAAAATTTGAATTTTGAACACTTTTCATGAAATTCGCGTATTTTATCGGAAAATTAAAATCAAACCACACCTAAAGAATTGTTTGTATCAAGTTTGATAAGAAAAACATAATTTTATTGAATGCATTTGTTACAAAAGCGATAATTAGCAAATAAAACTAAACAAATTTGCCTTAAAATGGCTGTGTGCACATAACTCTTGTAAATGGTGCGTAAAATGAGTTTCCATTAACCAAACATCTTTTTCTAGGCTTACTTTTCATAAAAAGTTGCATAGCACAGGAAAAAAAAAATAAATATCGCGTTCGCAGGAAATATTCCAACACAAAAATTCTTACCCGGTTTATGAATGATACCGGAAGTTTTATTGACTCGTAACGCATCAGAAAATTTGTAAGCATATCACGACGAAATGACAGTTTCAACCACATGGGCTGCAGTACACAAAGAGTACAGAATAAAATCCCCCTCCCCTCCACTTATAATACATAAACAAACACAAGGGGTGACTCGAATGACGATATCGCCCTATTCACTCAATCAATTTCTAACTCAAATTTTGTGCAATTGGTGAAAACTTGATACCGATCGATCAAGAAACATATATTCTTCCTGAGTACATGATCAACTTTGTTATTTACCTGTGCAACTCTCTGTTATTGAGTGTAATCTGCCACCCGTATCGAGAACAGTGTCAAAGGAAACTTGAAGGTAATTCGACCTTCATCTTGCTCTTCGTCGTATAGGCTTGTACCCGAGACTTTGCGAAGTGCATTTTGGACATCGTCATTGTGTTTGCTTATGTATTATAAGTGGAGGAGAGGGGATATTTATTCTGTATATGCTCTTTGCGTACTGTAGCCCTGTGTTTCAACCGCCGATATTTCAAAATACGAAAAAATAAAAACGAATTGAACGATAAGGCACGGTCCATTTGATATTCTAGGTGGGGTTGGGGGGAGGGAGCTTGGGATTTTTTCGAAAAAAATAATTTTGCTCTGAATTTTGATGAAAAAGATAAATTTCCTTATGGTGTGACAGAAAAAAATAATCTTGCTCTTGCAAGTAATCTGAATTTGAAGAATAACCATAAAATTCGCTTAAAATTGCTGAAAATTTTCGGCTCGCTTCGCTCGCAGCAGTTTTCAATTTATATTAAAACTTTTTGGGCTCGCTTCGCTCGCCATACTTTTCTTCTTTAATGGCAAGTTCATATTAAAAAATATCAGAAGTATACATGTGACTGAAAAAAAGGGCTTCCTTATTACTTTATCAGTATCATTTTCATAGGTACATGAATCACCATAGAGTCTAAAATTTATTACAATCTTGGAAGGAGAATTTAATTAAGTTTTTCACCAGTTTACGTCTCTAAATCAAAATAAAAAACTGTCTAGAAGACCCTCACCTCAGGCCCTCTTACATGTTACATGACCTTACATACATTTCGTTTACTGAAAATTATATCATATTGTAAAAATCTTTTATCTCTCTCAGTTTAGAAGTGAATACAAGTTTTACATTTAGAACAGTTTAAGTAAAAATAAAGAATTTCTATTGAAAAAAACACTAGCACTCTTAATATACACATCAATTGTTAGAAAAAAAATCCTTGCTCCAACTTTGCAAGAAAAAAATAATTGTGTCCCCGTCCGGAGCGAAAAAAATAATCTTGCTCCGACAAAAAACCCAAGCCCCCCCCCCAAGAATATCAAATGGACCGTGCCTAAGCGTAAGAACTTTTCTATTGTAGCCTTTTTCATACAAGAGATAAAGTTTTCTAACAAACCGGGAACGAATTATTCTTTGCTAAAATGCTATAATATAATAATAATAATAATTATAATTTCCTATATTTTAACAGGATAAACACAATTAGTCTTGGGACTAGTTTACATTGTGGTCCTGTATTATATACATATGTACAAATATATAAGAAGAAAGTTAACATAAATAAAAACATACACATGTATAGTAATTTTTCATAAATTTGAGATGTTGAATACTGTATCTAAAAAGAAAACAATATGTAGTAAAATGTCCTTGTATTAAAACTATGCATCACAGACAATGTTCATGTATTAAAACAATTAAATTATCTATTAAAATACTCTTCTAGATACATCTTTTTAAAACTGTCTAATGTTGTACAATTTCTAAGATTTGGTGTTAAATCATTCCAAAGTGCACTGCAAGATGTAACAAATGATCGTCTAAAATATTCAGTGCGCGCTCTGGGAATAAAAAGTAATGTTCTATCTATACTCTGTCTGGTTACTCTTCTATTCACCTCATGTCCATATTTAAAAACATCAAGATATTCTGGTGTCATATTATGTAAAACTTTAAAAGTCAAAATAAATTTTCTAAACACATAATAATCAGACAGGGGCATCCACTTTAACTGTGTTAAAAGAGAACTAGTAGGTGTTAAAATATCTCTCACCCCAAATATAGTTCGAGCTGCATTTTTCTGTAATTTAAAAAGTCTATCAATGTAACATTGTTCTTGGCACCACTCCATACTGTACAACAATAGTTAAAACTAGAAAGGTTTCTTGTTGCGGTTGCAACAAGAGTGTCTTCCTCCTATACAATTTTTGGTTTGGAAATATGAAGGACGTCACATTACATGTATTTATATTATATATTTAAGTTTTCAAATAGCAGTAACATTAAATTTTCAAACCGATAATTGTTGGTGAGCAACCATTTGATTTGGGGGGGGGGGGGGGGGGGGGGGGGGGCAGGAATTCTATTGCCAGCCGGTAAAATTTTTTCAGCAATTTTCTGAGCAGGCCATTTTTTCAGCCATTACCAGAGTCGGAGAAAAATTTTCGCCGGTTCTTCGGGCCGGATTTAAACAAATTGTCAAATGTTGTGAATGTCTGTGTAAGTTAAACTCCCCGCTGTTACAGAGTATGAGTTAATAACCGTTCCTTCAGATGTCTCTTTGCAATTAGCGAATTTCAGACAGATTGTATGATGTTTAAATAGAACCTTTTCTAGATTTTTGTGCCTATGCGTATTAGGTCTCTGGTAGATACAGCTATGTGAACAGTTTGTATTTATATTAATTAATTTTTTGACTTTAAATTGTCTGGCACAAAGAGCCAGCAAAAATTTCCATATCATGCAATGTATCCTTACTTTTGCATGGTCCGGGAAAAAAAATTGCCGGCCCTTTGGGCCGGAATATTTTTTTCAGCATTTTTCAGAGCCGGGATTTTTTTTTTGCAAATTCTTCCTGCCCCCTTCCCCCATAAAAAAGGCGAGCTCGTAGCTGTAGAACCAATTTTCTTGAGAAGAGAAATGGTAATAACAAGTTACGTTCAATATATACATATAAATACCATGAGGTTCTCGCTGTGCAGGTTCAAATTTGGACCCCCCCCTTCCCTTTTTTCAAAGTCTATTTTGAATTTCCGTCATGGCGACATCGTTCAATATAAACAGAACTGTTTTCGAAAAACGAGGGGAGGGAAGAATGTTGGAGAAATTGTTCATCAATTTGTAAATAAACCAACCGAAAATTATGTTCGAACGTTTGCTAGAATTAGAAATTAAACTTGATGTTCAAAATATAGTTATTGAAGTTTAGAAACGGGTTTGTAGGTTAGAAATCGGAATCAAACTACCACTTTTTGTGTGTAAATTCTGGTTTGTAGCTGATCTCTTCTAAATTAATCAACTGTTTTAAAATCAAATTGTGTATATCGAAATGTATTTATGAAATGCATATTCATCATTGCCGTGAAATCGGAATTTGAAAATCTCAACACTGCTTTTCTCGAGTCGGACTCGGACTACCAATTTTAGTGTGCGCCCGATCTGTTGGCGTGAAGGTGTATCGAAATACCCAACTCAAAATTTCGATGCTCATATCTTTTCAGCAGTAAGAGATAGAGATAGGAAAAATCAGAAAGACTAAATAAGACAGATATATGGATAAAAAATAATAATATTGAAATTTTTAGGAAACTTCATAAGCTTAATTTGTGTTTACTATTATAAGCAAAAAAGTGTCTTCCTCCTATGAACTTCTGAATTTGGAAATATGAAGGACGGTGAAGGACGTCATCGTAATAAATCGTTACAGTGTGCATCTAGCATTTCATATCTTGCATGGCTGTCGACTTTCAAAAAGAATGGAAATTGTAGATAGCAAAATACGAGATATTTAAGCTTACAAATAGCAAAACATGAAATTTTCGGTCCTTTTGAGTAATTCGACGCTCCCGTCAAATATTTGAATCTACTAAAAAACATGATAAAAAAAATAACAGAGACCAAAAATAAAAAAGACCAATCTAGCTTTTACTCCAAACGTAACGTTGGAGAACTTTCATTGTCCTAGCTTACAGGGTTCTTGAGAAATCGCTGATCCAATTTTCCACGGTTACGAAAACAATAGGTCTTCCGACGGAAGTCGGAAGACCTAATGAGGAAAAACAATACAATTATACACTTTCAATAACGCATCATTTGACATAAAAAATTCTCAGTCTTCTTAAAACTCCAACCTGTTTTGGTAACTTTTTGGCCAAAATGTCAAGGTGTGTTGCCCAAGTCCAACACTCGTCAATATGTACCCCTTAAAGCTTTGCCGATTTCACTGTTTCTAAAACGACATCTCCTATTTGAATACTAAAAGTCTTACATTTCGACAATGTCTGACATGTACCAATAAGCATACATTGTGTTTTCTTCAAATTCATGGTGAGTTTATTCATTTCCATCCATTTCAAAGCATTTATAAGATCTTTTGTGAGTTTTTCTATAATAACATCTACAGATTTGTCACATACATCCTGTGAAGTATCATCAGCATATATGGTAGCATGTGAATGTTTTAAACAATCTGGATAATCATTGACAAATAAAATAAAAAATAAAGGTCCTAAAATAGACCCTTGGGTCACTCCTATAGTCACATTTTGTTGTTTTGATAAAACCCCTTTCCATCTGACACTTTGAACCCTTTCACGAATATGGAAAAAAAATCGTGAAAGGGTTCAAAATGCTGTAAAATTTGAAGATATAAATCGCAGAATGATCTTTTTTTTTCATTTGCAATTGAAAAACGCTCGGTGTTATTATAAATATATATATTAAATTATTGATTTCTATCAATCGTATATTTAAGTAACCGAAATAATTGTAAGTTAGAAATTTTGACTACTGTCCGCGCAGCTCACTTCAGAAATCGGAAAATTAAAGTTTTCTCTAATTTGTTGGCATATTTTCCTATTAAAATTTATATAGGGGGATAGATCTCGAACTCTCATAACTAACGGTGTATGATATATGTCTGAACGACCAAAAGTATGCTCACAGTGAAAGAAAATAATTTTAGATAGGGAGTTTTCTATGTTAATTTTAGCATGACGTCGTCGACGTTCTCCAGTAGACTCAGTGTTAAATATCGGCGACGTCGCGCTAAATTAACATAGAAAAATCCCCATCTAAAATTATTTTCTTTCACTGTGAGCGTAATATTTGTCGTACAGACATATATCATACACCGTATATCATACACCGTTAGTTATGAGACTTCGAGATATATCCCCCGATATACATTTTAATCTCAAAAATTGCCGACAATTAGTAGAAAAAAAACTTCAATTTTCCGATTTCTGAAGTGAGCTGCGCGGACAGTAGTATAGTTGGAACACTTCCGTATTATTGTGAACAATGAATTTGTAGATATGTACAAATAATAGTTCTTGAAAGGAATTTGTTTTCTATCTTTTATGCATAGCTTTTTTCATCTTATATTCTGTTTGTCGCAAACAAAGCATCGTCCCTTCATTATTTCGAAACATTCCTTACAGAACAAGGCATTACATTCAGCATTTTGACACTTGACAAACGTTATTCCTTGTCTGGTCCGGATGTCACACCCATGACATGACCTTTTGTCCGGAAGTAACCAATGGCACGTATTTGTCAACCATGGTATTTTCCGTGAAAGTAATCCACGAAATGTAATATGGTTCCTTAATTCTTTTTCCTTCTGTCTTCTAAAAACCAGCTCCTTTAGAAATGCTGCAAATGTCTTTCTTTCATGAAGAATCTTGGCATGTAGGTATGATATTCTGCAAGCTTCTTGCTCTGGATAGAAAACAGAAGCAATTTTCCTTCTCAGACGGTATCCATATGCCTGCATGAATAGAAAACATAGAGCCAGTGCATACAGAATGACTATTCCGGGTATACTAGATACCTTTGGTTCTCTTGGATTTGGCAGACATGTTGTAAAGTTAAAGTCTACACTATAGGTACTGTTTATGTTGATCGTGGTTACCATGGCCCGTACCATGTTTGTAAAGAATCCAGTCCCCTCCACTTCAATGTCGATAGTATTAATGCCCTCCACCGTCAATGCCACGGCGGCATACCGCTGTATCAGCTTCAGAACGTAGTATATCAGGTGATCAAAGGTTATTATAACAGTACTGATTATAATATGGTACAGAAAGGTCACGCCTGATTTCTTGAGCTTGGATACCTCTGTCATAGACAAATGTTTGGATGTCGTAAATATGTATTTTCCTACTTCTCTTCGTCGGAGTGGAAGTACAGATTCCCCGCCTTTACGGGAACAATCAAGGTCATAGTCCATAATGCTGATGTTATGTATTTATTGTCGTAGTAATCCCTTGTACGATATTTCTTAACATAGAGGAGGGACTTTAGGAACAGCAGCAAAAGCGAAAGTGAAAGTACATTGCTGATGGTGGTGAAAAAAATGACGACTGTATCGACTTTTGAGAAAAGGTCAGCCTTAATTTCTTCAGCAACGGAAGAGATATTTTTGGAAACGTTTGCTGTACCAGTCACATCGAAGGAATTCACAATTTCGTATGTGAAGAAATTCTCTATGTAACCTAAGATTCTCAGGATCTCGTCCACAGAATTCTTAAAATATTAGAGAGCCAACGGAAAGGTTCACACGCAAATGTGAAGACACCAACCAAGTTACAAATTCCTGTTCCCGCTTCAAGTACCTCACAAACATTCTTGACGACCCCTCGCTTCACCAGAGATCTGCAACAGAAACAGGCAATTAAAGGAAAGATTCCCTCATATTGATTTTGATACAACCATTGTAATTTCCTGAGATGTAACTATTGAAAGGGATGTGATGTAATTCGCATGTTATCGCTCGAGACGTAAAAATGTATAAGATTCAACCGTGACGGCTGTTTTAACCTGCAAACTGAACCCGCAGTGACCTGAATCAACGTCACCCTTTCACCTAGAATACGCGATTTCAGAAAACGAAAATGAAACAGACAACCATGGTGCATATATGAAGAATAAATGTCATAATTTGTGTTTTGTTAAGGGTATAAAACACACAACAAGCGCATTTATCGCATGAAATGAAACACATTCTCTATATGGACACATATATGCATGATGGCCTATATTTGATAACAATATTGAAAACAACTGTTCCTTGAGTGCCAAAACATTTCTATTATTTTTTTATTTCCATTACTAGTACTAATAGTGTGTGACCTTGTTTACATCATAGGCACATGTAGCAACTCAGTATGAAAAATCCAGTATGTCCTTAATACTGGTTCACTGGTAAATACATATCTACACTATGTTTCTGACGGATTTTCCCCCATTTTTTTATACAAGTTTTGGGATAAACCGGCAGATAACTGAGATAAGTATCACGATAAATCCACATTCTTCCTAAAAACATCAATAACTCACTCCCAAAAAGTTCATAACATAGCCTAATCGTCTACCAAAGTTGGACCATTTTCTACTTTCTGTCTTGAACCTCCATTGCCAGATAGGACAAACAGTCTGATTCGTTCAGAGACTCACTCTTCTTACAGTAAGCAGAGTAAAATCTGGAAATGGATGTTCAAGACAGATAGTAGAAAAAAGTCAAACTTTGGTAGACGATTAGGCTATGTTGGGGTGAGTTATTTATGTTGTAGGAAGTATATGAATACACCGGTTTGCCCTTCAAATGAACAATTGAAAATATGATTTTTCTCCTTTCTCCTGTCGGGCACCTGGTCCCACCTCTAGCTTGCTAGGGGTCCGTCGATGCTCAATTTAATTCTCTATTGTGAGTGCTGTTGAGATTATCGTCAGGATCTTCTTTAACTCATTTGTGTCACACTTATGCCCTTTGCCATGTGGAGCTCGTGTTGTCTTGCGGGCTTCAGAAAGTATGTTTAGTCCATTTGGCATGTTCATAGAGCTTGATCATGTACTTGTTTCCGAAGGAAGCAAGTGTATCATCAATTCTTTCATAAAAAATGATATAATATTGATAACGTCGATGTACCATTCAAATGCTTACCTTGTTACGAAGGGGTTTAACATGGACAGAGGTTGAGTTTGAGATGTCCCTTCGTCTCCGTCTACCGAACAGACCAATGAAGATATTGACGCCCTCGACGATGAAGTTTGTAGGATCATATCTGTCAATAAATTTTTCACATGTCTGTTTGGCTGAAGCCACGCCTTCTTTACATTTGTTATTTGCCAAAGTGATCCCATACTCACAGTTCTATAAAGTAAAGGTTGAACATTTTAATCACGTCATTATTTATCATTGACGTCAATACTATCATATAAAGAAAAAAAGCAACTCATTTTCAAAAAAGTACTAGTCCTTGAGAATTCTTCAGTGTTTAGCAATTGTAAAGTATTATTTCTAACATATCAATACTCTCCAAAGAATAAGAGAGAGAGAGAGAGAGAGAGAGAGAGAGAGAGAGAGAGAGAGAGAGAGAGAGAGAGAGAGAGAGAGATTACATACGTTTGCAATAGTTTGTACAACACCAATGGCGTTATCCACTGTATCCGAGAACGATTTCATTGCATCAGTGACTGGCTGTAGAGCTTGTCTAACATCGGTTACAACTTTTCTCAGATTCCCCATATAATACAACAGTTTGGCGGCTAGTTGCCTCAGTGGCTCCTCTAGCTGTTTACGGAGAGCCCTGGTTTGGTTGTATATCAGGTCAGCTGTACACCCTAGACTCTCGCTCACTTCTTCTGTATTATATAGTATGTTCATGGCAGGTCCAGACAACAGGAGGCCGGTTATCACAGAGAGGAATATAGCCTTACCTCGACCAGTAAACAAACTAGGTATCATGGTCAAAATAACGCAACGTAGGAATGATGAAAATATGAATCCAAGGACCAGGAAAATGAACATTCCGATGACAATGTATCCCGCCTTTGCTATATCAAAGCCAAAGCTATAGAACAGTAGTAGGTAAATAGTTCCCGCTGCCACCAGAGAACAAAGAACCCGGACCAATATCTTCAGTGAGCGATGCTGGTTCTCAGGACTCTCTAACACTTTATATTGTAAGTCTGTTGCTCTCTGTTGTAATGTATGTAACCTGACCTACAACACTCCCATGTTCCTTAATAGAACCTACTTGTTCAGATTTATTCTCTGTACTCTTCCTTTGCTCAGGCAAAGAGTTTTGATAGTTTTGATCACCATATTCAGATTGTTGTTGTTTTTCATCCGAAGGTAAAGTTTTGTTAGTCTCTCTGGTTGTTGCGAATCTCGATTTCTTTGAAAGTTTACTTCTTGATGTTCCCGATACACTAGTTTCGCGATCAATACACCCCTCTGGGAAAGCTCCTTTTTTGCCCGTGTTGACATTTCGTCCAAAAAGCCAACCATGACCAATGTCCTTCACTCTGTCCACTTGGTCACCTTCATTCAATGACAAATCACCTTTTCTGTATGGTTCAAATGTTTCCTTCACTGTAAACATGATGGCATCCGAATCTGTACTTTTTGCAAACACCTTGCTCTCAGTTACTTGGTTAATGTAAAAATTGAAGCGTATATTTTTTTATCAACAGGAAGCTAGCAAACTAAAGTTTTCTCTCTAATGGGAAGTACAGTCACTGGTCAATCTACAAAACATGATACTGCAGGAAAAGCCGTACATGATTGATTCATCTAAAAAAATATTTAAGAAAGAAAAAGTACATATAGTATAGAGAATAAGTGTCTTAATTTGTGTTTTGTTACGGGTATACAATACACAGCAAGTGCATTTATCGTACTCCGCTGAAAGCATCACTGATGAGAATTAATATTCGAAACACGTGTCTGGTGCATGAATATTGGTTTGGAATTTTCTTCAAGAAGGTAGAGAGTTGGAACCCTTCGACATATGTAATGCGCGTTAGCCCATCTCATGCGATAAATGCACTTGCTGTGTGTTGTATACCCGTAACAAAACACAAATTATGACATTTATATTCACCATAGTTGTCTATTCCATTCTTGTTTTCTGAAATAGCGTTTTCTAGGTAAAAGGGAGACGTTAAATTTCAGGTCACCGCGGGCTCAGTTCGCAGGTTAGAACAGCCGTCGCGGCATGTTTCTTTAGATCTTGTGCATTGTGACGTCACAAACATGAGTGTTAATAGACGAATTGCAGCACGTTTCTTTCAATAGTTACATCTCAGGGAATTACATTGGTTGTGCATATATTTAATCATAAATCTCCTCTCGATCAAAACACCATTTAATCGGTTTAGACAACCGATCATTAATTTTGTCGTGAAGAAGCGTGGTGTACATATTAGGGAAGTCGTATGAAGAATTGGTTATGGCTTGAATTTTTTTAGTTTTTATTTTGTCAATCACATCCCCTTTTTTAATAGACCAAAAGAATTAACATCGTTCCTGTTAAGGACAGTTTCACAATATTTTGTTATGTGTTCCTTTATCGCCGTAAGTGCTGATGTAAATTAATAGACAAAACTGTGTGTTGGATGAAGACAGTTCACTGTTTTGCTTGAGCAAAATATTAGAGACATTTTCATTGCTTTTGATTTAAGCATTTGTAGACGAAAGTTCCGAATTTAAAGTTGATATGTAGTAAAGTTTTCAAATGATAATGGCCGGTGTTGTTGGCTGCTTTATCTGCAAGTGCAAAAACATATTTTTCATGAAACTTACTTAACTTCGATTTGAACAATCTTTCAGATTTGGATCGTGAATTTTGAAAGAGATGAGGGTTTTTATGAAAGTTATCTATACGAATATATAGCCTTTATATCTAAAATAAGTTTTTTCCAGTCATTCAGAGCATGCGATTCGACTCCTTCCGATTTACACCATCTTTTGGTATAGTTATCTAAGGCTTCATTCAGTACTTCGCGGCATTTAATGAAATCTATCTTGGATGGGTAACAATATGACCAGCTGGTTTGTAAATATAATCAGAAGTTGCACATTAGTACTTTAGGATCTGATGTTACTTTATATTTCATTTGGATATGCTACTTAATCGACCTACAGGAAATTTTGAACCGCGGACTCACTGTAAAGTAAATGTACAAATCTAAATTGAAAACATTATACGGATTTTGTTCTGAGAGCTAGGCGTCTTTCAGATAAGCTTCTCAGTCAGGGATATGTTTGTGACCGACTAACATCGTCACTGAGAAAATTCTACGGTCGATATGGGGAACTCGTCATACACTTTGATGTCCCAATCTCCAGAATGGTGGATGATATTCTGTCATAGACCATTTGAAGCATCCAACCAAAGATTGTACTCTATGCCTTCCAAAATGGAAGTTACCGGGTGTGACAGTTCTACCGAATTGAAGCGGCGGGTGTTGCATACAAGCAGGAGATGCTTACTCTTCCTTGGCACCTGGTCTCACTCCCATATCGGGAGTTCACTTCTTTTCATATGGTGGACGTTTTTGTTTGTTTGCTTTGGTTCCTGTTTTATCCTGATTTTGTATGCCTTCGGTTTCTGATTTTCTGAATTATCGATTTTGTGCTGTATACAGGGGTATGGTCATTATCCATATTTGTTATTAAAGATTATGCCACTGTAATGAATTGTGATGGCTCCGCTGGAAGCATCACTGATGAAAATTTCATATTCGAAACACGTGTCTGTTGCATCAATTTGGAATTGTCTTCATGAAGGTATAGAGATGGAACACATCCGTATTCTTATTGTAGTTAAAACGAAACCACGAACAGGTTTCTTATACTTATAATAAATAAAGCTATTAAAAGTACAAATATGGCAATTATTACGATCAAATATGATAGTTATGATGTTAAAGATAATTCATGAATCGCAACCGATATAAGTCCACTACCGGCATTAATCCATGTCCTTCAACTCTGCCTTGACCTGTACTTTACACGAAAAGATGAATTAATCCAACATCAAATTAAGTTCAATATGTGTATTAAAAAAAGGTCTGGAAAACAAGAAAATTTAATGACATTTGCTATGAGGCCATACCTTTTGTAAGAACAAATAAATCAACCCCAACTTCAACTTATTCTCTATCATACTTTAATGTATCTGCATACCAAAAATCAATTCAATATCTACAACAACAGGCATGAAAAGACTGGAAACTGAGAAGTAAATAAAATTTGCTAAGTCCAGGGGCCATAACTCCTGTAGAAACTGAAACACGAATTTGATTTGTATCACACTCAGATATATTCACATACCAAAAATGTATAAATCAATATATAAAATGCCATGGAGGAAAAGTCCGGAAAACTGAAAATTTCATGAAATTTGCTAAGTCCAAGGGTCATAACTCTTGTGAAAATAGATCAACCGGAACCAAACTCGAACTTGATCTGTATAACACTAAGATGTAATCACATATAAAAAATTATTTCAATATCTGCAATACCTTGGAAGAAAAGTCTGGAAAACTGAGATTTTCATGAAATTTGCTAAGTCCAGGGGTCATAACTCTTGTAGGAATGGGTCAATCGGAACCAAACTCGAACTTGATCTGTATCACATTGAGATTTACTCACTGTTTAAGTCACATACCAAAAATGAGTTCAATTATGCAACGACAGCGAAAAAAAAAGTCTGGAAAACTAAAGTGTGACGGACAGACGGACAGACAGACAAACGGGGTGGAAACTATAAGTCCCCTCCGGCGAGCCAGTAGGGGACTAACAAGAGGATCGAGGTTCCAGATTCTCAAAATATTAAGGAATTGTACTTTGCACGCGGTGGTCCCTGAAAATATTAGAGATGACTAGAAAATCAAAAGCTTTGTTAAATAACGGAAATTTGATGAATCGTCTTTTAGGGGAGGTGTTTTTACAACGGGATAAAGTTTATTTTGTGCGAATGATACAAAATATAAAGTTTGAATTACTCAGTGTTTCTTAAGAATGCAACCTCTGCTTCATCCAAGATAGATTTTAGTTGAAGTACTGGAATGGTCAACAGAGCATGTAATAGTTCGTGTCTGCTGCCATTGCGTCATATTATAAGAAGTATGCCCATGTATATAAAGTATCATTAAAGACATGGATATTTTAACTTATTAAAACAATCTGTGTGCAACATAGGATAGGATGGAACCTCTGGGAAGAGGGAGAGAGAAACAAGAAAAGGGGAGGTATGAGGTAAAACATACTCATTTCTTCTCCTTCAGGTGAACAAGCTTGAATTCATACACTTTCATAAACATGCATGAATACAGAATGACAACCTAGAGACTTCTAAAATGATCCTTGTAAAAGCATTGAGTATAATTATAATTAATTTTCATTATTTCTTGTATATCATACAATATTTTCAACAGTAAGCAATTTTTTAAAAGTTACAAAAAAGGAATTCAATTCACAACAAGTTTGTTTCATTAATCTAACATCTCACTATATTTTACTTGGTTCATGTAAAATTTAAATCGTAAATTCGTATCAACAGGAAGTAGGCAAATTAAACTTCTCAGTCATCGGTTAATCTACAAATAATGATAACACAGGAAACGCCGTACATGATTGATTCATCTAAAACAATATCTAGGAAAGAAAAACTACAGATGAATGAGTAAAAAATCCCTTCATTATTTTACTCAGATTATACCCCAAGATCGTCAAGAAGGTGTCCGAATAATCAGACTGTACTATTTAGGGTGGTCTTCGTATGTCCGTTTGTTTTATATCAATTCAAACAGCTTTGTCACGAAGGGTCCTTGCCACTTCTTACTTTGTTAGTGATGTAACCTGGGCGTCTTGAAGATCTCTGTTTACTCGGATTGATAGAGGGGTTGTGCTTACATAGTGCGGTCATCTACATCATTTCTTATATGAATGTAGCAGATCCGAAGTTGGCTCTGGGAATACTGGAAAAGTACGGTAATCGCAAATTTATAATTTATAAGAAGGCATACAAAATCAGGATAAAACAGGAACCAAAGCAAACAAACAAAAACCTCCACCATATGAAAAGAAGCGGACTCCCGATATGGGAGAGAGACTAGGTGCCCAGGAAGAGTAAGCATCTCCTGCTTGCATGCAACATCCGCCGCTTCAATTCGGTAGAACTGTCACATCCGGTTACTTCCATTTAGGGAGACATAGAGTACAATCTTTGGTTGTGTGTTCTTATTCTAACAATGATAATACTTTTCATTTATAATATCACCGTCTTTGGAGACATTTGTGTACTTGTTGAGAGCTCAAGATTAAAGGTGATTTGGCGAGTAGTCCATTCCACACATATGAGAATCTTTCATTTCCAGTAAAATAATCGGGATCAAGACTGGCGGGTCATATGTATCGTGTCTTTGATTTTTGAGAAAATTTATATCAAGCTGAGCACACAAACAGTTTGAGGAAAAGGTCCCTGGCCATCACTACAATCTGAGGTCTTCTCTTCTAGCTTTGTGCATGATAAAAATTATCATTTATGATATATAATATAAGCGTTGTCAAAGTTGTAACTTAAAGAATCGTTCAAACAATCAGCATACTAAACAATAAGATACGAGTCAGATAGATCCACAATCAATAAAGACATTCTTCAACATGTGGTGATGTAACCATTCCATCATAAATCCACAATCAATAAGGATATTCATTAACATGTGGTGATGTAACCATTCCATCATAAATCCACAATCAATAAGGACATTCATTAACATGTGGTGATGTAACCATTCCATCATAAATCCACAATCAATAAGGACATTCATTAACATGTGGTGATGTAACCATTCCATCATAAATCCACAATCAATAAGGATATTCATTAACATGTGGTGATGTAACCATTCCATCATAAATCTACAATCAATAAGGACATTCATTAACATGTGGTGATGTAACCATTCCATCATAAATCCACAATCAATAAGGATATTCATTAACATGTGGTGATGTAACCATTCCATCATAAATCCACAATCAATAAGGACATTCATTAGCATGTGGTGATGTAACCATTCCATCATAAATCCACAATCAATAAGGATATTCATTAACATGTGGTGATGTAACCATTCCATCATAAATCCAAAATCAATAAGGATATTCATTAACATGTTGTGATGTAACCATTCCATCATAAATCCACAATCAATAAGGATATTCATTAACATGTTGTGATGTAACCATTCCATCTTAAAATAAATCCTGTTTGTGAAACACGAATGCCCCCGGACCGATGGCATCTTTGTTAGTATAAACAACATTTTCTGTTAAGTACCGTATGTGAAAGGTCAAGGTCAGGGTCACTGGGTTAAAAAATGTTGGTATCAATGGAAAAATCTTGTGACTTAGGAAAACAAATGTGAAATATCAAAAGCACTATCACATACCATCCAAAAGTTATGCCCAATTTTAAAGTTTTTGTAAAGTAGGTCAAAATCAAGGGAAAAAATTGGTATCAATAGAAAGGTCTTGTCACAAGGAATAAACACTTACCATTCAAATGTTATACCCAATGTTAAAGTTTTTGAAAAGAAGGCCAAAGGTCAAGGTTACAAGGTCAAAACTTTTGGTATCAATAGAAAGGTCTTGTCACAAGAAATACACATGTGAAATATAAATGCCCTTTCAGTTACCATTCAAAAGTAATGCCCAATGTTATAGTTTTTTGGACAAACAAACAGACAGACAGGCCAAAAACTATATACCCCCGAATCCTTGATTCTGGGAGCATAATTAATAAGGAGATTCTTTAACATGTGGTGATGTAACCTTTCCATCATAAAATCGACTTACTATACATACTGGTCATTTTCTCCATATGGCACAAACTCTTAAGTTCCATTGCACTAAGTTCTATGTCCATGAATAAATATAGAAAGTGCAATCTGACCTTGAGCTTTGACTACTGACTTTAAGATGAATAACCTTTTCTACATGGAAGAAAGGAGGGGAACTCCAACAACACTCTGTTGCAGTAGCCACAGCAAAAGTCCAAAATACCCAATGTAAAAACACAGAGCAGCCACCTACAGAAAGAGACGCAAAAAGGGCAAGGAACAGCAACAACTCACACCATAGAAACATTGAAAACAAAAGACCACACGTGAACCAACGGAAAACATAATAGTCTTGGTTCTGATTGATCAGAATTTTTGTTCTTTTGCCATCTTTAGTTTTTGTCTTCAATACAGACTCACTGGCTAGTTTTAATGCACCGCCTGTCAGAAGACAGATCACTGACTAATACTTAGTTTGTATGGTGATGGTAAAATTTCATAAAAATAGTTTCAATTGATAGTTTTACAAACACTGATTTATCTTTGAGACTTCATATGAAGCATGACAATTAAAAATTGTTCAATAAATCATAAAACAAATTCCATCATTGATAATAAAATTACACGTACATTAGATCTAAGCACTTAATTTCAATAAGAATAATTGCCGCTATGCTAGGCGACACAATAAAATGTATACATATTAATAAGATGAGTATCAAATGAATGTTAATAAAGGCCAAGTCTATTCACTATACCCTTGTACATGTATAACGAGGTAAGAAACTTGTAGATATATATAAATGTATATAAAGTATCATTAAAGAAATACATATTCTAACAGATATTAAAACAATCTGCGTGCAACATAGGAAAGGATGGGACCTCTGGGAGAGAGATCTAGAGAAACAAGAAAATAAGGGAGGTAAAAGGGAAAACATGTTCATTTCTTCTCCTTCAGGAGAACAAGCTTGAATTCATACACTTACATAAACATATATGAATACAGAATGACAACATAAAGCTACATGTAAGACTTGTAAAACATGATCCTTAATGTAAAAGCATCTTGTATAATAATTATAAATCTTCATTATCTATTAAAATTCATACTACACTTTCATATATATACTGTATATATACTATACTTTTGGTAAACAATTAGCTCTTTTTAAATGTTACAAAAAAGGCATTCAAATTACAAGAAGCTTCATAAATCTAACAATAATAAAATTCAGACATGATAATCATATAATTACATGATAATCATATAATTAAATTCATTCAAAAAAAAAAAAAAATTTGTAGGCACAAAGTTTTGATTCCCTTGAAACAAAAACTAACAAAAAAATCAGTTCTCATTAAATCAATCAACAAAGTAAAGGCATAAAATATTACCACTAAATAGTGTTAATATAAGAATACAATTTGATGTAACAACAAACCATTTACATATTTGAAACATTATTTACATACTTTCAACTTTTTAAATGAAAACTTATTTCTGTTAAGCACATGTATATGGACTAATAAATTATTTATACATATACCATACAACCAATACAAAACATACATATATGCACCTAGTAAATCAAATAAGGTATTGTGAGATTGCTTTATCAAAAACATATAACATGCTACAAAATTTGAATTCATACTTTTTCACTCTTTTCTTGGAGACTGTCTTGTGGGGGTGCACTAGGCTGACCTTGACCTGGATAACCATAACCTGGTTGCTGTGGTTGCTGTGGTTGTTGTGGTGGGTATGGTTGTGGAGGGTAACCTGGAGCAGTATAACCTGGTTGCTGTGGCTGATACGGTTGTGGATTATAACCAGACTGTGGTTGTTGATAACCTTGTGGTGGGTATGGTTGAGGATTATGATCGGGTTGAGTTGGTACAGGTTGATATCCAGATGGTTGTCCCTGGTAAGTAGCTACGAGAGCAGGTGTAGGCTGATTAACCATTTGGTAAGTGGCTTGAGGAGCCTGGTTAACTGGCTGATAACCATACGGTTGTGCTTGGTTGACTGGTTGATTTGGAGGAATAACTGTAGCTGACTTCAGATTTGGAGGAGAGTACTGGACGGCCCCTCCCCTGCCTGGGGGTCCCCCGTAACCTTTTGCCTTGGCACATTTCTTCATGAACACTACGACCCCAATACAGCTTGCTACCACAAGTATTACTATAATGACTGCCACAACCGGCCCAACTGTAATCGTATTAGTTTCTTCCTCTGAATCCGCTTCTTCTATCACCTCTGTATAATAATATATCTAATTGATAAATGTACATGCATGTATAAAATTTAAATGAATATGTGAAAGAATTAAATGATCAAGATATAAATAATTTGTTTAGGTTAATACCACTTATCATTTAGTTCCACTTCAAATATTGTCTTTCAAGAGGACTTAGTTTATAACGTTATCTTGAGAGACCTAAATTCACCCCTAAATTTCTTCTTCACCACAAGACTGAACAAGACCTTCAATCTTCCATATTCAAAAACTGAAGTTTTTTTGTGATACATGTAACTAATACTAACATTTCTGTTCTTAGGTTATATTCATGAATACCAAATAATCATTTTTAGCTCACCTCGACGAAGTTGAGTGAGCTTAAGCTATAACCCCACGCGTCCGCGTCCGTGTCCGCGTCCGCGTCCGGTTAAGAAGTTTGGGGTAGCTCAGTATCTGACAAAGTACTAATGCTACAGTATCCAAACTTGCACAAGTGATTCATCTTTGGATGCTGAGGTGAACCCATGCATCGGATGCAGCATCTGACCTACATTTTCCGCTTGAGTGACTTGGTTAAGAAGTTTGGGGTAGCTCAGTATCTGACAAAGTACTAATGCTACAGTAACCAAACTGTCACAAGTGATTCATCTTTGGATGCTGAGGTGAACCCATGCATCGTACGCAGCATCTGACCTACATTTTCCGCTTGAGTGACTCGGTTAAGAAGTTTGGGGTAGCTCAGTATCTGACAAAGTACTAATGCTACAGAAACCAAACTGGCATAAGTGATTCATCTTTGGATGCTGAGGTGAACCCATGCATCATATGCAGCATCTGACCTACATTTTACGCTTGAGTGACTCGGTTAAGAAGTTTGGGGTAGCTCAGTATCTGACAATGTACTGATGCTACAGTAACCAAACTTACACAAGTGATTCATCTTTGGATGCTGAGGTGAACCCATGCATCGGATGCAGCATCTGACCTACATTTTCTGCTTGAGTGACTTGGTTAAGAAGTTTGGGGTAGCTCAGTATCTGACAAAGTACTAATGCTACAGTAACCAAACTTGCACAAGTGATTCATCTTTGGATGCTGAGATGGACCCATGCATCGGATGCAGCATCTGACCTACTTTTTCCACTTGAGTGATTTCACTTTTAAAAGCCAATATTGAGCAAAGTATAAGTGCTACATGTACCAAACTTGCATATTGGATGTATCTTTGATCAAACTTTCATAAAATGACCTCGACCTACTTTTTCCGCTTGAGTGATTTTGCCTTTAAAAGCCACTATTGAGTAAAGTATAAGTGATACATGTACCAAACTTGCATATTGGATATATCTTTGATCAATCTTTCATAAAATGACCTTGACCTACTTTTTCCGCTTGAGTGATTTTGCCTTTAAAAGCCAATATTGAGCAAAGTATAAGTGCTAGATGTTCCAAACTTGCATATTAGATGTATCTTTGATCAAACTTTCATAAAATGACCTCGACCTACTTTTTCCGCTTGAGTGATTTTGCCTTTAAAAGCCACTATTGAGTAAAGTATAAGTGATACATGTACCAAACTTGCATATTGGATGTATCTTTGATCAATCTTTCATAAAATGACCTTGACCTACTTTTTCCGCTTGAGTGATTTTGCTCTATAAAGCCAATATTGAGCAAAGTATAACTGCTAGATGTTCCAAACTTGCATATTAGATGTATCTTTGATCAAACTTTCATAAAATGACCTCGACCTACTTTTTCTGCTTGAGTGGTTTTGCCTTTAAAAGCCAATATACATGTACTAAGAAATATGTTTGAATTGAATTTTGCTGTCACGAGGTGAGCTTCGTAATCTGTGATTACCTATGTTTGACATTTGAAAATTAAGTGACCTAGCGTCAAGGTTGGACAGCACATGACCGTCATACTGCAGCGTCTTTGGCTGAAATTAGTACGAGGCGTGATTAAGATTTAAAGTTAAAAAGAAAAGAAAATCAAAGCAAGTTGTACATTGATAGGTGATGAAGCAAGGCCGCCTCACAAAAACTGAACATAAAGTGGTTTTTTTTTAAATATGTTTAAATGTATTTGTTTATTTCCTCTTAGTAGGCATTTACTACCTGTCATTCTTGATGCACATTTGAATTTTTTTTTTTTTGCCTTAACATGTGTTTTGATCAGTTTCTAGGGTAAAGCTTTAGTGCCCTCGGCGATGTACATGTACATATAGATTTGTTATCCACGGAATGTTAGAATCCATACATGAAGGTCAAGTTTACTTTCAAGGTCAAGGTCAGATCTTCAAAGTCAAACATTAAGACGAAGAATGTAATACATGTATTTGATATTTGTAAACATCCTCTATTAGATATAGGGTTTGTTCTGGTCATACTTCCTACTCAAAGTAGGTATGTAAATTTGTAGGGGTGGAGGCTGAAGACCGAACTCCCTACACATTTACGCACCTACTTTGAGTAGGAAACCCTATAACTTCTTTTTCTGTGTAATTTTTGACGTTTGAAAATTTCATGACCTACCTGGGCGTCAAGGTAGGACACCACGTGATCGTAATACTGCAACGTCATTGGCTAAAATAAGTACGATAAATGGACATATCATATTTTCAGGTTACCTGACGCACTGGTTGTCACTTGGCCTGATGGCTTCGCAGTTCATCCCGGCGATAAACGACAAGCGGGGAAAACCATAGGTAAGATTCATACTACATGTATATGTACGATGGGTAAAGTTAATATAGAGAGTACTGTAGACGTTGTCATTTTTGCTGGGGGAAAATTTCGCGATTATAATGTCAAGCCGTTACACGTGGGGGAAATATTCGCAATAAAAATGTTTTTTCTATTGTATGAATACTGTGGGGGATATTTTGGCGCGGGGGAAATTTTCGCGAAGTCACATGATTCGCTAAAAACGCGAAAATTACCCCCAAGTGATAATTCCCACGTTTACAGTACCCAATATGTAAAATAAGAGTAAAATTACATGTATCTTGCTTTTTGTAAGCATATGAAAGAAGACCCCTGTTAATTTTCTTTAGAATTATTGTTATTACGTAAAGCTGCAAGCTACGCCATATACAAATGTACATGTACCTTACATTCATGCTTATTAGCTCACCTCGACGAAGTTGAGTGAGCTTATGCTATAACCCCACGCGTCCGCGTCCGGTTAAGAAGTTTGGGGTAGCTCAGTATCTGACAAAGTACTAATGCTACAGTAACCAAACTTGCACAAGTGATTCATCTTTGCATGCTGAGGTGAACCCATGCATCAAATGCAGCATCTGACCTACATTTTCCGCTTGAGTGACTTGGTTAAGAAGTTCGGGGTAGCTCAGTATCTGACAAAGTACAAATGCTACAGTAACCAAACTGGCACAAGTGATTCATCTTTGGATGCTGAGGTGAACCCATGCATCCTATGCAGCATCTGACCTACATTTTCCGCTTGAGTGACTTGGTTAAGAAGTTTGGGGTAGCTCAGTATCTGACAAAGTACTAATGCTACAGTAACCAAACTGGCACAAGTGATTCATCTTTGGATGCTGAGGTGAACCCATGCATTGGATGCAGCATCTGACCTACATTTTCTGTTTGAGTGACTTGGTTAAGAAGTTTGGGGTAGCTCAGTATCTGACAAAGTACTGATGCTACAGTAACCAAACTGGCACAAGTGATTCATCTTTGGATGCTGAGGTGAACCCATGCATCAAATGCAGCATCTGACCTACATTTTCCGCTTGAGTGACTTGGTTAAGAAGTTTGGGGTAGCTCAGTATCTGACAAAGTACTGATGCTACAGTAACCAAACTTGCACAAGTGATTCATCTTTAGATGCCGAGGTGAACCCATGCATTGGATGCAGCATCTGACCTACATTTTCCGCTTGAGTGATTTGGATAAGAAGTTTGGGGTAGCTCAGTAATGCTACAGTAACCAAACTTGCACAAGTGATTCATCTTTGGATGCCGAGATGGACCCATGCATCGGATGCAGCATCTGACCTACTTTTTCCACTTGAGTGATTTCGCTTTTAAAAGCCAATATTGAGCAAAGTATAAGTGCTACATGTACCAAACTTGCATATTGGATGTATCTTTGATCAAACTTTCATAAAATGACCTTGACCTACTTTCTCCGCTTGAGTGATTTTGCCTTTAAAAGCCAATATTGAGCAAAGTATAAGTGCTAGATGTTCCAAACTTGCATATTAGATGTATCTTTGATCAAACTTTCATAAAATGACCTCGACCTACTTTTTCCACTTGAGTGATTTTGCCTTTAAAAGCCAATATTGAGCAAAGTATAAGTGATACATGTACCAAACTTGCATATTGGATGTATCTTTGATCAATCTTTCATAAAATGGCCTTGACCTACTTTTTCCGCTTGAGTGATTTTGCTCTATAAAGCCAATATTGAGCAAAGTATAAGTGCTAGATGTTCCAAACTTGCATATTAGATGTATCTTTGATCAAACTTTCATAAAATGACCTTGACCTACTTTTTCCGCTTGAGTGATTTTGCCTTTAAAAGCCAATATTGAGCAAAGTATAAGTGATACATGTACCAAACTTGCATATTGGATGTATCTTTGATCAATCTTTCATAAAATGGCCTTGACCTACTTTTTCCACTTGAGTGATTTTGCTCTATAAAGCCAATATTGAGCAAAGTATAACTGCTACATATACCAAACTTGCATATTGGATGTATCTTTGATCAAACTTTCATAAAATGACCTTGACCTACTTTTTCTGCTTGAGTGGTTTTGCCTTTAAAAGCCAATATACATGTACTAAGAAATATATTTGAATTGAATTTTGCTGTCACGAGGTGAGCTTCGTAATCTGTGATTACCTATGTTTAAATAATTGCACAATCTTAGTTACCTTTCATAGCTACTATGTGGATCTCAAAGTTATCAGGAACATTGTCTGATCCTGTAGTGAGTTGTAGAATCAGACTGGGCTTCCCTGAGCACCACAATGTTCCATTACCGACGGTCGGCTGTAGTGGGTTATAGCAATCATAGGACTCCTGTATCTGTAATCACACAAAAAAACAGTTATTCAATTCTAGCTAAATTTTAAAGATTTGGAGAGAGTACTGTTATTGTTAAACAGAAGTATATCATGTATATATTGTCAATTAATTTAATCTAATTACAGTCACATCACTAATTCTGAAAATACTCAAATCCCTATTAAAATTAGTGATATCAAGATCTGACTAAGTGATATCAATAATTTTTTCAAAATTAGGTATCTCTTATTCGAATTAGTGATATATATCTCTGATATTCTGAACAATAATTCAAATGACTTAAATTCTCCAAATCAAACCAAATTTTCCATTGACACAAATTCTTTTTTCTTGATTTTAAAGTACAAAACGAAAATTTGGTATCTCAAATCCAATTATCAATGTTGAAATAATTTGAATTCCACAATAACGAAAATCCATACCCATGCATAGAATGGTAACTTAGAAATTTTGACAAGTACATATATATATATCATAAACTACAATGTCATATATATAAACTAATAAAAAATAGTATAAACGCCATTTTCTGTAAAGTACCGCATGTGAAAGGTCAAGGTCAGGTTCACTGGGTTAAGAAATGTTGGTATCAATGGAAAAAATCTGATAACAAGGAAAACGCATGTGAAATATCAAAGCCCTCTCACCATGATCACTTACCATTCAACATGTTCAAAACTTATGCGCAATTTTAAAGTTTTTGTAAAGTAGGTCAAAGGTAAAAGTCAAGGTAACAAAATTTTGTATCAATAGAATGGTCTTGTCACAAAGAATGCACATGTGAAATATGAAAGCCCTATCACTTATCCATTCAAAAGTTATGCCAAATGTTACAGTTTTTGAAAAGTAGGTCAAAGGTCAAGGTCACGAGGTCAAAAATTTTGGTATCAATAAAAAGGTCTTGTCACAAGGAATACACATGTGAAATATGAAAGCCCTATAACTTACCATTCAAAAGTTATGCCCAAAGTTAAAGATTTTTGGACAAACAGACGGACAGCCAAAAACTATATGCCCCCGAATCCTTGATTCCGGGAGCATAAAAATTAACTTACTTAACTTACAGATGTAGAACTACTCCTAGATAGTGTTGTGATACCAAATCCAACACTTGCCGAGCAGGATCGTAGATCAAAGCTTTTGACTTTGATGCAGGCCTCATATCTCCATGGCACACTGAACTTGAGGTCACATTCTGTTTTTCTGTACCTGCGTATCTCCTGAACCGGTGTACCCGACCACCTCACTACAGCCGTGTCGTTAACAGAGTGTAAGCTATACGTCTTTCCAGAACAGGAAACAAGTTTGGACACTGCAAAATATCATTAGTACAAAGTTATGTGTATCTTAGCAACCTAAAATATTACAAAGTTTAAATCATGCAGTGTGTGATTTATATGGCGATTCTGAATAATATGAAAAGGAACATTCCATTTCTATTCATAAGCATGATAAGGAGATAAGATCTTATTTCTTTTGATCATAACATTCAAAATAAACATATATTAGTATAGAAATTGATTAAATAATAGCAATTTTAAAATTAACATTATGATGCAAATGTGTTTTTTGTGTTATTTACTAGGAGAAGTTATCTAATAACTTGAAATAAGACTTAGAGGGGGAGGGACGGGTGAAAGGGAGCAGGTAGGATCGAAAGAGGGGGAAGGGGTGTGTGGGGGAGGTAAAGGGGGGAGGTGAAGAGGGGTACCCCCTGTCCACCCCACCCCCCAATATAATATCATTAGTAGCTTATGATTTCACAGGATAATCATGATGATATATTTTCATTTTCCAATGAAGACGACTGTTACATGTGTAGTTAATCTGTCGACAAAGATCTAACAACATTTGATATTCTTCGATGTATGCTGCCTTATAGAATCGATCAGTGATCATCTATAGATATGCATATACAATGTTTACCTTCTACGTGTATGGTCTCACATGATGTTTCCACCAAAATACAGGAGAAAACCAATATCCTCCAAAATATTTGTCTAAACATTCTTTCCAGCTACATATGCACATACACCGTACTACAAGAGGTCACTCCGAGGTCAGTAATAACTAAAACTCGGTACAGTCGTACCCAACCTCAGCTGTAAATGTTGTGACTGTGCACCCAACTTCAGCTATTTTAAAGCCACACAAACAAGTCGTACTTTATCCACTAGTGTCATAATTTGTATGTTGTGACTGTGCATCTTGTATACGTAACGAACCCACCATCTAGTTAGATCTACAGTGCAACGTCCAAGTGATATTTTGCTGTGCCATCAACTTTCCACAAATAGTTATGGTGTAAATTCTGTATCAATTATGAAATTCTTATTAGATATCATAAAAATATGTTCCTGACTATCTGATGATTCATCTTTGATCACCATTTCAAGTAGTTATGTACATCAGTAATCCGCGATGAATACAGTACTTTGTTTATATGCAGATTTTGACCATATTCTTAGGCCATGTCGGATGAAAAATTAATTTGCATTTTACTAAGAATATATATAAATAGTAAATTATACCTGTCAACTTTGAATTTTTCAAAAGAGGGAGATCTCCCCTTTGGCAGTTGACAAAGAGGGAGATTGCGCGTGAACCATTTTCGCGAGATTTTTAAAAAATAAATTGCAACATACTATTACTTATTTGGTCAGTTACAGACCGTCTACGGAGATATGTCGGGTTGGTAAAATCTATGGAAGGCGAGGCGAAGCCGAGCCTTCCATAGATTTTACCAACCCGACATATCTCCGTAGACGGTCTGTAACTGACCAAATAAGTGTTTTATTTTGCCGAGGACCCCTTCATCACAAATTTCCCTTACCTTTGTGAATTAAAAATTGTGTCACAACCTACATAAACGAGTCATCAGCTAAAAATAGATTACGTGTAGTCTGAGCTATATAAACAATTTTTTTCACTTTTCCATAAGCATCGGTGGTCCAGTGGTAGAATGCTCGCCTGCCACGCGGGCGGCCCGGGTTCGATTCCCGGCAGATACAGTTTTCATATTAACGTTCGCCATCTTGGATCTCCCACTTCGAATTTTTGTCTACTGACGGTCTATAAGAAAGTCTATAGAGTTATAGACCGCTTCCACGTGACGGGCTCTATCCAATCAGTTTTCGACATTCTAGTCCAAGGCGAAATAAATGTATATGTCGTACGAACCACCTGTCAAAAATGGCATTGATTGTAACTATGTACCAAGTCAACAATGACAAATATTTCCATGATACATGACTGTATTTTTATTACTTTAGTCTTGTTCTGCATTTGTTCATAATAATGTACACGAGTACAGCACCTTTTGCTGTGGGTAGTAGGTCTTTTTCTGGTGATAACTCAATACAGTTGTTAGTTTGATTTATCTTTTCATTCATCCTAGAACATATGTTCAGCCTACGATGGCCGATAGCAGCCAGTACTTCTCACTTGCAATTTTTGGCACTGTACATGTACATTTTTCAAGAAATGTACATGTACATCATACACTTAAACCTTAGTTGCTGTATGTACATGTACATTTTCCGAAAAATGTACATGTACAGTTTACACTTAAACCTTAGTTGCCGTATGTACATGTGCATTTTCCGGAAAATGTACATGTACACTTTACACTTAAACCTTTGACTTATATTTTTACATATCAATACCGACCTTGAACTGATTTATTAATATAATATGAAGCAGCTGTTCTTTGACATCCCATACCGTTCGAAGAATCATGGACGCCTCTACAACACATCGACGCGTAAATATAGTTATACAGTTTGTATATAACCTTTCCACAAATTAAGATGTTCAAAATTACCATGCTGTGGTGAATGTTTTTATTTTAATTGTGGACTGTGTAACGTTCGACCGGGGGGACTTACTTGTTATTTCATTCGCGGATCCAGCATTTTTGGTCAGAGGGGGTCCAAAATTGTAGGAATTCTACCTATGATGTAGGTATATTTCGCTGCACATAATGGGGAGGGGGCAACGTGTTCACTAAGGATTGATTTTTGAGGGCGGGTATTGTTAGCTTACCTTTCACGTTTATTTTTATGAAGAATAAGGGAGCGAAGCGAGCCTGAATTTTATTTAGATATGAAATATTAATTTGTCTTTGCTTCGATTGAGATGATTATTTATAACATTTAATATTTTACTCCTTGTATCGGCGAGTGGAGCGAGCCGCGAAAATTTTGATTAATTCACATTTTGTCTATATTTCATGAGAATGAATAGATAAGTCATTTCCCCAAATATTCTGACATCTTAAAATGACAAAACCTTGAAAAAGATGAGGGAGGTTACATCCTATGAAGTAAGAGACTGTTGAAAATACGAGTTCATGATTCCCAAGATTATTTAGTATAAAAAATTGACAATGATTAAGTAATTTTGCAGAAAAAAATCGTGTATTTGTAAATGGCGAGCGAAGCGAGCTGAAATTTTAGGTTTCAAAGCCTTTTTATGCATTTTTAGACCACTTTCAATTAAAGATGGGCCAAAGCTGGACCCCATCTCCGAAAATTTCAGGGGGGGGGGGGGGGGGGGGGGGGGTTCCAGACCCCCGATCCCCCCCTCTGGATCCGCGCATGGTTATTTCAAAAAACTTTACTATTCAGTTAAAACTTATTTGATCGAGTCAGGTTAAAAAATTTACAAATCGACGGATTTAAGTTTAGCTATCTTATTATTATTATTTTTTTTTTGTGCGAATAGCACATAGCGATTGCCTGATTTCTTCACTCATGGGAGCCCCGTCTACTGAGTATGTATAAACGATGTCACTCTGTTTACATGTACCTTGGGACTGCGTCAGCATCATGATCGGTATAAAGTCTGATCACTGTCTGAATCAATGAATTATATCTATATGAATCAAGCTATCGTGTTATGTACATGCATGACCTAATGAAAAATTGCATCTGTATGTACTGAGGTGAACACAGGCTGTGTGTTGGAAACCCCTTTCCATTACCAGGTGATTATCTGTTTTAGTGGACAATATATAAATGAAACGGTGCTTATAATCGATAAAGATATTAAGTTGAATCATTAAAACGTAAAACTAACTTCAAGTAGGCTTATTTTGCCCCTCTTCACAAAATAAAATCTGTATACGACGGAAAAATTAGGAACTTCCATCATGAAATATTATATTAACAATTATGAAAAATAAAAGATCAAAACATTCCCATTTAGGATGTATCATGTTTTTATATACTAAAAAAGAAGTGAATTTTTCTTCAAATTCTTAGCACACACCTAACATTGAACACGAAAGGTTAAAGAGAAAGTGGGGATCAAATTAGATCTTCTTTCCTTGTATATGGAATCATCAATCGATAGTCATATTGGATTGTTGTATTTTTTAGGGGGGAGGGGTAGATTTAATGTGATGTTATTTAATTTTCATGTTCACTGTCAGACATCATCTTTGAATTCATTACGACAACATTATGCATTTGCATTTTAGTTCTATCTACGAAGGTGTTCAGGAACAAATATAACTTTGAAAACACAATATTTTGTCATACATTTTAAGTGATATTATTCTGGCTATTCGCACTCAGTACTTTTAGTGCTTTGATTTGCATACATTAAACAGGCTTTCTATTGGACCTACTTTTCTACGTTTTGTTTGAACCTTTGAGCCAAACATTTCTAGGGATTGAAAACTTCATAAAAATTCAAAGCAAATTATTTTTTTCTCTCGAAAAAAACCAAGCCCCCCCCCCCCCCCTCAGAAAATACTGAAAAATATTGAGCCAAAAATTTCGAAACTCACGAAGCGAGCCAAACATTTCTCATGTGTTTCTAGAGATTGAAAACTTCATCAAAATTCAAAGCAAAATATTTTTTTCTCTCGAAAAAACCAAGAAACACAAGACAGAGAGCAGTAAATCTTATTCATGTCAAGAGAGCATGAACATAATATTTTAGAAGATCTTTTATCATTTCGGGTGCATCTTTATGGAACTCTTTACCTGATTTCATTAGAAACGCTACAACATTGACATCTTTTAAAAACGGGTATCTGAAGCATTACTTTGACTCTTAAATTACTATATTGATGTTGTTTTACAGGTATGTATTTTTGTAAATGAACTGTGATATTTATGTTTTATTTCATTAAGGTGATATAATGGACTTAATTTACTTCATATGTACATATTTTTAAGACAGGTCCACATTGTAAACCAGTTCATTTTGTAGCTTATCCTGTATAAATAAAGGAAATAAATAAATAAAGCACCACCCCCTCAGAAAATAGACCGTGTCTTACCATTGTTCAGGGACAATTTGTTCAGTAAATGCAAAGCAAGTCATTCGACGTGAAACCACCATGAGATTACTGAAGACTAGTAGCTTGTGTTCATCCTTTTTTAAATGTTTTTATCGCATCGTGTAAGACATTCTGTTTGTTTCACACATTACTTTACCTTTTGTTAGAATTCTTAGTTTTGGGGTGAAAAAGTAGGAATAGTAGGAGGATTTTTAGAAAAAGTAGGAAAAATAGGTTCAAAACAAAAAGTAGAAAAGTAGGTCCAATAGAAAGCCTGTTTAATGTAAGCAACAAATAATAAGATAAACCTTGCATAATTTACTTTTAAATCGGTCGATTAGTACATTTTTTAACCATACTCGATCAAATAACTATCAAATGAATAGTTAAGTTTCATGAATAACAAATAAGTTCCAACCCCCCCCCCCCCCCCGGTCGAACGTCACACAGTCCATAATTTAAAAAAAAAGATACATATATCAACATTCACCACAGCATGGAAATTTTGAACATTTTAATTTGTGGCAAGGTTGTTGTAGAGGTGTCCATGATTCTTCGAACACGGTATGGGATGTCAAAGAACAGCTGCTTCATATTATATTAATAAATCAGTTCAAGGTCGGTATTGATATGTAAAAATATAAGTCAAAGGTTTAAGTGTAAAGTGTACATGTACATTTTTCGGAAAATGTACATGTACATACAGCAACTAAGGTTTAAGTGTATAATGTACATGTACATTTCTTGAAAAATGTACATGTACAGTGCCAAAAATTGCAAGTGAGAAGTACTGGCTGCTATCGGCCATCGTATCAGCCCAACTGATCTTGCCATAATTCATGTCAATCGTTTGCAACGGTTTCAGCCGACTCAGATTCTAGTTCAGTGTGACCTACTAAACCCTGCCATGCACAAGTTATCGATATATGCAGAATGTCAGAAATTCATAGCAAAATTGTCATAATTCATACAGAATTTATAACAAATCTATGGGTGGAAAGTTACTTGGAAAATCGTTGATTCTCAGACAAGAAATATGCAGGAATCAACTGCAACGGAGAATTAACATGATCGATTAAGGCACATCAAAATATCACTTCTCCGTTGCACTGTATACATAACTAATCGTGCAGATCAACGGTACAGAACGCACAGCAATAATGTCGAAGGGTTCCAACTCTATACCTTCTTGAAGAAAATTCCAAACCAATTTCCATGCACCAGACACGTGTTTCGAATATTAAATTCTCATCAGTGATGCTTCCAGCGGAGCCACCAAAAATAATTTCAGTAGCGCCCTCTTTAATTTTTGAATTTAGATTTGAACATTTACATTACAGAGAGTGCTCCAAATTTCCTGTAGGGTCGATTCAGTAGCATTTCATATCCAAATAAAATCTATGTTCAAAATAGCATTTGAGGGATGGTGCTAAGATTTTAAACTCCTTTAATTTCGATGATATTAATCGGTAAAATGGCTAGTTTCCGAAATAGCAAAAATATATATATATGATGTCACATTGATAAAAGGCCAAAACAAAGCTTCTTTCAGGTGACAGAGCTGGAAAGAAGTAATTAATACACTTGACAAACATCAGGTCACGGGGAACGATTTTCACTGCTCCACACTGCAACGTGAAATAAGTGTTTATATTAGTAATGTCGAAGGGTTCCAACTCTATACCTTCTTGAAGAAAAGTCAAAACCAATTTCCATGCACCAGACACGTGTTTCGAATATTAAATTCTCATCAGTGATGCTTCCAGCGAAGCCACCAAAAATCATTTCAGTAGCGCCCTCTTTAGTTTTTGAATTTAGATTTGAACATTTACATTACAGAGAGTGCGCGGCTCCAATTTTCCTGTAGGGACTACTACCCAATAGTCTTTTTGCAGTTATGGTCACTATGATGTACATATGAAGATGATGGTTTCAGTTTATCCAATAATGATAATATCGTGCATACATATATCTATTAAATAAAGCATCGGTTGATCGTCTGTCGATCTCTTCAACGGATTCAAAAATTTCTGTTATCTATAAATCTTTAAATTTCTGAAACGTGGGTCCTGTGGCATCATATTCCACCCATCCTGATACATTTTTGGGCATAGATCTACTTATTTTCACACTTTTTGGTAATATTACATTGTTTAGATTGAGGATCACTGACGATCTCGAGGGTTAAGGACCCGAAACGTGCATGTCTGGTCCATGTTGCTTTAAGCTATTGAATATGAAGACGTTAAACATTTATCATATGTACGATATGAAAATATCTAAAATATAAATAGTCACAATTGATATGGCGGCAGATAGAGAATAGAACATAATTTGTAAGATGAATTTTAAATTGGCTCCAACACATTACATAAATGGCCATACATGCAGCCCATTAATGATTTGATGCAAGCTAAGCAAGCTGTCTGTAACTATAGTGGGAGACTGACACTTAAAGATACAAATATATTTTAATGAAAATTAACCTACAAGAATTGATATGTATATGAAGTTTGGCGAGTGAAGCAAACAGAATCTATAGGGGCATACATACTTCTGCCTCCCACTTACATTAATTAGACAGAACTTATACTTTCGTCGTCACAAAAATAAATTTTGTTGGACAAGATTCAATTCTGTTCTGTTTTGTTTAATATTATTCAATTTTGTATCACCACATCCAATTTTGCAGCACAAAATTCAGTTTTATTCTTTAATATTCTAATTAGTTGACAGAACTTAGTTTTGTATGCAAATCGATTTTCTTAAATTACAAATTCTGAAAAACATACATAACCAATCTGTGCCCCCCCCCCCAACCTGTCGTAAAGAGTGATGGGCTTTTGTATGTAAAGAAACCCTTGTCCTACCATTATCTTCCATTGGTCGAGCTGGTCTTATTTCAAAATAAATTAAATGTCATAGCTGACATATTATACCTGTCAAAGAATGAAACAAAGACACAGCATGGTAAATGGATGAATTTTATTACATAAGTCAATGCGTAGATTTATTCATTTCTAAGACTACTTTACTACACATACGTGGATCTACAATTAATTTTGTTATTTTTTACGGGGGGGGGGGGTGGTTCCGGATAAGGATGTGTGTCCCGCCTATATGAGCCTTTATGATTTTGAGAAAATCATACATATTCTTTTTTCTTTTACAAATTTCAGGAGTTGGAGATGCCCTCTGCCCATCCCGACCCTATCTAGATCATTCTGCCGTAGGATCAATGACATGCCGGTGTCTGACCAATAGTCCGTTCATGTTGCTTGTCCCGGGGGGTAAGGTGGCTAACCACACCACGTCCTTAGCCGACTCGCTGACAGATGACGGTCTCTCTCCGTTACATAGTCCGTCGTCATCCATGTACATCTTACTACCGTCTGTTTGTGTCCAGCCAGGACAACAGGCGTTTACTAACACGTTCTGACGTCTGTCGCCCTGCAAGTTCTTACACAGAATTTTGGCAAGTTCTACTATGAATATTTTAGCAATCTGACTGGGTGATTCTGGCCAACCAAAGTTTGCCTGCAAGCCATGTTGTACTGCTTTCATGTACTCGTCCATTAACGTAATGAGAGTATGAAACGTGACGTCTTTTCCATTCAGACGTTCCAGAATTTTGCTTCCCAGAACATTTTTGTTGGCGATGTAACCATTGGTCAATAACACTATCCTGCCGTGGGGTCTGATGTGAGGCCAGAATATCCTGCACATGTTAAGTGTGCCTTTGAAGTCTGTACCCATGGATAGCTGGGCTTGCCGAAACAACGGTACCTTCTCTTCCTTGGTATATGTCACTGCAGCATTGTTAATAATGATATCCACCCCGCCGTACTTTGACACTAAGTGCTCCTCAAACATCCTGATACTGCCAGGCTGTGTAATGTCCAGTTCATGAAAACAAGGATTCAGACCATATTGTTCTAGAGTCTTGGCCGCTTCTCTGCCCTTGTCGGTCATGCGTGACGTCAGATATACGTCACCTTGGAATTTCTCACTCTGCAGAAGCTGCCTGAGGATCTCCAGTCCCAGGCCTCTGTTGGCACCGGTTACTATAGCAACCTTCTTCGCCATCTGAAATAGTCATGAATTAACGGTAAAACTTATTTCATTGACGCATACGAGTATCCATTCATCTGATTCCTTTGTCGGAGCGTCGAGGAAGGCGCTATTTAAAGTATAAACATTCTGATTTCTTTTTTTTTTCATGGAATTAACCTCGGTTAATGCAATGAGCATGCATTTACCTAAACATCAATGACATTAAGTTACCTTACCAGTTCGAAAAGATAAATAAATGCGTACTGAACAACATGCTTTAAAACAGATGAGTATTTTTTGTAAAAGAAAATCTAATCAGCTATTCATGTATTGAATATACTGCATGTCATGTTTAACCTGCCATTCTGCACCAATACTTTACAATCTATCTTTCAATTGTACGTATATATAAAAGAACTGTTTAATCAAATGTAGGCTTCAAAAAGCATAATAATAAATACACTATTCTCGTGTTCATATATGTAAATTGAACTTGACCTGTAGTTTGAATTTGCAAACTGATTTCTTACCTTACTTGTGGAGCAATATAAAATGTCTTACAAATACAGGTACACTGATTTAAACCAATGTTAAAAATATAGGAATATTTACATGTATGGAGAAATCGATACGTGGTTTATATTCATAACAAGGGTAAACAGTAAATTGCCGATATAAACACGCATACCTATGGTAGACCTTTAATTCTGTAAATCCGTGCTAGGTCTGCTCTTTACAGTCCCTGCCAACAATAAAAACAGAGAGAAGGTACACATAAAATACACCTTATTCAGACTTCATTACTAGGTCTACGACAGATAGCCGACACAAGAAAGATCCCGAAGATCCTAAAGTAATAAAAAGGACATTACGATATTGGACCCTCTCCACGATCTTACCAGGAAGCTATAAAGGGTTGTACGCCGACCGTATACTGTTTGGACTCTATGACTAGTCAAACTTAATCAGACGAAAAATGGTCGCCCTCTCAAGACATTGGTTAGTCCTCGCTCCCCAAGCCATTAGACCTACATGTATATCTATACTTTCCTTGCGCTATCTAATCTATGATCCTTACAGCCAACTGTCAATTGTAACGCCCCATATAAAAACGTACACCAGTGGGAGGGTTATGCACATGTAATCCGAATAACTACCTTATTCGCCTAGTGTGGTTCTATAGACCCGTTAGAGAGGTATCTTAACCATTTGTTATCCGGGTATATTAGTCTGATTGTTTCAGAACCGCCCTGGTTATTTCCAATCTCCCATGCAAAGTTACACTCAACTTTTTTCCACCTTGGAATTTGCCAGGTCAATGCCGTCATCCTGATTGGTCAAGTGGCAAAGTTGTTTTGTTTACTATTTATATAGGATATTCGTTAATCTAATTAATACCATAGGCAATAATGATCGAATCCAACGATGAAACTATCATTTGTATCAATTTAAAATGCATTTTAAGTAAGGGGAAATGTTTTAAAGCATAAGAAAACTGTTGATCGAAGCGCATGCTTGTTGTTGAAATACTATATTTATTTTATGACAGATCCAAGTATGTGATCTTCTTTCTTCTTATATCATAGAGTGATTGTGGATTGCTTCTCGTTTGTGATTTTTTTGTCTCATTGTGTGAAATAAAAGCAGTATGAAATAAAAGCAGGTACGCATTTATATATGAATAGACCGGGGAAGGGGGGGGGGGTCATCGTGCCTCCCGGTGGTTTATACATGGACGTGGTCAGGCCTACATCTGTACGCAAAAACGTGCCCAAATAAGAGGTGAGGGGGGGGGGGGGGCTTATGACATGCTTTAAAAAAAAAAAGCACAGTACTGTTTCGTTACAATAGTGAGTAATATCCAAAATACTCTCCAGAGACCACCGATGTGAATAAATTTTTTTTCATAATTTACACACAACGATTGCTGACAAAGTGTAACTAAACAATCGTTTGGGAGGGCCGGATGCAGGGCTGTCATGTCCAATATCTGAACGTGGATTAAAAGACTCTCCTCAATAAAAATATTATCGCGATATCAAATTCAAAAAATCAAAAGTATAGGTAGACTTTGCGCACACGACACCGACACGTCGTTGTGTTTTTAGCTCACCTGAGCCAAAGGCTCAAGTGAGCTATTGTCATAGTGTGGCGTCCGTCGTCCGTCCGTCCGTCGTCCGTCCGTCCGTCGTAAACTTTTAACATTTTCAACTTCTTCTCAAGAACGGCTGAAGGGATTTTGATGAAACTTGGTATGCATGAAGTACTAAAGGTCCTCTACCAAGTTTGTTCATTTCGGCTTGATCCCTTCAGGGGTGGATCCAGGGCGGGGTCAAATAGGCCCCAGAGGGTACCCCTCTTCAAAAATCTTCTTCTCCAGTTCCACTGAATGGATTGAAAAACTAATTGTATCTAAGTGATCTAGAAGGATGTACGATTCAAGTTTGTTCATTTCGTTAAAATCCAATAACTAATTTTTGACGCGTTTTTGACGTCTTTTTCGACATTGCATTTTTAATGCAAAAATTGATATTTCTCTTAATATTTTCTTTCTTATTGAAAAATTCTGCTCCAGTTTAGTTTAATTTAGCCATTTTTAAGCAAAGGAATGCTTTAGTGAAAGAATTTTGCTGAAAGGTTTATTTTTGAATTTTTAATGATTTTTTTAATACTGTAAAAAAGGAAGGGAGGATGGTCATTTTCATCATTTTTGGCATTTTATGGTTCTTTCCATGAATGATTGTTTTAACATTTATCATATTTATTATAAGGAATGTAACAGTGAAAGAATTTTCTCAATATCTTGACTTTTAGATTTTTAATGATTTCTTTAATACTGTAAATAGGCATGTTTTCTTTGTCAATGAGTCCCAAGGTAGCGAGTTCAAATCCCGGCTGGGCCTTAAAAATTTTTTTTCTTTATTTTTCATTTTTCATCCATATTTTAAGCTTTGAATGCTATTTTTAACTTACCTGAATAATTTTAATGCCATTTTTGCCACTTTTTGAACTTTGGAATTTTTTATGAAGTTTGGCATTTTCTCCATATTAATTTCCCTTGAGTTCATATTGATATTTTGAAACCTATATACTAGGTAAAATTAAATTAATGAATGCTTGTGTGATAGCATTTTTGATTAACAACATGTACAATTTGAATTTATAATAATTCTTGTATTCTATAGAGTATAAAAAGGGGGGGGGGGTCAAAATTTCTGTAACAACATCTGCTGACAGATTTTTTTTTCTATTAGATGATATAATAAGAACTGGACAAAATAATATTTTTTTTCTAATTGGCTTGTATATTAATGAACTAATCAGAGTAAATACTAATCTTTCTTTCATTTACTCCATCTAACAGTGGTTTTCTGCACTTAATATTTCTTAAGGATGACATCCTATCTGATGCCTCTTTAGGTTGTCCATCCTTTCCCCGAAAGAGAGAGAGATGTTAGGGTGCTCTTATTATTTTTCTTTAACTATTTCTTTTAATAACTTAGTAAATATATGATCTTCTGCACTCATTTATTGCATGTTTGTCAGATTAAGTTACTCAATTCTTTTATATACATTATTTGCTATAACTTTATTTTTTGATTTTTTTTTTATATTTTAATCTAGATATGCTGTGTGTGCATATAGACCCAAGGATTGTGGGTTCAAATTCAGGCACTGGCATCCCAATTTTTTTTTTCATTTTTTTGCATTTTGCAAGCTTTTTAAGCACTTTTAAATCATGATTGAATAAAAAAAAAACCTTCTTTTTTCTTTTTCCATTTTCATTTTCTCCATTTTGCACACTCATTTATTGCATTTTACTTTTTTGGAATTTTTATGATATTTTTTTTAATTATTTATGGCATATGGACCAAAAAATTCTGACTATGGCTCTGGCTCTAACATTATTCAATGTCAGTATGTTCAGAGTGTGCATGGATATCAGGTGAGCGTTGTGCCCCCTGGGGCTCTTGTTTGATTTTAAACGAGTTGAGTTCACCCGTCGGTCTGTTGTAGTTATTGTCACGTCACGCAAGTAGGTGGGATTTAAATTGACACCCAATCAAAAGTATTCTTCGATGAAGCTTCGGTGAGATACCACGGGTTAGCAAATTCCAAGGTGGAAAAAAGTTGAGTGTACGTTCCTTGATGACTTTATGAATCTCAATGTGACAGAGAGTGGGTTATTTCATGGTTTCTTTGCTGTAATTGTGTGTCTTCTGCCGACAAAATGTACTGGGAGTAACATTTTGAGACAAATTCCAGACAGACAGCTCAAGTTTACGTTCCGCTATCAAATCTTGACGTAACGCTGCTATGACGTCATAATTCGTTTGGGGCTGGATTCTTGCCATTTCTTGAAGTCTGGCAGAGATTGTTTGACTGTAAGGAGGAGACAACTCTGCTCGTAGAATGATTTTGAGAGGCTCTGTGTGGCATTTCAGTGCTCAGCAAGATACTTATTCTGGACATCTGCTGTGTAGAATTATCAGATAAACCACTGTATTCAGTAGGAGTACAAATAGTCAGTTTCTCTTTATCAGATAAACCACTGTATTCAGTAGGAGTACAAATAGTCAGTTTCTCTTTATCAGATAAACCACTGTATTCAGTAGTAGTACAAATAGTCGGAGTGTCTCTTTATCAGATAAACCACTGTATTCAGTAGGAGTACAAATAGTCAGTTTCTCTTTATCAGTTAAACCACTGTATTCAGTAGGAGTACAAATAGTCGGAGTGTCTCTTTATCAGTTAAACCACTGTATTCAGTAGGAGTACAAATAGTCGGAGTGTCTCTTTATCAGATAAACCACTGTATTCAGTAGTAGTACAAATAGTCAGTTTCTCTTTATCAGATAAACCACTGTATTCAGTAGTAGTACAAATAGTCGGAGTGTCTCTTTATCAGATAAACCACTGTATTCAGTAGGAGTACAAATAGTCAGTTTCTCTTTATCAGTTAAACCACTGTATTCAGTAGGAGTACAAATAGTCAGTTTCTCTTTATCAGATAAACCACTGTATTCAGTAGGAGTACAAATAGTCAGTTTCTCTTTATCAGATAAACCACTGTATTCAGTAGTAGTACAAATAGTCGGAGTGTCTCTTTATCAGATAAACCACTGTATTCAGTAGTAGTACAAATAGTCAGTTTCTCTTTATCAGATAAACCACTGTATTCAGTAGTAGTACAAATAGTCAGAGTTTCTCTTTATCAGATAAACCACTGTATTCAGTAGTAGTACAAATAGTCAGTTTCTCTTTATCAGATAAACCACTGTATTCAGTAGGAGTACAAATAGTCAGTTTCTCTTTATCAGATAAACCACTGTATTCAGTAGGAGTACAAATAGTCGGAGTGTCTCTTTATCAGTTAAACCACTGTATTCAGTAGTAGTACAAATAGTCAGTTTCTCTTTATCAGATAAACCACTGTATTCAGTAGTAGTACAAATAGTCGGAGTGTCTCTTTATCAGATAAACCACTGTATTCAGTAGGAGTACAAATAGTCAGTTTCTCTTTATCAGTTAAACCACTGTATTCAGTAGGAGTACAAATAGTCAGTTTCTCTTTATCAGATAAACCACTGTATTCAGTAGGAGTACAAATAGTCAGTTTCTCTTTATCAGATAAACCACTGTATTCAGTAGTAGTACAAATAGTCGGAGTGTCTCTTTATCAGATAAACCACTGTATTCAGTAGGAGTACAAATAGTCGGAGTGTCTCTTTATCAGATAAACCACTGTATTCAGTAGGAGTACAAATAGTCAGTTTCTCTTTATCAGATAAACCACTGTATTCAGTAGTAGTACAAATAGTCGGAGTGTCTCTTTATCAGATAAACCACTGTATTCAGTAGTAGTACAAATAGTCAGTTTCTCTTTATCAGATAAACCACTGTATTCAGTAGTAGTACAAATAGTCAGTTTCTCTTTATCAGATAAACCACTGTATTCAGTAGTAGTACAAATAGTCAGTTTCTCTTTATCAGATAAACCACTGTATTCAGTAGGAGTACAAATAGTCGGAGTGTCTCTTTATCAGATAAACCACTGTATTCAGTAGGAGTACAAATAGTCAGTTTCTCTTTATCAGATAAACCACTGTATTCAGTAGTAGTACAAATAGTCAGTTTCTCTTTATCAGATAAACCACTGTATTCAGTAGTAGTACAAATAGTCAGTTTCTCTTTATCAGTTAAACCACTGTATTCAGTAGGAGTACAAATAGTCGGAGTGTCTCTTTATCAGATAAACCACTGTATTCAGTAGGAGTACAAATAGTCAGTTTCTCTTTATCAGATAAACCACTGTATTCAGTAGGAGTACAAATAGTCGGAGTGTCTCTTTATCAGTTAAACCACTGTATTCAGTAGGAGTACAAATAGTCGGAGTGTCTCTTTATCAGATAAACCACTGTATTCAGTAGTAGTACAAATAGTCGGAGTGTCTCTTTATCAGATAAACCACTGTATTCAGTAGGAGTACAAATAGTCAGTTTCTCTTTATCAGATAAACCACTGTATTCAGTAGGAGTACAAATAGTCAGTTTCTCTTTATCAGATAAACCACTGTATTCAGTAGTAGTACAAATAGTCAGTTTCTCTTTATCAGATAAACCACTGTATTCAGTAGTAGTACAAATAGTCAGTTTCTCTTTATCAGTTAAACCACTGTATTCAGTAGGAGTACAAATAGTCGGAGTGTCTCTTTATCAGATAAACCACTGTATTCAGTAGGAGTACAAATAGTCAGTTTCTCTTTATCAGATAAACCACTGTATTCAGTAGGAGTACAAATAGTCGGAGTGTCTCTTTATCAGTTAAACCACTGTATTCAGTAGGAGTACAAATAGTCAGTTTCTCTTTATCAGATAAACCACTGTATTCAGTAGTAGTACAAATAGTCAGAGTTTCTCTTTATCAGATAAACCACTGTATTCAGTAGTAGTACAAATAGTCGGAGTGTCTCTTTATCAGATAAACCACTGTATTCAGTAGGAGTACAAATAGTCAGAGTTTCTCTTTATCAGATAAACCACTGTATTCAGTAGGAGTACAAATAGTCGGAGTGTCTCTTTATCAGTTAAACCACTGTATTCAGTAGGAGTACAAATAGTCGGAGTGTCTCTTTATCAGATAAACCACTGTATTCAGTAGGAGTACAAATAGTCGGAGTGTCTCTTTATCAGATAAACCACTGTATTCAGTAGGAGTACAAATAGTCAGAATGTCTCTTTATCAGATAAACCACTGTATTCAGTAGTAGTACAAATAGTCAGAGTTTCTCTTTATCAGATAAACCACTGTATTCAGTAGTAGTACAAATAGTCAGTGTCTCTTTATCAGATAAACCACTGTATTCAGTAGTAGTACAAATAGTCAGTTTCTCTTTATCAGATAAACCACTGTATTCAGTAGTAGTACAAATAGTCGGAGTGTCTCTTTATCAGATAAACCACTGTATTCAGTAGTAGTACAAATAGTCGGAGTGTCTCTTTATCAGATAAACCACTGTATTCAGTAGGAGTACAAATAGTCAGAGTTTCTCTTTATCAGATAAACCACTGTATTCAGTAGGAGTACAAATAGTCGGAGTGTCTCTTTATCAGTTAAACCACTGTATTCAGTAGGAGTACAAATAGTCAGTTTCTCTTTATCAGATAAACCACTGTATTCAGTAGGAGTACAAATAGTCAGAATGTCTCTTTATCAGATAAACCACTGTATTCAGTAGGAGTACAAATAGTCGGAGTGTCTCTTTATCAGATAAACCACTGTATTCAGTAGGAGTACAAATAGTCGGAGTGTCTCTTTATCAGATAAACCACTGTATTCAGTAGTAGTACAAATAGTCAGTTTCTCTTTATCAGATAAACCACTGTATTCAGTAGGAGTACAAATAGTCAGAATGTCTCTTTATCAGATAAACCACTGTATTCAGTAGGAGTACAAATAGTCAGTTTCTCTTTATCAGATAAACCACTGTATTCAGTAGGAGTACAAATAGTCGGAGTGTCTCTTTATCAGTTAAACCACTGTATTCAGTAGGAGTACAAATAGTCAGTTTCTCTTTATCAGATAAACCACTGTATTCAGTAGGAGTACAAATAGTCGGAGTGTCTCTTTATCAGATAAACCACTGTATTCAGTAGTAGTACAAATAGTCAGTTTCTCTTTATCAGTTAAACCACTGTATTCAGTAGTAGTACAAATAGTCAGTTTCTCTTTATCAGATAAACCACTGTATTCAGTAGGAGTACAAATAGTCAGTTTCTCTTTATCAGATAAACCACTGTATTCAGTAGGAGTACAAATAGTCAGTTTCTCTTTATCAGATAAACCACTGTATTCAGTAGTAGTACAAATAGTCGGAGTGTCTCTTTATCAGATAAACCACTGTATTCAGTAGGAGTACAAATAGTCAGAGTTTCTCTTTATCAGATAAACCACTGTATTCAGTAGGAGTACAAATAGTCGGAGTGTCTCTTTATCAGTTAAACCACTGTATTCAGTAGGAGTACAAATAGTCGGAGTGTCTCTTTATCAGATAAACCACTGTATTCAGTAGGAGTACAAATAGTCGGAGTGTCTCTTTATCAGATAAACCACTGTATTCAGTAGGAGTACAAATAGTCGGAGTGTCTCTTTATCAGATAAACCACTGTATTCAGTAGGAGTACAAATAGTCGGAGTGTCTCTTTATCAGTTAAACCACTGTATTCAGTAGGAGTACAAATAGTCGGAGTGTCTCTTTATCAGATAAACCACTGTATTCAGTAGGAGTACAAATAGTCGGAGTGTCTCTTTATCAGATAAACCACTGTATTCAGTAGGAGTACAAATAGTCAGAATGTCTCTTTATCAGATAAACCACTGTATTCAGTAGATTTTGAGAGGATCTGTGTAGCATTTCAGTGTTCAGCAATATACTTATTTATCAGATAAACTACAGTATTCAGTAAGAGTACAATTAGTCAGAATAATGTCAGGACTACCAAATCATGGAAACCACAATGGAAGGATTCCGAACAAAGCCCACTTGGTTTGATCGATGGCAGACAGACAAACTTATTTTTTTTCACATACTGACAGCCAAGGTCAGATCAATATGACACTCTTCCTTGAATAATGCAATTAAAGAACTTCCGATTTCATTGTCAACATTTTATTTCACAGGGATTTTAACATCTCAACAAAAACATGCTACTAAAAACAAACAACAATCTAATAACACACATACGATCTTGTTACATCTCTCTGTGCCCATCTGTTGGCATCTATGTAATTAACATGCAATATACAATGTTTACATATGTTACTAGAAAAATGGTGTAATTTGGCTAATCTCAATCCTCAATGAAAATTTGTCACCATTCCTAAACATCTTTTACATCCAAGAAATACTGGGAAAGTTAACTGGGGTTAAGGGCCACTGATGTTCTACATAAATAACAAATACTGGGAAAAATACTTACTTTCCTGTAATAAGTTACAATTGTCAATTGTATTGGAATTCTTTCACATTGACTGCAAAATCCTAAACACCATGCCAGACAATGTATGATAAGGTTTGAGAGATGGAAAGTAACAGTTAAAATCTAAGAATTTTACAATTTCTGTTAACATTGAAGAAAAGTCTGATTTATCAAAACATGTTGACTTCTCTCATTTCAAATGTTTAATTATTAATTTTCAAATATGCCTGTTACCCATCACCATGGCCCTTAATACTCTGTCAACATTTCTTCTCATTTAAATATGGTTCATTAAAACAATAATGAATTCCTAAATAAAAACCAAATTTACATATATGATAGCTCACATTAAGTTTCTTTAGGAGCAAATAGATAAATTGCATCAACTTTCTAATGGCTTTTTATTCCATTCATAAAAATAATACATACAGTGGTATCATTAGCTTGTACCTATACATAGACTGCTGTTACTTGTACCTATACACAAACTTTGCTGTTACCTGTACCTATACACAGAATATACTGTTACCTGTACCTATACATAGACTTTACCTGCTGTTACCTGTACCTATACACAGACTTTGCTGTTACCTGTACCTATACACAGAATATGCTGTTACTGGTACCTATACACAGACTTTACCTGCTGTTGCCTGTACCTATACACAGACTTTACCTGCTGTTACCTAATCATACATCCATCTGTACAAACAATGACATCTCTCACCTGTCTTACATCATTTCAATATAAAATTCACAAGTAAATAAATAATTAGGTGTAAATATGTCAAAAACCAATATATGACATAAGTTAAAGAGCAGTAATAAATAGATAAATATATATCAACATAGTGTTATAATACTAAGTTAGTAAAAGATGACACTGATGTGTTACTAGTCATATAAATGTTGCTTGTTTGATAAATCCACAACCAAAGACCCCTCCTACAATCACATCCTATCCAAGCCCCCCATCCCACCCCTTTTCCCCTTACCATCAATTACCATGCTTCCAGGGGACATAACCTCACAGACCCTAAAACTTACATACATGACATAGTAACATAGATTTTATTGTTAACAGCTTATTTTGCCTAAGTTTACAATTAAAGAAAAGAGCATGTAAATGAATGTGGGATCTTATATTATCTTCAGGTCATTTTACAAATCTGATTGACCTATGTGTAACTTTGTATACTAAACTGTGTAATAAGACTAGGACAAGGCAAAAAATCTGCCAAATTAAGGACAATTTCAATGCATTTATAAAAAATATGATGGTGTAAAAATTTTTGCAACTAAAATGGTTCCTAATAATCTCAAGTGCTGTAGTTTCTAATGAAAGTTTTTATCAACACACTGTTTCTTACAAATATTTTCTACTATTAATAATTCATTTTTTCCACTTCATCTCTGTTCATTGATTGGGGAACACCTAAATTGAACCTCATCAAATAATGTATATATTCTAAGTTTAAAAATATGCTGAAATAGAGCAGATTATGGCCCTTTTCATGTCAGGTCTTTATACCTGTGCTGCTATTAGTGAAAAGAAGTAAACTTATGTGCAAATTATGTGTAAATCTTAGTTAAAAATCTAATAAAACATACCTAGGTAAGAGTTATAAAGTTGCATAACAAGACTGACTGTGAAATGGTTACAGTAATAGTATTTACCATGGTAACACTTGTAACTGTTTTCTTCTTGTTTTTTAACAAGATAAAATATTACAACATCATTTTAAAGGTAAAGTAAATCTCTTACTCAACTGAACGAAAAACAAAATATTCAAACTGTTCATTATACTATACTTCATCCAGATCTTGTTGTTTGATCAATCATCTTAAAAATTTGTAAAAATCTCTGGAGTTTGAGATAGACTTGAGATGTAATAAATACATTCACATCCTTTAGACATTAATAGAAAACTGCAATGCAAAGCAAACTTCTAAATTGTCGAATACTAGTACGGATAAATGTTTTATATTAAGAGGTCTCCTCAAAACAAAATGTTTGAAACATTTCTAACTTCTCCTTAAAGCTTAGTATATTTGACATACACATCCTGTATATAAATACTGAGATGACAAAACCTATTCAATTATATTGTAATATTTTGTAATATGAACTGTATTGGTCACATCAATCTCAATCCAAATTTTCCACGATGAAAAGGTAAAAAAAAACTAACAGAGATATAATTTATACATGTACATAAAAAAATCTACATGTATATAAGAAAACTTAATTTGCCCTGAATAATAAGTTGCATTCAAAAATGAGATCAGTGACCTAACCAGAGACCTACATCAATTTTTTTCATCATTTGAAAGTTCTCGAATCACAGAGTCATTGCCGACTTTTAATTTCAGTCTTTTTGGCAGTATCTTTATACTCTCTAAAGGATAAAATGTCTTTGCTGAAAATGAACCAGAATCATTGATAGGTGACGTCTGACAATTTGTAAGTTTTGATGGAGTTGTACTTTGCTGGAGTTTTGGTGATGATTGGCTGATCTTAGATGGGGGAGTGAGCTGTTTGAGCAGATTAGAGCTGCTTGGACCTATTGGAGAACAGTTATAACTGTTACGTCTTGTTCGCTTCTCTTTGTTGTCGTTAAATATGTCTGTATCACACGTGGTTGTTAACTTTTTGATTATCATCTTAGGAATCTTCTTTTCAGGAGATGAGTCGTCTATCTCTCCACTCGAGATAACGGAGTACGATACTTTACGTTTAGACGGAGATCTCTGACCTGGCGGTATGTATTGTTCAGATAGGGAGCGATGAACACATACATTATTATTGTTCTTCTCCTGACTAGATTCTATCTCAGTAGATGTTGTTACATTGTCGTTGAATACTGAGCAACCATATTCTGCTCTAAGACTCTCGAACAAGTTTGTTTTAATGGAAGGCTCGTCTTCGTCGAAGCCAACCACATCTATATCCTCTGATCCATCCAGGTCATCAAGTTTTTTCTCTCTTTGTAGCAAGGGAGGTAAATCCTCCAGAACTAGTCGTTCAGATAAGTTTCTGGCAGCCTGAGGCTTGCGTTGTTCTGAGCTGTTTGTTTGCACCTGGGCTAGTTCTGTGCAGGGGTCGCTGTGTTGCTTAGCTTGGTCCTGTACTGATTCCGTACAGGGTTTGCCGTGTAGTCTGGGACTCTGACGTAAAGGCGCAGAGAGAGAATTCCTAAGTAAGTTTGGAATTTTCTTGCGTGTCCTTGGGCTTAGTGATTGATATGACTTCTTACATGACTGTGATTTAGGTGAACTGTGCAGAGTGGTTGGTGATTTAGGTGAACTGTGTGGATTTGTTGGTGATTTAACATGAGTAGTTCCTGAGATAGAAAGACCTGAATTTATAGATTCAAATATATTACGACCTTCAGATATTTCCTGCTTGGATTGATCACAAAGTTTGTTGCTGGATTCTTCACTTAATTTACACGTCTCTGATTTAATGTCAATGGGACTAAGAGGGCATGTGCCCTTGATGCTGCCTTCGGAGGTTACAGTACTAGAACTACCTAACCTAGGTCGTAATCTTGGAGATATACATGGCGCGTTACTTATTAACGTTTTTTCTGAGGTCATGGGCGTCTGATCTGATCGTAGCCTTGGGCTATTTCTAACAGGATGTGAGTCCTCTACTTCTGTATTTATCTGTAATGTGGTTAGAGATCCACAATCTTTGTTAGTAATATCTCTACAAGCTGATGGACCCTGTGTATCACAGTCTGCAGCCGAGGTCTGTGAGGTACTGTGTTTTCTATGCAGCCTAGGACTACTACGAGTTAATATAGAAGTTTTACTACGTTGAGTTGGTGTACGTCTATGGTTATGTTTTACTTCCATACGTCCTATGTCTGACTTCCAGGCTTCACGATCCTCGCTACACTCTCTGGAGTCTGACACATCATCTAAATTAAAACTCATGCGTTTATTTGGAGATTTGATTTTTTCCGGCATTTGAATGCAATCTGGTGCTTTCTCCCTTGCTACATCCGTTGATAAAATGTGAGAGTGTGATTTTGGAGCAAACCTTCCATTGACATTCCGCCTTGAATGAAAATTCTTTTGCATTCCATTCTTCAATGAAACTGAAAAATATAAATACAGAAAGAGACTTTCAAAATAATCATTTGTATTGTGGATCAAGGTATAAATGTGATTTATTTGAGGTAATACTGTATGAACATAACCACGTCTGGTTGTTAGCCTTCTTTCTGCTATGGTTGAGTCATAAAGTGGATTTGCTGACATTATCATATAAACTACATCATAATAACTGCCTGACTGTTTCAAACCTACCTCTGGGAATTCTACGAGCTGAGCCTAGCTTCTTTTCTGCTACAACTCTGGGCTCTGGTAGATTCAAGCCTTGGGACAAAAGAATCTCAGCATCATAACGAGTTATTCCCCTTTTCTTCAGCTCTCCCTTCGTCAACAGATGGGAGTGCTTCCTTAAATTGTCATCTCTGATATCCCAATTCTCTGTGTTAAAAAGACAGTCAATACGAAAAGATTTATTCTCAAAATATGACAATAAAAAGAACTATAACTTTTGTTAGCTTGTGATTACATGTAGTTACTGTTGCAATAGTTTGATACTTATCTTAAAGAAATTTTAATGGTAATGTACAGGTTTTGAACATAAAATCTATCATGACTGTCCTACATGTATATCAATCATACTGTACCATTGCCGTATGGAGCCGCCCCTGTCATTTCTGCCGCAGGTCTGGATTTCTCCGAGTCATACTTTAGTCGTGTCAGTCTGTCATCCGTGTCTCGCAGTCTGTATCCCTTCTCATCCTGTGGTCCCTTGGGTGACCCCTCTGGCCTAAAAGCTCCTACTTTTCTCCTGTAAATAAACCAATTACTATAATGTTTGCTTGTAAATAGCAACATCAAAAGAAAATTAAGATCACTTAGTCATGGTATGAAGAATTCATTTATTTAAATATGAAATATCAAAGTCCTACAATTTATAGTTCAAGAGATACAGTCCAGGTTTAAGTTTTTAAAACATAGGTCAAAGTTTTTTCAAATGTTGTACAGTAGAAGGTTGTTTATAAATTGATTTTTTTCACTGAGGTCAATACAAATTCAAAATAAAAAGATAAAAGTAACTATGCCACCTTTTTAGATATTTCAAGATTTGATTTCCTAATTCTATCTATCAATGCCTTCATTTAGCATTATCCATTATAAACTCATGTAGTGTTTCATCTATTTGATCCCGATGTTTGTATTTCAAGGAATAAATCAAATGTTAACTTCTCACTTGTTTCAAATTACTTCATATGTACATTATTATACAAATTGACCCAAAATGATAATTTCACATTTGCACATTAAGTAACACATGACTGACACAAAACAATCCTTGAATTTGCTTTTTAACATTTGAATATCTGTATGATAATACCGACTCCCCGGTCGAGCTCCCTTCTGAAAGAAATCTCTCCAATATGACGCATTACTGATCTCTAGATCTAGTTATTTATGAGTCCGCGACTTCTACGTGAGCCTTATACATGTACCTGTATTAGAAGTAGTGTGAGAAGAAAACTTACATTTGTCATAGTAATTTGAGTTGAGTCAAATGCAAACATGTTCCTTTCAATAGTTTGATCTCAGGGAATTACATTGGTAGTGAATATACATGAGACTGACACAAAGTGTATTTACCTTTCACAAGTCTCACATTCACACAGGCAGTTATTATCACCAAAAAAATCTTCTCCATAGAAACATGTGATCTCTTCTCCCGGATCAATGTCACGTAGAACCTTCACACACGCTGTGTCACGGCCTGTGGACACAAACTGTAACGGAAAAACCATATAACAAACATTACTAGTGTCACGGCCTGTGGACACAAACTGTAACGGAAAAACCATATAACAAACATTACTAGTGTCACATCCTGTGGACACAAACTGTAACAGTAACACCATATAACAAACATTACTAGTGTCACGTCCTGTGGAAACAAACTGTAACGGAAAAACCATATAACAAACATTACTAGTGTCACGGCCTGTGGACACAAACTGTAACAGAAAAACCATATAACAAACATTACTAGTGTCACATCCTGTGGACACAAACTGTAACAGTAACACCATATAACAAACATTACTAGTGTCACGTCCTGTGGAAACAAACTGTAACGGAAAAACCATATAACAAACATTACTAGTGTCACGGCCTGTGGACACAAACTGTAATGGAAAAACCATATAACAAACATTACTAGTGTCACATCCTGTGGACACAAACTGTAACAGTAACACCATATAACAAACATTACTAGTGTCACGTCCTGTGGAAACAAACTGTAACGGAAAAACCATATAACAAACATTACTAGTGTCAAGGCCTGTGGACACAAACTGTAACGGAAAAACCATATAACAAACATTACTAGTGTCACGTCCTGTGGACACAAACTGTAACAGTAACACCATATAACAAACATTACTAGGTTTAAAAAGTAAAATTTATGGGAAAAGATGACAGATAACTGAATTCTATGTGATTAGATAACCACATAAGGGATAAATTCTCGATCACCAAATGTCCAAGAGCGCATTTGCTGGTGGACTTTAATAGTATGAAGTCATAATAAATGTTCTATTTTGACAACATAATACATGTATATACATGTACATGTATGACATAAATAATTGTAATGTTGGAGATTTGGCAATCCAACGATTTAGGTAATTGAGAGGAATATACATAATTTCCACTGACAACAAAATATTTCTAACAGTGAAAACTGGAAAGTAAATGAACCAATACAAATATTTTCCCAACAATAAAATACAAATTAATCGATCAGGAATTTTGTCAATGTTCATGGCCTCTGGTTGGTGGAGATAGGGTGACTGTTTTCATGAGCATTTTTGACCAAAGTGCCTTGCAGAAATTATAAAATGTTATGGTAATAAATATATACACATTATACATTTGCACTTTAGATTTCAGACTTAATATCAATTCTCTGTAAGAACCAAAATATTTTGGAAACAGGATGTCATGGATTTTCATGATTTTCTCTATAAATGGTATGTATAATGCCCTGAATACAAAAATAACAATTTTTAAAAAATAAATATTCCGGTTGCCATGGAAACGAGGTCTGTCTATTTATAGCACTAAAAAAATGGTCAAATAAGTCATCTTTGGTTATTATGTTGCCATGGAAACCATTGTCAGAGTAAATTGGTATTAACAACTTATAATCTTTCAAACCTCTTTTTTAAGAAAAAATAACAAATTTTTGACATTTCTTTCAATTAGCCGGATCCTATCAAATCAAAATCAGTCAAAAATTGCCATAAAATAAGGTCAAAATCAAGGCCTATTTTTGTCCATTTTTTACCATTTTTAAGCAAAAATAACACAAAATGTCAGGCTGATAACACCATCACTGTTGTCATAACAAAATAGATTTCATGTGACAAATATAATTACTGAAAAAAATAAGTGGGACCTTGTTTTGTTTTCCAACAATTTGAGGTCAAAAATGGTTGCCATGGCAACTTTTCATTTGACAAATGATGACTACATCTTTTCAAATTGATTTTTAGCATGGTTTAAATAACTTATATTGCTTAAGCTTTATGTAGAGACAACAGAGGAAATTATTCTTTATTTGAGCACTTCCAAAATTTGTCAAGGTCATTGACTCTAAGTTCAAGGTCAATACAAATTATAGGTGCCAATTTCAATAAAATTTGCATTTTTGTTGTTATTTGTTGTTACTAAATTTAGGCTTGACTGTCATATATTTGTATCAAAAATACTTCTTTCTAAAATTAGGACCGATAGATGGAAAAACATTACAATTTTTTGTTCAGAACAATTCTCCTAAAAAAATAAGCCCCAGACAAAAATCATGATATTCTCACATATTTTTATTTGTATGAATGAAATACTAGCTAAAAATCAAGGATGTCGTTGATTTTGAGATTTTTGCAACTTTGGTCAATAAATAGGGGATATATCCAAAATCACTATGTATATGTTTGTTTTACTTAATACCACATGATTTTTGAGTAACTGCCTCTCATATTTTTGAAAAATCACAGAATTTTGCCAAATTTTGTGAATTACATTCAAGATGACCTTGACATTGGGTCCTGTGACCTTGAAAAATTTTAAGGTGATTTTTTAATCAATAATGCTCTTTTATATGCACTGATAAAAAAATGCTTAAAAATATATAACGGACAGCTGAAAATTTACCAGTAAATTACTCTTTGTGTAATATCACTGAACAGAATGTCACCATGGTAACCATTTTTTATACCCTTTTGAATAAAATTGTGAAGAGGTCCCACTCAAATTTTAACATTTTCTTGAAGATCGAGGATTAAACTTTAAAGATAATTGGCAGTAGAAATCAAGTTAGCCTGACATTTCAGATTATTTGCCCTTAAATTTGAGCAAAATCATGTTAAATTAGGAGCTTTTTCAGTCTTAAAAAGGGCCTCTTCAAAACAGGTTTTTGCTTACATTTTGAGCATATTGACAAAGAGAATAGCGGGCAGAAACATACCTCTTGTGTAATATGAATACTATTAAAGATATAAAGAGAAAAAATTAAGGAAATTTCACTTGACTACAATAGCTGTTACCATGGAAACGAGCCTTATGAAAATGCCATGTTACAAGTATTCTACTGATGCGTAAAATTTCAAACATGGTTTCCATGGCAACGAAAACTTAATTTGTAAAAAGATTGTTTATTTTTGTCTCAGTTCATCATATACACCTTCCACACCAAAAATCTTCAAAATTGGAGACATGCTGTTTCCACGTGCTATTGAAATTATTTTGGTCCTTACAGAGAACTGCTATTAAGTCTTATTAAGTATAAAGAGCTATCACTATGTTAATTATTAATTGTTACATGTATAGTAAAGAGAAGTCAGAGATCAAAAGTTGATAAATGTATAATGTTTTCCTACAAGAAGATGACAGTTTCTGATTTTGAATAGGTGAGAGTGTATACCTTACAGTTGGCCCTACAGTCATGGTTGATAAAGCTAGCGGGGCCTAACCATAGCTGAGCACAGTTTTTACGACAGGAGTACATCACACTGAAGTCGTTCACACCAGGCTTCAGATATCTCTCCTCCTCCTCCTTGGAAAGTTCTGCTATACAACCAACAAGCATCGGTATTTTGTCGTTTCTATACCTGTAAGTCAATCAGTTGAATGTGTTTTAAGAGTGCTGGTAACTGACAGTCAGAAAAAGTGATTTCCACATCTCATATGATGTCAATATAATATTATTATGCACAATGATAAAAATCTCCTCCAGATTATTCAAGAATACAATAAAACACCGCTAAAGACGGTATGGCCGGATTGCAAAGTAAGATTTTGTCACCAACTGGGTCAAGGTCACTAAGTCAAATATTACAGCATACATTGAGAGGTCTTGTCAGAGGCAACCTACATGTATAATATAAAGTTTCTACTGTATACAGTTCCTTAGATTTTGCTTAAACCAGGAACTTTAACCAAAGTCTTTAACTAGGTCAAAGTCCAAGGTCAAGGTCACTAGGTCCAATGTTACAGCATAAATTGAAAGGTCTCGTCATGGGCAACCTAAATGTATAATATAAGGTTTCTACTGCATACAGTTCCTTAGATTTTGCTTAAACCAAGAACTTTAACCAAAATCTTTAACTAGGTCTAAGTTCAAGGTCAAGGTCACTGGGTCAAATGTTACGGCATAAATTGAAAGGTCTCATCATGGGCAACCTACATGTATAATATAAAGTTTCTACTGCATACAGTTCCTTAGATTTTGCTTAAACCAGGAACTTTAACCAAAGTCTTTAACTAGGTCAAAGTCCAAGGTCAAGGTCACTAGGTCCAATGTTACGGCATAAATTGAAAGGTCTCGTCATGGGCAACCTAAATGTATAATATAAGGTTTCTACTGCATACAGTTCCTTAGATTTTGCTTAAACCAAGAACTTTAACCAAAATCTTTAACTAGGTCTAAGTTCAAGGTCAAGGTCACTGGGTCAAATGTTACGGCATAAATTGAAAGGTCTCATCATGGGCAACCTACATGTATAATATAAAGTTTCTACTGCATACAGTTCCTTAGATTTTGCTTAAACCAGGAACTTTAAACAAAATCTTTAACTAGGTCATAGTCCAAGGTCAAGGTCACTAGGTCCAATGTTACGGCATAAATTGAAAGGTCTCATCATGGGCAACCTATATGTATAATATAAGGTTTCTACTGCATACAGTTCCATAGATTTTGCTTAAACCAGGAACTTTAACCAAAATCTTTAACTAGGTCAAAGTCCAAGGTCAAGGTCACTGGGTCAAATGTTACGGCATAAATTGAAAGGTCTTGTCATGGGCAACCTTCATGTATAATATAAAGTTTCTACTGCATATAGTTCCTTAGATTTTGCCTCAACCAGAAACTTTAACCAAAATGTTGACGGCAGACGGACAGACGGACATCGTCAATCTATAGACCGGAATTGCTTTGCAATCCGGCCAAAAATGTCGAACCTGAGGTATGGGAACCTATCAACCATTAAAGTATACATGTATGTGTATTTTGTTACCAAGAAACCGTTGAGTTCTTATAAATGATAACTTACAGTCTGAATTGACATATTTACCAATGTTTAGTGGAGCATATCTTTGCACCAACTTTCCCTTCCATTGAATATCTGTAACAAGGCAAAATCTCAAAGCCGGCTCGTCTATCAAACATCCTCAGGTATCGGAAAATCTATATGATAAAACGACACAAGAAGAACCAAATGTCAACAGTTTTATCTTACAGACCACATCCTATCTCTGATAAAACAAAATAAAACACCGCTAAAGACGGTATGGCCGGATTGCAAAGTAAGTTTTTGTCACCAACTGGGTCTAGGTCACTAAGTCAAATATTACAGCATACATTGAGAGGTCTTGTCAGAGGCAACCTACATGTATAATATAAAGTTTCTACTGTATACAGTTCCTTAGACTTTGCTTAAACCAGGAACTTTAACCAAAGTCTTTAACTAGGTCAGAGTCCAAGGTCAAGGTCACTAGGTCCAATGTTACGGCATAAAATGAAAGGTCTCATCATGGGCAACCTAAATGTATAATATAAGGTTTCTACTACATACAGTTCCTTAGATTTTGCTTAAACCAAGAACTTTAATCAAAATCTTTAACTAGGTCAAAGTTCAAGGTCACTGGGTCACTGGGTCAAATGTTACGGCATAAATTGAAAGGTCTCATCATGGGCAACCTACATGTATGATATAAAGTTTCTATTGCATACAGTTCCTTAGATTTTGCTTAAACCAGAAACTTTAACCAAAATCTTTCACTAGGTCAAAGTCCAAGGTCAAAGTCACTAGGTCCAATGTTACAGCATAAATTGAAAGGTCTCATCATGGGCAACCTAAATGTATAATATAAGGTTTCTACTGCATACAGTTCCTTAGATTTTGCTTAAACCAGAAACTTAAACCAAAATATTTAACTAGGTCAAAGTCCAAGGTCAAGGTCTCTAGGTCCAATGTTACGGCATAAATCGAAAGGTCTCGTCATGGGCAATCTAAATGTATAATATAAGGTTTCTACTGCATACAGTTCCTTAGATTTTGCTTAAACCAAGAACTTTAACCAAAATCTTTAACTAGGTCAAAGTTCAAGGTCAAGGTCACTGGGTCAAATGTTACGGCATAAATTGAAAGGTCTCATCATGGGCAACCTACATGTATAATATAAAGTTTCTTCTGCATACAGTTCCTTAGATTTTGCTTAAACCAGAAACTTTAACCAAAATCTTTAACTAGGTCAAAGTTCAAGGTCAAGGTCACTGGGTCAAATGTTACGGCATAAAATGAAAGGTCTCATCATGGGCAACCTACATGTATAATATAAAGTTTCTTCTGCATACAGTTCCTTAGATTTTGCTTAAACCAGAAACTTTAACCAAAATATTTAACTAGGTCAAAGTCCAAGGTCAAAGTCACTAGGTCCAATGTTACGGCATAAATTGAAAGGTCTCATCATGGGCAACCTAAATGTATAATATAAGGTTTCTACTGCATACAGTTCCTTAGATTTTGCTTAAACCAGAAACTTTAACCAAAATCTTTAACTAGGTCAAAGTCCAAGGTCAAGGTCACTAGGTCCAATGTTATGGCATAAATTGAAAGGTCTTGTCATGGGCAACCTATATGTATAATATAAGGTTTCTACTGCGTACAGTTCCTTAGATTTTGCTTAAACCAGGAACTTTAACCAAAATCTTTAACTAGGTCAAAGCCCAAGGTCAAGGTCACTAGGTCAAATGTTACGGCATAAATTGAAAGGTCTTGTCATGGGCAACCTTCATGTATAATATAAAGTTTCTACTGCATATAGTTCCTTAGATTTTGCCTCAACCAGAAACTTTAACCAAAATGTTGACGGCAGACGGACAGACGGACGGACGGACGGACAGACAGACGGACGGACGGACGGACATCGTCAATCTATAGACCGGAATTGCTTTGCAATCCGGCCAAATATAGTACAGCCTAAAGGTAAAATTGGTTTTAACAAGGACGTACATGTACAAGATCAACCTGAGTATGTCCCTTACAGCATAATATATACAAAAGGCATCATTTTTACAAGGTCAAAGATCCAAATCGGTGGGTCATATAACCCAAGGTCATGGAGTTAAAATGTTTGTATCAATTACAGACTTTTCCTCAAGACACTTATTTACATGTAAAACAGTGTTTATCATTTACAATTCAAAATTTTTCTCTAAGTTTTATGTTTATACTGACAAACTGACCAAAAATCTAATTGTAAATTCTACTTAGATGTAGTTTAAATAGTTTTAAAATACAATGAGAAGTTTGATAAAATTCTTACATGTTCTTTAAACACAACTTGCTGTGATTTAGATCTCAGACACAGGAAAGCTTTTTGAGCTTCCCCAGACATTAGCTCAGAGTAACATTTTTCGTAGTTTTGGTCCTTTTTGAAGGCTAGCATAGCAGCTTTCAGTTCCTCTTGTACTTTGGACTTCAGAGCTTTATGCCTGAAATTAAGACTTAAAATGAATATACAAAAAAACATAAACAGCTCCAGAGTACTGCTAATAGCACGAAATATGCCCACCTGATTATTTTTGTGCTGTAACCTTTTCCTTGACTTTTGACCTTGAAATTATAGATTAAGTATCATTATTTGTGTTTTGTTGCAGGTATGCAACACACAACAAGTGCATCTATTGTGCATGTAATGCGTGTTAGTGCATTTAAAATTTTAAAGCTATAAATGCACTTTCCGTGTGTTGCTGCATTTTAAGCGATAAATGCACTTGCTGTGTGTTGCATACTCATAACAAAACACAAATTATGAGATTTATTCTATATATATGCACCAAAATTTTCAGTTACATTCTTGTTTTCTGAACTTCAGTGTTTCTTCAGGTAAAAACGTGACATTTGAATTTACCAGTAGGTCAATACAGGTTCAGTTTACATGTTAGAACAGCTGTCGAGGCATGTTGCTGTAGAGCTTATGCAATTTGACGTCACAAGCGTTTACACATGGGAAATGCAACATGTTCATCTCAACGAGTTTCATCTGGAGGAATTATATTGGCTGTGCATGAAGGAACGTTGTCCATGTCACACATAATCTGTAATTATACATACCTAGAATTCATTTTGTGGGTTAAAATCCCTAGGAAGGCATCCAGAGTTAAGGTTGATGCCATATCATCATTCTCACATAGCTCCTTTGCCGTCATTCCGGTGGACGGAGCATGTCTCCCACTCCCCTCTACCACCATTGTCAGGGGCAACTAACTCTTCCTGCAAAATTTTGATATTTTTAACTAACAGAATACCTATCTCATATATCAAATAACTCTATTTTATAGAATTCTCGTGTACATTTGTGCATGTATTTAAGAGACTCATTTGAAATTCAAGTCTGGAGTATGTCCTTCAGTATTTGAAAGTACTCTTATTTTCAATAAAACTCTACACACATGACCACATTTCGCCACATTTTTCCTACTTTTCCTTAAAAATTTCAGTAATTACTAGCCAAACCAGTTTAATTAATTGCTTGAACATAAATTAAATCTATTCATGATCAAAGTATCAGAGATGAAATGGATTTTACTTTTTAATATTTCAGTTGTAACATGTTTAACTTTTTGTTTTCGGGTGTGACCATATTTCACTGTTTTCTTACCTTTTGTAAAATTTTAATAATTATCTTACTTGTAAAAAAACAACAAGCAAAATGTTTTTTTTTTTTGGTGAAACACAATGTCCCTGTCAACAGCTTTTAAGTTTAAGGTCAAGCCGTCAAGGTCACTTGATCAAAGGTCAATACCTACATGTACTTGATTCTTATACCATGTATACAATGACAATGCGAGTGAAATGTGAACCTTTATATTCAAAGATCATCGAGATAATACAGCAAGAGCATTTTTCTTAAATTAATTCTTGTCAAAATCTAAGCTAACAATTACTAGATCATGCTAGATCAAAGGCTAAGAGTAAGAACACAATATAAGTATTAATAAATTATCACAAGCATTATGTACACAAGCAATTTTTATGTCAAATATGAACATCACATCTTTAAAGACAAAAGAGATATTGTTTTCAAGTGGCCGTTAAATGTGTCTTGCAGCTGCAAAATGGCGGTATATTTTGCTAGTGATACTTGGCTTGGATCTACCAAATGACGGTATATTTTGCTAGTGATACTTTGAGTCATTTTAACACTTCCAAACTCAAAGGTTGTAAGGTATTCATGTCAATAAACTTCTTTTGCAAACATTGTTCAGATGGTCATATAGATGTGCGACCTGTTTAATTTAACTCTGTTCTCGATTGAAAAACTACAAAAAGAATGTATTTTACGCAATTCATTGCTTCCTTATAAAACGTTAAAACATTTCATTTACATGTTTTGGGGGGTGACCATATTTCGCCGTTTTTGTTGATATGTATGATCCTATTTACACAAAAACAGACAAAAATTGTGATTTAATTTTCAGGAAATGTTTCGTCACCATTACTGCTATGAAATCATGCCATATAAAATGTTTTCTTTTTTTCGGTTTTTGTAAAAATATCGGATGTTTACGTCTAAAATTTGGTGATTTCGTTAAATTTTTCCCTTCTTTAGGTATTTTTTGACAAAATAGAGTGCAAGATATATCATAATCTATCAAAACATGACTACTACGGTCACATTTGAAGGGATATAGAAAAGTATAAAACTCTGACGAACATTTCTGAAACGGCGAAATATGGTCACTGGCGAAATTATATTTATGGTCACCGGCGAAATATGGTTCCTCGCTCTACATGCGGATTTATCTACTTTAATGCTGATTTATTATTCAGTGAAAATTAAGTTGCTGAATTTGGCAATTCAGCAATGATTGTTTGAATTTGACAACGTAAATTGCCCAATTTGGAGTTTAAATCCCGAACTGACCAACATAGCTGGCCATCCAAAGTTGGCACTGATTGCCCATTGGTCTCGTTGGTTTATCAGTGGTCTTTTGTGTTTGTGGATTTGATGTAATGTTGCTGTTCCTTATCCCTTTTGTCTCTTTGTGTATGTCTTCTCTGCACGTTTTCACTTGGGGTGTTTCAATGTTGGTGCTGCAACTGGGTCTTGTTGGAGATTGGGCGCAACGCATCTTCAGTGAATTTTCCCTTCAATTTCATTCTCTTGTACATAGGACTTCGTGCAAGGGTGTATGGGTGTTCAGTTTGGAATATATAAATATGATATGTCATAGCTTGTAGCTATGATCTGTAGTCAATGACCCACAAAGGAGGTAAATAGAACAGCCAGAGGTACAAGTAGGATTTGGGATTTGAGTGCATGTCATTTTTTTTAGCGACCAGGTATCCATGAAAGGACGAACTTCATTCAGTTTATTGAAAATCTTCTGAAAAGAGGGGGTTTGACCATTTAGCGAGTAGCCTTCATCATATTTCATGTTAAACAATGTTAACCATTTGAAGTACCCCCTATAGTGCCCCACAAAATTTGAAAGGAAAATTAAGAAAATCATCCGAATTCTTGGATCGTGATACCTACATCCTGCTTATAAAACAAAAGATCAAGTTTCGATGCTGCAATCTATTTCCCATTGCATAGAAGGGATAAAAATGTTATTTCCCATTGTACCTGAATCGAAGTGAAGAGCAAATTCCGTCTACTTGAAGTGATTTGTTCCAACTCCGCAAGGAAAGCTAGTTCTATAGATAGGCAAAAATTACAAATATTTAGAGTTTTGATAAAGTTAGAACATAATAAGTTCTATTTTAACATTTATTAAAATGAGATAAAAAACAAATAAAAGTCTTCATTTCGCAAAATAAGACCATTTTGTCGCTGCAGCGCGGAAGAAAATAGTTCTGAAAACGATTGCCTTCCCTGATTAGCGAGAGTTATCGTTCTTTTGCCTTGGAGAAAAGGAGGGAAACACAACAGTATATTGACCCTTGCTTCTTATTTAATGTGCATAAAACATAATGATAGAGCTATGAATGCCATCTTGTAATAAAATACTTTTAAAAGATGTGATACAAATTTTAATCACAATTTCCCTAATTAATAAACTCATAAACTATAGTATAATAATTCAGTGTATAATTTTAATTTACAATATAATATATATGTATAACTTAATATTCTTTAAATAACTATTATCTTTATTACTTTCAAGTATACTATAAAGATTTATGTACAGATTACAGTCGGCTTGAAGAGCTCTACAGAGCTCATGTAATTTGTTGTATATATTGCCGACTCTAAATAAAATTTACTTATGATTATATTATCTTGCCAAATGATGTGATGTCTGCCATATTGTTTGGTGTCTGTGAGTATAAAATTGAGGTTGGGAAGGGTTAACATATGTCTCTTATCCAGTAAATGGACTATTGATTAATCATTATATCAAGATGAATCGATCAGCATAATCAGTCAGGGGTATAACTCATTTCAGTTATATTTTTCGTCACTGAAATCAGTTATTTTTCTTGCAAGATATTTATAGAATCACCCAGAATATAACTGGTTCAGGTTACAAAACTTTCCAAGGTCAAATACGATTATATCATCCAATGCGTACAGAAAAGTTTGACTTCATCAGATACAACATTGGTGCCTCTTTAAAAATAAATTAAGGTCACAGCTGGGTAAAATCATCTTTGTGCAAAATCTGGGTCAAAAATAAATATAACTGAAAGAAGTTACTTTTAAATAACCATTTTTGGTTATATTTTTTTGGTATTGCTTAAATCTTCTAATCCAGATTTTTCCTGCTGATAATCAAGTGTTCAGTATCATCTTAATACATCAATACCTTAAATTTTGTAAAATAATCCTTTACCCAATGAATAAATATGAAGCAATTCCCATAGGAATTTTTATATGCAGAAATCAGTTATTTTTCATGACCTACTTTAACATTACTGATTTTCATAGAAAGAAAAGTAACTGATTTCGGTTATAAAATTTTATCACTGAAATGAGTTATACCCCTGACTGATAATATAACATACTTTATAACAAATTTTACTTATGTTCATTAGTTGTTTCATTAGTCACTGACGTCAACTCAATTTCATTACAATTTATTAGAGTCAGGTATTGCCAATGAAAATCATTTTGTGATATATTGTGATATTTCATTGAACATGTTGAAATATTGCAATATATTGCGATTATGTGCGTAACTTAAGTAATTATCAGAAATTGACAGAAAAGTTTAGAAAACAACATCAAACTAAACAGCAATTTGATTGAAAAGTTAAACTTATTTTAAATATGTCTACTATATTGATGAAAGAAAACGCCATACTGTAGACTCAGCCTCAATCATTCAATGAATAATAGTTTTCTGTATTTAATTGTACATTTTTTTTTTTTTGAAACCAAAATGTTTCGAAATATCAGCTTTTGTCTTTGCATTTTTGATGACGTCGTACACCCCCTGATCTGCCATACTTCAACCCAAATCTTATGTATTAATATAATATACATGTATGTATAAACACCGGTATTTGATTTTTATATCGCGATATTAATAATTATCGCCGAGGGACATATCGCAGTACCGGTAATATCGCACAATAATTCTCTACAATTTATAGCAGCTGTGTATTAAGACCCTGCATAAATCTGAGATTTTGAAAGATTTTCTAACTTATCTGTCATCCTGATCAATCAGAAAGCATTTTAACAGGTCCAACATATTTTTTAAAGAATAAGTCGAAAAAGACGATGCATTGATCTCTGCAGCATTATGGTACATGTTCATGTACTGACTGTGCTATGAAATCTATCAACTTAATGATTAACGGTTCTATTGTCTTGAGATATAAGAAATTGTATTGTGCTGTCTGTCACTTGACCTTCAAATCTTTTCAAGGTCATCTGTCCAAAATTCAAGGTCATTTCTAACTTTCGACTCAAATTTTAACACAAAAAATCAGGATTTCAATTATTTTGAATTGCTTTCTCATTATGCTGCCATCCATAAATTAGTATACACCATTTCTGCTCATGATGCTCATATAAAATGGACAGTTTTGAATCCATTGCGCTGTATAATTCTGATTTGATTTGTAATGTATACGTATTTGACTCAAAATTTGCATTTTTTCAAAATTTCATTCTTTTTTATAAGTATGAAAATGACAAATTTTGAGAAAAAAATTGTGCAGATGAAAAAAAGTTTCTTTATACAACATGTACATTTTCAGTATATATTTTGAATTATGTGAAGCCAATAATTTTGAATCTGTCAAATTCAGAATATGAAAAATTAGGATAAAATAATAAAGAATCTAGACTCATGTACTTGTTCGTATAGCTATTTTCGGATGGCAGTATAGATATTTTGATTTTAAATATTTACAGTTGAACATTACCTATCAAAAGAAGTAAAATTCATCATTGTTAAATTGTATTTCACTTCTATGTGTGACCTACTTTCAATATGAACATAAAACGGAGATTTTCAAGATTTTTCTTGTACAATATGTGACATTTATTAGGGTCTTCAGTGGACTTTGATAATTTTGCTTCTCATCCCAACAAATAATTATACATTTATCATACAGTGGTCCCTCCTTTATAAGACCACCCCAAATGCAGTGGATTTGTGGTCTTATAATGGAGGGGGTCTTTCTTAGGGAGATTTTGAGTTTGAGCAGTCTATCTGACAGTACAATTTGTTTACATCTATTAATTCTTTTTATTATGTACAATTTATTATCTACTTCTATCTTGCATTTTTTGATGATTAGAGGGAGTCTATAGATTGACTACATGCACATTCAGAATGATGAAATTTTAAAGATGAATGTAAAATATTTAACCTACATGATTAAAAAACTTAGATTTCTTACTAATCAAGCTAATAAAAAATCTAAAGTACTGCTTACTGAACATGCTGAGGGAGGACAATTATTACAGCTTGGAGTCAAATAAACTTAAACACTAATTAAGTGCCTGTTATTGACTTGTTTGCCTGGTAGTAACTGCTAATTAGTCAATTTACCTGGAATAATTAAAGTTGGAGGATTAAAGAGATATTAATTAAATTATGTAAACATACATGTACATGCATGGTTGCTCCTGGGAGTGAATTTTCTTATATTTTGATAGATTTGGGATTGAAAAAAGCCGTCTTTGGTGGGGTAAGGGAGGTGGTCTCTTATAGGAGGTATTCTTACATTGAAAAATGCTAATGCTAAAGAATTATGGTCACAAAAGAGGAGTGGTATTTGGTGGGAGTGGTCAAATATAGAGGGACCACTGTACATTCATCTCTAATTGATTGTTTTACAAATGTACCATACAATTTACTGTTAATCATGTCTCCTTTTATTGAAATTTTTTTTCAATGACCTTGAAAATTGAGCAAATGACCGTGATTTTCTAAAGGTCATGATAGCATCAAATTGTCTTTAATACATCTATATACCTAGTTTTGTAACGCTAGCAAGCATAGATCTTTAGAAATTACCTTTTACATATATGACAGGCTTTACAACTTTGTACCAAATGTTGCTATAGTAACCTATTTCAAAGTCATATAAACAGAAAAATCTTATTTCTTCATAATTTTCCTTTTAAATCCCATGAACAATGAAGTCCTAGAATAGTTCTATTCAGGAAATAGGCAACTGTAATTCAAATTTGTTGCAACTGCATTATCACTCATGTCAAAATTAGTGAAATATAGGTAAATTCAGGCTTAATTGGCCCAAATGGCACATTTTGAATAAGCAATTTTCTTGAAATTGAAGCAAATTTACCGGTATAGGACATACAGTAAGAAGGAACATTGAATAATTAAATTTTATTAACTTAAGAGGATTTAAATAATCTATCATGATCTATTCAGAAAATTACATGCACATTCAACATTTGTTTCCATGGTAACGGGATGCATGAAAATCCTTGTTTAAAGTTTTTTTTGTACAAAACCTTGGTTACCATGGCAATGCAACATCAGAGAAAAAAATGGAAGTTCATTTCGTTCTGAGGACATCATACATGCGTGGATCCAGAGGGGGGAGGGGGGGGGTCCTGACCCCCCCCCCTCCCCCCTCTGGATCCCCTGGAATTTTCGAAGCATTGCTATTTTTATGCCCCCGGAATCACAGATTCGGGGGCATATAGTTTTTGGCCTGTCCGTCTGTTTGTCTGTCTGTCTGTTTGTCTGTTTGTCAGAACTAAAAACTTTAACATTGGGCATAACTTTTGAATGGTAAGTGATAGGGCTTTCATATTTCACATGTGTATTCCTTGTGACAAGACCTTTCCATTGATGCCAAAATTTTTGACCTTGTGACCTTGACCTTGACCTTTGACCTACTTTTCAATAACTTTAACATTGGGCATAACTTTTGAAGGGTACGTGATAGGGCTTTCATATTTCACATGTGTATTCCTTGTGACAAGACCTTTCCATTGATACCAAAATTTTTGACCTTGTGACCTTGACCTTGACCTTTGACCAACTTTTCAAAAACTTAAACATTGGGCTTAACTTTTGAATGGTAAGTGATAGGGCTTTCATATTTCACATGTGTATTCCTTGTGATGAGACCTTTCCATTGATACCAACATTTTTGACCTCGTGACCTTGACCTTTGACCTACTTTTCAAAAACTTTAACATTTGGCATAACTTTTGAATGGTAAGTGATAGGGCTTTCATATTTCACATGTGTATTCCCTGTGACAAGACCTTTCCATTGATACCAACATTTTTGACCTTGTGACCTTGACCTTGACCTTTGACCTACTTTTCAAAAACTTTAACATTGGGCATAACTTTTGAATGGTAAGTGATAGGGCTTTCATATTTCACATGTGTATTCCTTGTGACAAGACCTTTCCATTGATACCAACATTTTTGACATCGTGACCTTGACCTTGACCTTTGACCTACTTTTCAAAAACTTTAACATTTGGCATAACTTTTGAATGGTAAGTGATAGGGCTTTCATATATCACATGTGTATTCCTTGTGACAAGACCTTTCCATTGATACCAACATTTTTGACCTCGTGACCTTGACCTTGACCTTTGACCTACTTTTCAAAAACTTTAACATTTGACATAACTTTTGAATGGTAAGTGATAGGGCTTTCATATTTCACATGTGTATTCCTTGTGACAAGACCTTTCCATTGATACCAACATTTTTGACCTCGTGACCTTGACCTTGACCTTTGACCTACTTTTCAAAAACTTTAACATTGGGCATAACTTTTGATTGGTAAGTGATAGGGCTTTCATATTTCACATGTGTATTCCTTGTGACAAGACCTTTCCATTGATACCATAATTTTTGACCTCGTGACCTTGACCTTGACCTTTGACCTACTTTTCAAAAACTTTAACATTTGGCATAACTTTTGAATGGGAAGTGATAGGGCTTTCATATTTCACATGTGTATTCCTTGTGACAAGACCTTTCCATTGATACCAACATTTTTGACCTCGTGACCTTGACCTTGACCTTTGACCTACTTTTCAAAAACTTTAACATTTTGCATAACTTTTGAATGGGAAGTGATAGGACTTTCATATTTCACATGTGTATTCCTTGTGACAAGACCTTTCCATTGATACCAACATTTTTTACCTCGTGACCTTGACCTTGACCTTTGACCTACTTTTCAAAAACTTTAACATTGGGCATAACTTTTATATGGTAAGTGATAGGGCTTTCATATTTCACATGTGTATTACTTGTGACAAGTCACAAGACCTTTCCATTGTTACCAAAAGTTTTGTCCCATGACCTTGACCTTTGACCTACTTTTCAAAAACTTTAACATTGGGCATAACTTTTGAATAGTAAGTGATAGGGCTTTCATATTTCACATGTGTATTCCTTGTGAGAAGACCATTTCATTGATAGCAAAAAAATTTTGACTTCGTCACCTTGACTTTGACCTTTCACGTACTCAACAGAAAATGGCGTTTATACTAACAAAGATGCCACCGGGGGCATTCGTGTTTCACAAACACAGGCTTTATTTTTCATTAATATACATGTTTCATAGATTAAGTCCCAATTCCCTTTTGTTGTCATAATATTTGAAAAATATATCATGAATTTGTATAGAAATCTTCCATTTTGATAATCTTTTTGCAATCAGCATTTTCAAAAGGTTCGGGGGGGGGGGGGGGGGGGGGGGGGTGGGGGGGCTGAAAAAATACTTCCACCATGTCCACTTCCTAAAATATTGGATATATATACAATCACTGTAACAAATTTTAGAATTGATAGAGAGCCATCTATTCCACAGGTTTTGAAAAGAAAAAAGGACTTTTCCACTGAATTTTTACCGGTCATTTGTACTGATGAGGTGGCGTTTTCAACCTGGCTGTCATTTCAAATTTTAACCTGTTTCGAGGATTGAACCGGTTACTTTCAACATTTCTGCAAAAATCCAATGTAAGTAAATGAACCATATAGTTTATAAGGTATACAAGAATATTCATGTTTATAGAAATAAAGCATGGTATCATTTGAATAGCAGGTCAAGGTCAATATTATCTTGGTGCAAAAGTCTTGTCACAAGGGTAATGCATACAAATTATCTAAGCCAAAACATTTGACGTTCAAAAGTTATGGTCAAGGTGACATTTTTATCAAAGAGAGTTTATACAGACAGCAAATTGTGTTGCCTTCAAAGCATAATTAATGACACTTAGGGATCTTATTTTTAAGTCTTAGCACTGTCTAGTAAAATGTATATATATTTGATTTGTTTGCAGAATTTACTTGCCATGCCGTCTAATGTTGAAATCAAGGCCCGGGTCCAAGATATTGACAACTTAAAACGGCTAGCAAAGAGTCTTAGTGAATCAGAAGGTGTTATACTTAAACAGGAAGATGTGTTCTTTAACGTACCACATGGGAGGTTAAAGTTACGGAAAATTCAGGTATGTCCTGCATGGCTAAAAGTTATCTATATACATGTATATATTAATAAACAGTCAATAAGTCTCTCCACAAGTTTCAATAAATTGAAAAAATAACAAACGCCGAATTAAAACTCAACCGGTTTCATTGGTATCATCAGGAGTTTTGCAAATATACAAACAATATATTATGACGTCATCAATACATATAGCGCGAAAATATTGAGTGCGCTTTACTGTAACGAAGGAAACATTGAAATGTACAAGAACAATATAATGCGACGTTATGAAAATAATGCGCGTAAATTATGTTGCGCTTTTGCAATTTTTAAAACGTCTGAGCGTGATGAATATACTTGCGCAATATGTACATAGTGTTCATAAATAGAGTTCACTTGCTAAATAATATGAATACAAGAATATGATTGATTTCTCATTTAAGAAAAGCATTCAAAACAGGATTAAATTTACTGATAAACAAACTTTCTTTATTTTCTCTTTCTATTTCTGTCGTCTTTTTGTGAAATTTATAAAATGGAAACACGGTGAAATTTGGGAAAACATCCTTTGCACAGTTCCGTATGTGTCCACTCACTGGTGTACATTGATACTTTGGTTCTCGAATTTGTTGTCTGTGTACCGTCATGCGGTGATGGAGAGTGTCGCCCGTCTGACAGATATAGTTTTCTCCACATCCGTTGCATGTAATAACGTATAAAAGATTGGATGATGTACAATTAAAAGAAGAGCGAACAGTGAACTTACTTCCGTTTTTAAATTTGAAATCTTTTCCTTCCTGTAAGAACGGACAGGTCCCGCATCTTGTGTTATTGCATTTTTGAACGTTGTTTTCAGTTTCGGTCGGTATTTCATCTGAAAATTTAGCCTTGGTAAGATTTATCTTTTTGAGGGACGTACTTTGCCTTTTGCTCTTTATAATTTCAAATTTGTTTAGCACACGTTGCATTGTGGCATCTTGTTGAAGAAATGTTGTAATTACCGTTCTTGGACGTCATGGTCATCAAGAGACAGGGATGTATTATCACAGATATATATTACAAAAGCACGGATATCAAGCAATATCTACTCTTCAACTCATGCCATCCTTAAGGCATACTAAAAACAACGTCCCGTATAATTTAGCGCGCCGAATCTGCACTATAGTGTCCGACAATGATCTGCTTGATCTCCGCTTACATGAACTTCATCAATCTCTGAAACAGAGAAATTACCCACAAAATCTCATACTTCATGGAATACAACAGGCAAGATCTCATCCTAGACAAGACCTTCTTCAAATAAAGAACAAAACCGATAAAAAAGTTCTTCCGTTTGTTTCAACGTTCAATCCTAAAAACCCCGAATTCTTTCAAGTTCTTTGTAGCAATGCAACATTTCTTCACTCTCCGTCACCGCATGACGGTACACAGACAACAAATTCGAGAACCAAAGTATCAATGTACACCAGTGAGTGGACACATACGGAACTGTGCAAAGGATGTTTTCCCAAATTTCACCGTGTTTCCATTTTATAAATTTCACAAAAAGACGACAGAAATAGAAAGAGAAAATAAAGAAAGTTTGTTTATCAGTAAATTTAATCCTGTTTTGAATGCTTTTCTTAAATGAGAAATCAATCATATTCTTGTATTCATATTATTTAGCAAGTGAACTCTATTTATGAACACTATGTACATATTGCGCAAGTATATTCATCACGCTCAGACGTTTTAAAAATCGCAAAAGCGCAACATAATTTACGCACATTATTTTCATGACGTCGCATTATACTGTTCTTGTACATTTCAATGTTTCCTTCGTTACAGTAAAGCGCACTCAATATTTTCGCGCTATATGTATTGATGACGTCATAATATATTGTTTGTATATTTGCAAAACTCCTGATGATACCAATGAAACCGGTTGAGTTTTAATTCGGCGTTTGTTATTTTTTCAATTTACATGTATATATATATTGATATATGTAAAGGTATTTTTCTTAGATTAAAATTTGTTGATTTATTTAACTGTAAGTCATTAGTATGGTAGCATGCTTTTATAAATCATATCTGACTGAGTCTGAGTGAAAAGTCAAAGTTTAAGTTGAATTTTCCCTGTTTCTCACAGGGTTCATTTTCAGAACTGATCTTCTATGACCGTCCCGATCAAGAAGGTCCAAAGTTCAGTGACTACAGTAAAACTAACGTAGATGATCCTACAAGTTTACAGGTGAGATATGTCAGCCTCAGACTATTGTAGATTAATATAAGATTACTGGTCATATTTCTTTAACATTTCCAAGACTATCAGATTCTTGATTTAGCACGATTACAATTAAAACATCTGAAAGGGTTTCATTGTTTTTTGGACTGCAAATTTTCATGATTTCATAATTATGAACTAAGGAAATGCTAAAAAATTAAAATCATGCATGCACAATTAATACCATTATCATACTGTTTGAAAGAAATCCAATGCATATAGTTTTGGTAGTAATGAATGTTTTACAGGACACGTTATCAAAGGCTTTAGGGGTAAAAGGAATCGTAACAAAGACAAGGACGTTGTATATGGTGGGTCAGACCAGGGTACACGTAGATCAAGTTAACGGACTGGGAAACTTCATGGAACTAGAGGTAATAATTAAACCGGTGATAGAAAGACATAATGAGACAGTATGATACAAATATCTCCATAGATCAATTAGAAACTTCATGGAACTAGAGGTAATAATTAAACCGGTGATAGAAAGACATAATGAGACAGTATAATACAAATATCTCCATAGATCAATTAAGGATGTCCGCTACTCTGAACAGAGTAATTGAATTTCTCCAATTTTCTTTTCTTTTAGTAAAGTTATCATTGTACTTTCCAGTGATAAATTGCAAAGTATTTGTCAATGATCTACTTTTTGAGAAATACGCCTATGAAATGAGTGGGGGTCTGCTACAGGTGATGAAACCTGGGAGTTGTCAAATTTGAGTTGGTCATATATTTTTTAGTAAAACAAAAAGGAATAAATAACAAAATGCTATAATTTTATCTTTAAGTTAGAGAGTTACAATAGTAGTTCATATGAAAAATGAAATTTACTACAATCAACAACAAGGAGACAGGTTTCAAGATATTTAATACTATGTATCTATTAATTCATATATGCATGGAAATGTTGTTCACAGCTATTTAAAAAATGTTGAAAAATACATTGCTTAAAGTAATTGAATATTTTTATAAATTAATGATTATGAAGGCCAATACCATGCTCTTTTGAAAAACTGAGAAATTAAGGTAGGTCAATGAGCTAAATTTTAAGATAATAGACATTTTCTCTAATAAGGGGCAGATAACTCTTAAAATTTCCCCCAAAAATTGCTTTTCGTGCCTTACTACCTGTATTTATGATCTGATATCAATGAAACTTCACTCACTGATAGCCCAATGGCCAAAGATAAGCACCAATTATTTTGGGTTCAATAGGTCAGAGATCAAGGTCATTTTGGGGCTAAAAATAGCATATTTTTGTAGAAATACTTTAATTATCGAGAAAAGCTCTTGTTTTGACCGAAACATTCTTTAATTTTCTGTATTCGCTATGATAAATACATTTTCTTTTAAAAACATAACTGGTTTTATCATCTTTCAAAGAATAATTTAGAAATTGATCGACGTAGAAGTGGGGAAAGGGGGGGGGGTTTAATACATGCACCAAAATGTTTACGCTGCAAGTATAGGCTGAACTGTAAACCATAGGATCTTCAAACTTTCCATGCAGAAGGTTCTTAACAGAGGAATAATGTTCAAGATCAGGATCAAAGATCATAGACATTTTGATCCATTAAAATTTTGAAAATGTTTTAAAAATCATAAAATGTCTATTTATTTTCATTACTGGGTCTTTCGGAATACATGCAACTAGATTGTTTGGGGGGACAAATGTATCGCTTGCAATAGGTCATTATAAGCAACAAATAAAGCCTAAACCATCTTGTTACAAAGAATGTACAAAGTATAAAGACATTCTTCTTTACAATTCAAGGGTAATGGAACATCCTTGGTATTAAGAAAAAGGTCAAACAAATATGTCAAGGTCACACAATTATCCAGAGAACTGCCGAGTGCTTCATGGACACTGCAATTTCTATTTTCTGAGTGTCCCTTTTAAAAGTTCAACTTCTCATTTTAAAAGTAGCATATATAGTGTTGTAACCTTACAATCGTCTTTCTAGGCGAAGTTCAAATATCTCGACCTTTTGTTAACATGCTAAAGAGCACGCCCCTATCTAAATGTAAACGTAGATATTTGATGTGTAATTCTGGTTTTATTGAAGGAGTTATTGCCCTTGGAAATATGTTCAATGATGACTACCAGCGGGGCATTCGTGTCGCACCGGCACCCCATGTATGCCGCCTATTGGTTTTTTTTATAGAAAATGTCAAATATCAAGGTTTTAAAGGAAAATAATTTGGTTAGTTTTATCAATGTTGTTTGTTATGACTGCATATTGATTCTTATGCTGTCGACCTACATGTACATGTAATAGTCCATTTTCCAGAAAATATCTATGACCGTTTTAAACCTTGATTTTATAAGCACACACAACATTTGGCAAAATGATTAATTGTGACATCATATTTGATTGCACTGACTTTATGCGTTGTCATGTTTTCTATTTTGATGTCACAGTGAAAATATCGCCAAACTTTGTGATGTCTTGTGTCTGTACGCCTCATTATAATGAGTCTACTTGAAAATCAGCTATTACATTATAGGGATTGAGATTAATTGAGATGTTTGTTAATTATATTAATTAGTCCTTTTTATGGCTCCCAATAATCCATTTTCCAGAAAATATTTATGTCTGTTATAAACCTTGATTTTATATGCATAGACACCAGACATCACATCATTTGGCAACATTTTGAATTGTGACATCATGTGCGGTCGCACTGACTTTATGCGTTATCATGTTTTCTATTTTGACATCACAATGAAAATAAGGCCAAATTTTGTGATGTCTGGTGTCTGTCCGCCTTATGAATCTATTGGAAAATCAGCTATTCCAATGAAGTTATAATCAAAATACAGCTCCAACTCTAAAGGTTAATTATTAGATATTTAATCTTTGCTAAATAGTGATATATGGATATACATTTTTGATATACATTTAATTAAGAATAATTTACTAGTATTAATTGTCAGTGTTCCATCTACCACTCATAATAAAACATTGTGTTATATGTCTTACAGGTGATGATGAAGGAGGGTCAGTCTGTGGGTGAAGGGGAGGGCATTGCCAAGGATCTGATGGTCAAACTTGGTGTCAAAAATAACGATCTGATATCCTGTGCTTATATGGACCTTATACTTAATAAAATAACGATCTGATATCCTGTGCTTATATGGACCTTATACTTAATAAAATAACGATCTGATATCCTGTGCTTATATGGACCTTATACTTAATAAAATAACGATCTGATATCCTGTGCTTATATGGACCTTATACTTAATAAAATAACGATCTGATATCCTGTGCTTATATGGACCTTATACTTAATAAAATAACGATCTGATATCCTGTGCTTATATGGACCTTATACTTAATAAAATAACGATCTGATATCCTGTGCTTATATGGACCTTATACTTAATAAATAACGATCTGATATCCTGTGCTTATATGGACCTTATACTTAATAAAATAACGATCTGATATCCTGTGCTTATATGGACCTTATACTTAATAAAATAACGATCTGATATCCTGTGCTTATATGGACCTTATACTTAATAAAATAACGATCTGATATCCTGTGCTTATATGGACCTTATACTTAATAAAATAACCGATCTGATATCCTGTGCTTATATGGACCTTATACTTAATAAAATAACGATCTGATATCCTGTGCTTATATGGACCTTATACTTAATAAAATAACGATCTGATATCCTGTGCTTATATGGACCTTATACTTAATAAAATAACGATCTGATATCCTGTGCTTATATGGACCTTATACTTAATAAAATAACGATCTGATATCCTGTGCTTATATGGACCTTATACTTAATAAAATAACGATCTGATATCCTGTGCTTATATGGACCTTATACTTAATAAAATAACGATCTGATATCCTGTGCTTATATGGACCTTATACTTAATAAAATAACGATCTGATATCCTGTGCTTATATGGACCTTATACTTAATAAATAACGATCTGATATCCTGTGCTTATATGGACCTTATACTTAATAAAATAACGATCTGATATCCTGTGCTTATATGGACCTTATACTTAATAAAATAACGATCTGATATCCTGTGCTTATATGGACCTTATACTTAATAAAATAACGATCTGATATCCTGTGCTTATATGGACCTTATACTTAATAAAATAACGATCTGATATCCTGTGCTTATATGGACCTTATACTTAATAAAATAACGATCTGATATCCTGTGCTTATATGGACCTTATACTTAATAAAATAACGATCTGATATCCTGTGCTTATATGGACCTTATACTTAATAAAATAACGATCTGATATCCTGTGCTTATATGGACCTTATACTTAATAAAATAACGATCTGATATCCTGTGCTTATATGGACCTTATACTTAATAAAATAACGATCTGATATCCTGTGCTTATATGGACCTTATACTTAATAAAATAACGATCTGATATCCTGTGCTTATATGGACCTTATACTTAATAAAATAACGATCTGATATCCTGTGCTTATATGGACCTTATACTTAATAAAATAGATAAAACCTGATTCATGCTCTGTTTTAATGTATTAAACAGGTGAAATTTCAGATCTGTGATCACTTTTGTACATTCAGTATGTACATGTAAGCCTACATTAATCATTTGTAGATGATTGATTACAGGAAAATCTTTTTATGACCCTTCTGTGTAATAGCACTGTCATTTAAGAGTTTGCTTTGTCAGTCCTTCCATCACACTTTTAGTTTAAGGTACAAAAACCCTTTAACTTATCAATCTATTTTTGATATGTGCTTGCATATCAAGAGGGAAGAAGACATCAAGGTCATTCATTGTTCCTGAAAATGAATTATTTCCAGATGATAGCTAAAGAACTCTTTCACATATCTAAACCAAATTTGGATATTTGGTTACTTATCAAAAGGAAAAGGAGCCGTCTGATTTTGGGGTCAATAGCTCAAATGTGAAGGTCACTTTTAGGAAAAATATACTTGGAATAATGGCTTCTAGTTCCAGATAACTAATCCAAGTAACTCAAACACTATTTCACATAGTCAATGGTTACTAATCAAGAGGAGTGAAAGTCTATGGTTTTGGGGTCAAAGGTAAAGGTCACTGTTGGAGAAATAGATTTTAAATAGGGGTTTCAGATTGATAGCTCAGCAACCTTCTAAACTTGTCCTCACAAAGTTTGATACACATGCATATGAATACTGAAAATGAGGGGAATACACCTATTGATATTTGGGGTCAAAGGTCAAGGTCACTATTCCTTTGACTGATTATTGTTACAAGAGTCAAACTGCTACAGTCGGGGTATATGTATTACTATTTACAAACATTTGTCTAGTTATCAGTGAAAAGATAGTTGGTGTATTAACTGTAACAGTCAAAGGATTGCTACTTCACTTGATGAATTTGAGTTCTTTTTAAATTTTGGTAAATAACAGCATTCTTGATTTACCGATATGATAAGGAACCTGTTAATTTAATACAGAAGATCGCAAATACTTCTAACCAAAACTATACGAATGTTCTAACACACTCTTTGATTGTTCTCCATTGTTATGACATCATTAATTTACTTGGGCAGAAAAGTTGCCCAAGTTTTGAACAATGGTTTAGGTAGATGACTAAATAAAAATCAGAATGGACATAGTGCAGGAGCTGTATTTGTGATATTGCGTTTTACAACAACTTAAAATAGCTCCTTACCAATGTCCACACTTGCTGTCTTTTCACTTGAAGACCAAAGTTGGTGAATATACTTGTCAAGGTCACTTTATCAACTTCAGATCTTTTCTACAGAAAGCCACAAAGAATACAAACCAGATTAAAAACCTTGATTAAAGATACACAGCTTGGAGATATTCCCAATTTTTATGCCCCCTGAATCAAAGATTCGGGGGCATATAGTTTTTGGCCTGTCCGTCTGTTTGTCTGTCTGTTTGTCCGAAAAACTTTAACATTGGGCATAACTTTTGAATGGGAAGTGATAGGGCTTTCATATTTCACATGTGTATTCCTTGTGACAAGACCTTTCCATTGATACCAAAATTTTTGACCTCGTGACCTTGACCTTGACCTTTGACCTACTTTTCAAAAACTTTAACATTGGGCATAACTTTTGAATGGGAAGTGATAGGGCTTTCATATTTCACATGTGTATTCCTTGTGACAAGATCTTTCCATTGATACCAAAATTTTTGACCTCGTGACCTTGACCTTTGACCTACTTTTCAAAAACTTTAACATTGGGCATAACTTTTGAATGGGAGGTGATAGGGCTTTCATATTTCACATGTGTATTCCTTGTGACAAGACCTTTCCATTGATACCAAAATTTTTGACCTCATGGCCTTGACCTTGACCTTTGACCTACTTTTCAAAAACTTTAACATTTGGCATAACTTTTGAATGGGAAGTGATAGGGCTTTCATATTTCACATGTTTATTCCTTGTGACAAGACCTTTCCATTGATACCAAAATTTTTGACCTCATGACCTTGACCTTTGACCTCCTTTTCAAAAACTTTAACATTTGGCATAACTTTTGAATGGTAAGTGATAGGGCTTTCATATTTCATATGTGTATTCCTTGTGACAAGACCTTTCCATTGATACCAAAATTTTTGACCTCGTGACCTTGACCTTTGACCTTTTAACCCAGTGACCTCACATACATGTACTTAACAGAAAATAGTGTTCATACTAACAAAGATGCCACCGGGGGCATTCGTGTTTCACAAACACAGGCTTTATTAGTCTAAGAGTTTGTGTATACATATTCCACTTTGTCTGTTCGTCTGTCTCTGACCTTAGTTATCTCACCATAAGTCTATAATTCTCGCCATACAGTGATGTAACTTTATAAATAGATTTCCAGAAGGAAAGAATGAGTTCTGCTGATTTTACGATACGAAAGTGAAACTTAATACAGAGGACTCCTGTTAATCTGATAGTCAATTTGTCGGAAGATCATTATCAGATTAACAGGAGTATCAGATTATCAGGAGTTTGAAATTCCATGGAAATACAATGAGATAGTCCTCTTAATTGTACTAGAATGTGTCTCAGACTTTATTATATGCATTAATTTAATGATATAAATACTTTTAAGCCATTTTGAATAATTTTAAAGGGTAAAATACCAATTTTAATGATTTTGATATGATAATTGATTGAAAATGATATAAATATCATAGGAAAAATATCATAGTTGACGGAAAATCCTATCAGATTAAGAGGAGTTCTAAAGATTTTTGATAATTTCTATCAGATTTAAAAGGAGAAAATTTACATTGATTATATAGGAAATGGTTTTGTGTTTTGAAATCATATCAGATTAAGAGGAGTATCAGATTATCAGGTATCAGATTAAGTGGAGTCCTCTGTATTTATGAAACAAGAACAAGAAAGGAAGAGAAGCGTGTTGATTGTTAGGTCCACAATGGTAACTGGAAGAATGTCACTGGTTGTTAGGATCACAATTGTAAGAAGAAGAACCTTATTGATTTTTAGGTTCACAATGGTAACTGGAAGAACCTCAATGATTATGATGTTCACAATAGTAAGAGAAAGAAAACCTTACTGATTGTGATGTTCACATGGGTACTAGGAAGAACCTCGTTGATTGTGACATTCACAATTGTAAGAGGAGGAACCTCACTGATTGTGATGTTCACATTGTTAACGACGAGAACCTCCTTGATTGTTATGTTCACAATTATAAGAGGAGGAACCTTACTGATTGTGATGTTCACATGGGTACTAGGAAGAACCTCGTTGATTGTAAGGTTCACAGTTATAAGAGGAGGAACGTCACTAATTGTGGTGTTCACATTGTTAACGACGAGAACCTCCTTGATTGTTATGTTCACAATTATAAGAGGAGGAACCTTACTGATTGTGATGTTCACATGGGTACTAGGAAGAACCTCGTTGATTGTAAGGTTCACAGTTATAAGAGGAGGAACGTCACTAATTGTGGTGTTCACATTGTTAACGACGAGAACCTCCTTGATTGTTATGTTCACAATTATAAGAGGAGGAACCTTACTGATTGTGATGTTCACATGGGTACTAGGAAGAACCTCGTTGATTGTAAGGTTCACAGTTATAAGAGGAGGAACGTCACTAATTGTGGTGTTCACATTGTTAACGACGAGAACCTCCTTGATTGTTATGTTCACAATTATAAGAGGAGGAACCTTACTGATTGTGATGTTCACATGGGTACTAGGAAGAACCTCGTTGATTGTAAGGTTCACAGTTATAAGAGGAGGAACGTCACTAATTGTGGTGTTCACATTGTTAACGACGAGAACCTCCTTGATTGTTATGTTCACAATTATAAGAGGAGGAACCTTACTGATTGTGATGTTCACATGGGTACTAGGAAGAACCTCGTTGATTGTAAGGTTCACAGTTATAAGAGGAGGAACGTCACTAATTGTGGTGTTCACATTGTTAACGACGAGAACCTCCTTGATTGTTATGTTCACAATTATAAGAGGAGGAACCTTACTGATTGTGATGTTCACATGGGTACTAGGAAGAACCTCGTTGATTGTAAGGTTCACAGTTATAAGAGGAGGAACGTCACTAATTGTGGTGTTCACATTGTTAACGACGAGAACCTCCTTGATTGTTATGTTCACAATTATAAGAGGAGGAACCTTACTGATTGTGATGTTCACATGGGTACTAGGAAGAACCTCGTTGATTGTAAGGTTCACAGTTATAAGAGGAGGAACGTCACTAATTGTGGTGTTCACATTGTTAACGAGGAGAACCTCCTTGATTGTTATGTTCACAATGGGAAGAAGAAGAACCTTATTGATTGTTAGATTCACAATGGGTAACTGGAAGAAGAATCTCATTGATTGTAAAGTTCACAATGATAAGATGGAGAACTTAATCGGTTATTATGTTCATAATTGTAAGGGGAAGAATATCATTGATTGTTAGATTCACTATGGTAAGAGGAAGAACCTCACTGGTTGTTATGTTCACAATGGTAAGAGGAAGAATCTCATTTGATGTTTGGTTCAAAAGGGAAAGAGGAAGAACCTCATTGGTTGTTTGGTTCAAAATGGTAACAGGAAAAACCTCATTGGTTGTTTGGTTCACAATGGTAAGAGGAAGAATGTCATTGGTTGTTTGTTTCAAAATTGTAAGAGAAAAAACCTCAATGGTTGTTTAGTTCACAATGGTATGAGGAAAAACCTCATTTGTTGTTTGGTTCACAATGGTAAGAGGAAAAAACTCATTTGTTGTTTGGTTCACAATGGTATGAGGAAAAACCTCATTGGTTGTAAGGTTCAAAATGGTAACAGGAAAAACCTCATTGGTTGTAAGGTTCAAAATGGTAACAGGAAAAACCTCATTGGTTATTTTGTTCACAATGGTAAGAGGAAGAATGTCATTGGATGTTTGTTTAAAAATTGTAAGAGAAAAAACCTCAATGGTTGTTTGGTTCACAATGGTATGAGGAAAAAACTCATTTGTTGTTTGGTTCACAATGGTAAGAGGAAATAACTCATTTGTTGTTTGGTTCACAATGGTAAGAGGAAAAAACTCATTTTTTGTTTGGTTCACAATGGTAAGAGGAAAAACCTCAATGGTTGTTTGGTTCACAATGGTATGAGGAAAAACCTCATTGGTTGTTTTGTTCACAATGGTAAGAGGAAAAAACTCATTTGTTGTTTGGTTCACAATGGTAAGAGGAAAAAACTCATTTGTTGTTTGGTTCACAATGGTAAGAGGAAAAAACTCATTTGTTGTTTGGTTCACAATGGTAAGAGGAAAAAACTCATTTGTTGTTTGGTTCACAATGGTAAGAGGAAAAAACTCATTGGTTGTTTGGTTCACAATGGTAAGAGGAAAAAACTCATTTGTTGTTTGGTTCACAATGGTAAGAGGAAAAACCTCATTGGTTGTTTGGTTCACAATGGTAAGAGGAAAAACCTCATTGGTTATTATGTTCACAATGGTAAGAGGAAGAATGACATTGGTTGTTTGTTTCAAAATTGTAAGAGAAAAAACCTCAATGGTTGTTTGGTTCACAATGGTATGAGGAAAAAACTCATTTGTTGTTTGGTTCACAATGGTAAGAGGAAAAAACTCATTTGTTGTTTGGATCATAATGGTAAGAGGAAAAACCTCATTGGTTGTTTGGTTCACAATGGTAAGAGGAAAAACCTCATTGGTTGTTTGGTTCACAATGGTAAGAGGAAAAAACTCATTACTTATTAGGTTCACAATGGTAAGAGGAAGAACCTAATCGATTGATAGGTTCACAATTGTAAGAGGAAGAACCTAATCGATTGATAGGTTCACAATGGTAAGAGGAAGAACCTCACTGGTTGTTAGGTTCACTTTAGTAAGGGGAAAACCTCATTGCTTGTTCTCTTCACAATGGTAAGAGGAAGAAACACATTGATTGTAACGTTTTAAATTGTAAGATGAAGAACCTCTTTATTGTGTTCACACTAGTAAGAGGAGAACCCCATAGAATGTGGTGTTCACATTGGTACATGTACTAGGAAAAACCTCATTGATTGTAAGGTTCACAATTGTAAGAGGAGGAACGTCACTGATTGTGGTGTTCACATTGTTAACGAGGAGAACCTCCTTGATTCTTATGTTCACAATGGTAAGAAGAATTGCTTGTTATATTAGCAATGGTAATTTGAAGAAGAACATCATTCATCGGTTATTATGTTCACAATGGTAAGAGTAAGAACCCCATTGGTTGTTTGGTTCATATTGGTAATAGGAATTAAGAACTTAATTGATTGTAAGGTTCACAATCGTAACAGGAGAAACCTCACTGCTTGTGATGTTCACATTGGTAACAAGAGGAATATAATTGATTGTTATGTTCACAACGATAAGAAGAACATAACTGATTTAAAGATTCGCATGGGTAACTGGAAGAACCTTGTTGATTGTAAAGTTCACAAGGATGAAAAGATAATCCTATAGCATTTATTAGGTTCACAATGGTAAGAGGAAGAACTTCATTGGTTGTAAGGTTCACAATTGTAAGAGGAAGATCCTCATTGGTTATAAGTTTCACAAGAGTAGGAGGAAGGACCTCATTGATTGCTAGGTTCACAGTGGTAAGAGGAAGAACCTCATTTATTGTTAGGTCACATTGATAAGAAGAAGAACTTCATTGGTTATAAGGTTCACAATTGTAAGAGTAAGATCCTCATTGGTTATAAGTTTCACGAGAGTAGGAGGAAGGACCTCACTGATTGCTAGGTTAACAATGGTAAGAGGAAGATCCTCATTGCTTATTAGATTCACAGTTGTAAGAGGAAGAACCTTACGGGATGTTAGGTTCACAATGGTAAGAGGAAGATCCTCATTGGTTATTAGGTTCACACGTAGGAGGAAGAACCTCATTGGTTTTTAGATTCAAAATGGTAAACAGAACTTCATTGGTTGTTAGGTTCATAATTGTTAAATGAAGATCCTCATTGCTTATTTGGTTCACAATTGTAATAGGAGGAACCTCACTGGTTGTTAGGTTCACAATAGTAAGAGGAAAAACCTTGGTTGTAAGGTTAAAAATAGTAAGAAGAAGAACGTCATTTGTTGATGGATTCACAATGGTAAGAGGAAGAACCTCATCGATTGTTCACAATGGTAAGAGGAAGAACATCACTGGTTAACATTGTTAGTTTCACAATAGTGAGATGAAAAACCTCATTTATTGTAACGTTAATATTGAAAAGGAAGAACCTCACTTATTGTTATGTTCACAATTTTAAGAGGAAGAACCTCATTGTTATGTTCACAACAGTAAAAGTAAGAACCCCATTGAATGCGATGTTCACATTGGTACTAGGAATAGCCTCATTGATTGTGACATTCACAATTGTAAGAGGAGGAACCTCACTGATTGTAATGTTCACACTGGCCATGGTAGCAAGGAGAACCTCCTTGATGATGGTAAGAAGAACTTAATCGATTTTAATGTTCACAATTGTAAAAGGAGGAACGTCACTGGTTGTTAGCTAGGTTCACACAATTGCAAGGAGAAGAACTTTATTGATTGTAAAGACCACAATGATAAGATGGAGAATCTCGGCATTGATTGTTAGGAATTAACAATGGTAAGAGGAAGAAATTAACCTCATTGATTGCTAGGTTTACATTTGTATTTAAAGGTACGGTGTCCCTGAAAATAAATAATTTTTTTACAAAATATTTCAATGCAAAATTTTTCTTTTCATGTGAAAGTTTACATTCTCATTTGTGTAAATTTAACTTTTCAGGCGAATCTAACGACATAATTATATTCGCAGTTATTGCCGTTTAAAAACGTAATTTTTTATTTGGTGGTGCGCAGCTCTTAATTCATTTCACTGGCGCCACCTACAATGTATTTAGCCTTTTTCACATAACTGCGGTCCAGTTGTTTTGGACGGCAAAATAAGATCATTTCCCGCAATATGACGTCAAGGACAATCACGTTTTAACTGTGACGTCATGAAAGTCGGCACTTGCCGTCCACAAAATATAGTCACGCAGTTGCGTGAAAAAGGCTTTATATGGAGATTTAATTTTACAAATTCGGCAATATTATGGTTGTGACTGCATATTTTCAAATAAAACTTTTTATAGCCCCTTTTTTCCTATATCTATAGACCCTTAGGAATAAATTTTACGTTTAGGGAAGACAAGGAACATTTCAAGTATAATTTAATTTAAGTTGTTTGATTAAAAAATCCCACTACAGGTTAGGTTCACAATGGTAATTAAGACGAAGAACAGGTTCACTTTGGTAAGACAACCTCATTGTTAGTCATGTTCACGATGGCACATGAGAGAATTTTTTAAATGCCTAGGGGATTGATTGACACCGTCTGATCGATCCACAATCAGCGAGTCGCGCGGACAGTAAAATTTTGTCGGTAAAAAAAAAGTGCGCAATCTTATTATTTTCAAACTGATCGAACTTATATTAAAAAAAGGCTTTGTTTGTTGCAATGGTAAGTTTGTCTTTCAAGTGCTATAAAACTGGAATCTTGCTTGTGGAACCCCCCCCCCCCCCCCCCCCCCCCACCACCACCACCAAAAAAATCCCCGCCTTCTTACCGAATATAATTTCCCTAACCACCGAACATCTTATCGAATTGTAAATAGTTCAGAAGCAACATCGATATTTAGGTACTAGTCTACTGTTACTGTATCACGTAGGTAAATGACAGCAGTTTTTTTTTCTGGATCCGCCCCAGGGAAACGTCAATCTATAAATAGCACTTCTTTGCTTTCTAAATTTAGTATCACTGTCTAAACGATTGTTTCGCATCAATAAAGCTCTCTAATTGCGTACATCTTCAACGTTATCTTCTTTAAAAATGAATATGGAAATTCAATTTTAACTGATCTTATCCATTAAGATCAAATTATCGCAGAAATTTAAAAATTTCTTTGTACGAAAATGCGGTTGTAATTTTGTAGTCGACTTTGCTTTCTGATATTGGGGTCAATCAGTCAACAGACAGCAGACTTATTAATCACAAAGGATTTTATGTTTTGCAATCATTGTTCCCCTCAGATACAGCAGAGGAAGCAAATAAAAGATGACAGAGTATAAGCTAGTGGTTGTTGGTGGTAGGTTATAATAATACATTCCCTTTGAAACATGAATTTTAGTGATCAACAATGACATCATGATAAGTTTTTGCGTTGGAAACTTGCTTGGATAGATTTCTAACCTTTAATTTTTTAAGCACTGACTGAAATTTCCAATAAATAACTTCAATATTTCGTCCACAAGAGTCTGATACCTTGTTCAATAAACCCTGTTGACTGTAACGCACAGATATTGATAAATAGTTTTGTCTTGATCATTGTTATTTTTGTCACCTGACACAAATTTGATAGTTTTGCACATAATTTTAATATGCGAGTTTCGAGATCCTGGTACAGACCAGAATTTTCGGCTTTTACATGCGCCATTGACAAAAGGTGGGACACCTGTCGATAGTAGGGCTGGGACGATACAGGTCTCAAGCATATCGATACGTATCACGATACAGTGTCTACGATATGATATGTATCACGATATTTCCGATGTACATTGCTGAAATGAGGATTCTACTGGTGTTGGAACAGTTTCCGGACGATTTTGAAGGTTTTTCGGGGATAACTCCTCCGTACATCAATGGAAAAAATTCAAATTTCTCTCAAATAATGCTATGCCCTTCCCACAGATACTCATGTTGAAAGAAAATATTAAATCTCTCAAGAAATATGGTTTCTAGACCGATTTTATGACCCTATATTTTGGCCATTTTTCGCATATCACTGGAACAGTTTCCGGACACCTGGTTTTAAATCTGTCAATCTCAATCAATTTCAGCCCAAACTGGATGAGTTTTGGATATTGTTTTCTTCAATCTTTTCTACAAATGACTGTGTAAAAATAATTTTGAAAATAGAACCAAAACTTCTCAAATCACGTGTATTAAAATAGTATGTTTCTTGGTGACTTCCCCCAGTGCGCGATATTAAACGGGGCAGAAAGAGGTAAAAAGGTGGTGTGATAAAAGCATCTTAGATGCAAAATTTTGTTTATATGATTCGTGATTTGAATTCTGCATTTAAAAATCTACAAAATTGTCACAAAATTTTGAAAATAATTTCTTTCAAAGTACTTGAAAAGGGCGAGTGTCCGGAAACTGTTACTGTCCGGAAACTGTTCCGACACCAGTACCATTTTTTTTCTTCCATTTGGGCACCTGGCAGACCTCTATTGGTTCAGTTGGCTGTATTGATTGTACTTTGCGGGGAATCATTGCATGCAGACCAACTGCCCGTTACAGTATTTACTCCAGGTCGTACCCCTTTGGGTTGCCTCATAGCTCCTTCTATTATTTAAGGGCAGAACACTACCATCTTTAATGCCCACCCTCCACTTGTGTAGAGCAAGGAACCATATTTTGCCGGTGACCATATTTCGCCGTTTCATAGTTAATTGCTTCTCCTTTGTTACCGGCATTGTTTGTAAAATTTATTTTTCTATATCCTATCAAATATAACAGTAGCAGTCATGTTTTGATATATTGTGACATCTCCTGCACTCAACTGTGATGAAAAATACCATAAAGTTAGGAAAAATTGATAAAACACCAAATTTCAGACATAAACATTCGAATTTTTTTTACGAAAACAAAACAAAGAAAACATTTTATGGGATAATTTCTTAGAAGTAGAATTAAGTGACAAAAGATTTCCAAAAAACAAAGTCATAATTTTGTCCGTTTGTGAGCAAATAGGATACTTATCAACAAAAACGGCGAAATATGGTAACCCTCGAAAACATGGAAACGAAATATTTTGACGTTTGATAAGGAAACGGTAAACTGGGTCAAATAAATTGTTTTTGTAGTATATCGATCGAGAATGGAGTTAAATTTTATTTTAGCAATACCAATCATTGAATTCGCTTCCAAGTATGGAAATTTTCTTGGAAATATACGAAAAGTGCGGCGAAATATGGTCACTTGCTCTATATGGTAGTGTTGTAGCCTATGTCGCCGCTGATCGTCGCTGAAACTTGAAAGTCGTCGACTATCGATAATGATTTTGAAAATCGACTGTCGCTGTTGAAGTCATTTGACGCGAAATGATCTCGGCGTGAAATGTCTATGATGTAATTCTAGTGCTATCGATTGTACTCCTCCTATTGCTTTCGATATTTTCCGATTTTACAACACAAGTATATGGTCTATGCATGTATGCAGGAGGGTTGTATAATTATGTACTGCTTGGATGGTCCGCATTTCCAACGGCTTCAATAAGGTGCCACCACACCTGGATGCCCTTGCCGCAGCATGAACGTGGGTACCCAACCGGGCCCTTTACAGTCCCCCCAGTTAGGAGACTAGGTAGGGACGAACGAATGGATATGACTTTCAACTCTCATATGACTGCACTGGGATTCGAACCCCGGTCGTCTGCGTGAGAATTGAACGCCTTATCCACTTGGCCATCTCTACCCTGGCTGTACTGAATGAAAATCAAGTATAACATTAAAATATTTTGATAAAACTATAATATTTTTCTAGATCCTGCAGACAAAATCAAGATTAACAAAATAAAAAAACCCCTAGCAATTAAAAAAAAAATTCTGAAACTTTGAACAATTACATTGCAGGGTATTACTGATGGACAGAGGCTAGTTAACTACAAGTCAAGCTTTAAAAACAAATCTGTACACTTTGCCCTGATGTTTTAGCCTTACAAACATGTATTTATACTTTTATTTATATGTTCATTTTCTCAGTAACTTCATCAACAAGACAAGCTATGAATTGGTAAATACGCGAGGGCCTTTTACTCTCAATTTGCAAATGAAAAGTTCATGAATTTATGTAACCCCTCCTCCCTTTTCAATACATAAAATAACATTGTATATCTCTCTTTTCAGTTCCCCTTCTTATTTGAGTAATCCTAAACTGAATATTTTTTCCTGAGGAAATCTTTTTTAAAAGTATAACACATTATAACATACACAGCATTACGCTCCTTTCCCTAGAATGTTGAAAGAATTGCAGAATAATTGTTCTTTAAATGCGTTTGAATTTATCTGATGGATACATCTTGCACTTTGATTTTTTTAGAACAAAAGGTTTTCCGTTTCTACACGTTCTAGGTGCATATTGTATTATCACATTGTTAATTTAACTTGTCGCTGACATGATGTGCTTTTAATGTTTTAAAAAAAGAGAATAGAAAATATAATTGATTGAAATATTTCTTCCAGAGTGTTTGTGTTTTTATTTGAAATTATAATAGATATAGAAAGATCGTATACAGACATTTCTTTTTCTTCAAAGGCTGTTTCGGACATTCAATCAAGGATCGACTCCAGTCGGTTTTATATTTAAAATTTATTAAGTCAAGCAACTATAAACTTTGCATACGATTTCAGAACTCTTTCTTTCAGTTGAATAGATAAAATTATCTTAAAATTGAAGAGATTTAGGTCGAATGCCAGTATCTCACAATAAATAAATGGATTATGCATGCATGAATAGCTACTGCCTACTGGACAATAGTTACTTCATGCCATTTTTAGCTCTACTGGTCTTTGACCAGTCGAGCTTATGCGATACCCCATCGTCTGGCGTGCGTGCGTCTGTCTGTCTGTCCGTCCGTCCGTCCGTCTGTCCGTAAACAATTCTTGTGCTTGCAACTCCTCTCAAACCATAGGTGATAGAAAGTTAATTCTTTTTGTATCCTACTTGATATGTGGTCTAGGTATGCACCTGACATTTGGTTTCAGCCCCTGACCCCCAGGGTTTTAGAAAATGGGCGTGGTTATGAAAATCTATGTAATCTTGTGCTCGGAACTCCTCAGACACTATAAATGATGGAGACGTATTTCTTTTTGCAATATGATGGGTCTGTGGTTTAGTTGTGCACTGATATTTTGTTTGAGCCCCTGACCCTCAGGGTCTTAGAAAATGGGTGTTAGACTCGCATCAGACCGCAAATAAATTTGATATCGAAAAATTTTGATGTGCCACAATTTCTCATAAATTACTACGGACATGATCAACCTTCTGTAAGGTTTAAAAGAGCGGTCAAAATATAAACATGAGACATTTACACAACATACTGTTAATACACTTTCTGTTATATGACGATAATAAAAACACCGGTCTGTCCATTCCTCATGTTCCTACAAATGTACTACATTTCATGCACATCATATCGCACACGACATGATACTATACTGTAACCATAAATTCAACGAAGACTGAGTAGAATTATGAAGACAAAAAGTACTTCGTTTTGTCTCTTTGATGAAGTTAGGAGATACTAGAGAGAAGTGTCATGGTTAAAGTACTTTTTATAACCAATGATGCATAAATTCTTCATTATTTTATCATTCCAATCTTGGAATAGGAAAATATGCATGTAAAATACGGGATGATTTAATATTATATTGAAGAATTAGGATCTTCTCATATTATTTGTGAAAATAAGGAACTATTATAATGTATCTATAATTTTTGAGGAGTGAAGTTTTTGGTATACTATGTACTTTTAATCCTAGTTATAATTTTAGTGAAGATTTATGTATCTTATTAATCTGAATTTCAAAAATGTTCTAGGTACCTTTCCTTTTATTTCTATTTTTCATGAACTATTTATACAAAATATAATATATTATCTTGCCAAGTCTTCCTTTCCCACTGAAATTCCATTGTGTATCAGATATCTTAAAACCTGGAATTTTACTTTCAGCTGGTGGCGTCGGTAAAAGTGCTCTAACTATACAACTTATTCAAAATCAGTAAGTAGGATTTTCATGCAAAACAAGAATCTTTCATTGTTGTATACTGCAACAGAATGTTTTAGATTTCTAAACTGAACATAGATCATATCAGTTTCACAATAATTGTAGGTATTGCGGTAACACCCTAAAGAAGATTAGCTCAATAGTCATCTTGTTCTGTTTCTATTATTTAATCAATATACATCTACGTGCCATAACCATATAATTGTAACAGTATATAAAGGAAGTGATGTTCGTACGGTAAATGCATAAAAAGAAAAAAAAAGTAGAAAATCATAGATTTGATTTGCTACGACATTGAGTACTAGTATCAGACACTTTAGTCAAGAGGTTAAGTCATTATTAACAACATTTTTTGAAAGTTTCTGTGTGAAACAAGTGCATCATATTTCCTTTTTCTATGCAGCCAGAAATGATATTGTCACCAATGTACTCTGATATTTCCTTTACTAAAGCACGTTAGAATTTGTATGTTTTATTGTATTTATGAGAACTGTTCCTTGATAAGAATCTATGATCTGATATTATCACCAGGATGTAATGTCTTGTGCATACACTACAAGGAACATAATAGTACATTTACGTTACTCTGATGTCAGCTGTCTGTCTGTCAACTGAAACTTGCACATGTAAAGGTGAAGGTTCGGTTTACTAGAAAATCGGCCCAATTTTTAAGTGGTTCAGATTTTGATTATATTCAATATCAAATAGGGTTGTTTGAAATATGAAATAAACATTTCAATTTAAGAGCATTGCATTGGAATATACAGCTACAAAAAATCCAACATTTGTAAAAGGATGAAAAATGTCAAGAATTAAGCCAAATTTAGGTACAAATCATTGAAAATAAGTAAGGTGCGAAAACCTAAACCAAAATAATTTCTACACTTAAAGATAGCCATGTAATTTATCTTTCTTTCTATATAAAATTTATTTTGGTTTAGGGTTTGCGCCCATGTTAATTTAAATGAATTTTGCCTATTATACAGTAGTTTTCCTTCATTTTCCATTATCCAGAGCAAATGAGGTCACAACATGACTTCATATCTTGCATATGTTTAGTTGATAACTACTTGAAATATGAACCTTTTATTTTTGCACATATTCTAATGAAATATTACAGTAGAGATAGAAAATCATAATTTTCAAGAAAACTACGGGGCCAGTTTTAGGGACAAGTGGACCTTCTCCTTTGGTAAATGTAAACAAATAAAAAGACCATTCCATAATTACGACATGGAAGTTTAGTGGCTGTAAAGCTTTTGATGAGCATTTTAATTTGTAGATATGATAGTAAAAATGTGTCACTTCTACATTTCAGTTTTGTTGAAGAGTATGATCCAACAATAGGTAAGTTGATATTACACTAGAACACCAGTCCATTTATTCAGTTCTCTAAGGGTCTTCTCACCAGTTTCTCTTAACGCGGGCAGCCGCGCAGAAATATTGCACAATCATACATATTTGACGTCATCTCATTTTATTTCTATATATCTCACATTATTCATGTTAATATTGCTATACATAATAGATATCACACGTGTTTGCTAATAAAGGCTAAACCTAAAACATTGAATGCTCTTACACAAGGCAGGCATATTCTACAATATGCATCTTGCCATTATAGAATACCTTCATCATGGTCTTCTTAACCCACCTTTCAAAACCACTCAATTTCCCCAATTTCAGCTTTTCCAACCTGGAAATTCTGGGTTCACTCTAAAAACCGGTCAGCAGACCCTAAAACATAATTCCTTAGTTTTAGCATCATATTCATATTAATTTTAGCCAAATCTTTGGTTTACCTTCTCATATTTTGAAATCAAAATTCAATAGCATCTAATCAAAAAACAAGAATCAAGCTGGACGAAAAGACAATTGTACTGAATCAAACAGCTCTGAAGCCACTTTGATTAAACTTACCAGCGTTTCATCTTTTTTAAAGTTAAATTCAATTACAATTCAGTTTGAAAATGTAAAATGCTTTAGAGTAGAATATAATAAGATATATGTATTTACAGAGGATTCCTATAGAAAACAGGTTGTTATTGATGGAGAGACGTGTTTACTGGATATCCTTGATACGGCAGGTCAAGAGGAATACAGGTAAATAACGGTCATTGTATGGAGGCAAGACTCTCGTTAAAGTGACTGATAGGGTTTCTGAATAATGTAGCTTCATGCACTTTGTCAAACAAAGTTAATGGTCTTCTTCAGAGTAAGTGCAACATGGCACTGGTATCATCCCGTACCAGGTCACCAGATGACTAGGTAACGAATTTACCCCACTGATGACCTATTTTGGTAATTTTCATAGAGTATTTGGAGGTTGTTGTCTTTTTACACTATGGCGTCAACATGAAGGATAACATTGTGACGTCACAAGGGGTCTGGTATAAAAGGCTAGGCACCCGGAATAAGATATACCACATCTTCACTTGACCGTTATTAGCAAATCGCTATCCGGGATTTCCAGGCAAACTTGTCAGAGGTGGGGTAAATGTACATGTAAATTTCAGTATCATGGTACAAGTGATACTTCTTTCCAAAGATTTCAGTTTTTTCCACATTCACAAAATGTGCAAAGTGACAATCATAAAAGTCTGATGCACTTCATTGTTTCAGTCTGGATAAAAACGTGGCAGAAAAATGATAATTACAATTTTTGACGATTTTCAGACATAGGAGAATATAGATTTCTCTACATGTATTCATTGACGAGGAAATCCAACCCGTTTGTCTGTAATTTGCGTTTGTCTGTGACTTTGCAAGCCTCTTTGTGGTACAAGCAATCACAGACATTTGGGTTGGATTTCCTTGTCAATGATCACACCCAGCAATAAATTCAATATATCATTGGATCCTCTTTTCAATAATGAAAACTTCAAAAAGGTTCTGTTAATTTTAATAATGAATTTGAAATTTGAATTTGGAAGGTTTAGGACTTTGGTACAATGATTATTTATATGAAATAGTCTATGTACAGACACATTTTGAGAATGTTTTAGGATTCTTTGTCGAGACACAAACCAACAATAAGATTATCACATTGAACTTATTAGGGAAAAAATGGTCAAAATTGCCATTTCATCTCTATTGTGTATGTCTTACTTCTAATAACAAACCCGTTCTGGGTAAAAATGGAGCATAACAATATTCGCTATGCACATTTCTGTTCATTCTGTTTGTATCTGGCTTTTTTTCTTTCATACATCACTTCACATTTTTAATTTCAAATGTCCATTTTCAGTGCTATGCGAGATCAGTACATGAGGACAGGAGAGGGCTTTCTGTGTGTGTTTGCAGTCAACAACAATAAGTCATTTGAAGACATTAATCAGTATAGAGAACAGGTAAAATCACACTGACTGACATCTCTCATGCTGTATAGTAAATTTTCATATTGGATGTATTTTCACATGCATCAAAGTATATGAATTAGAAAAGAATGTCTGCTGGTCATAGCTGTCAACTGCTGTCGGCGGGTCAAGCCCGATTTTTTACCCCTTGACCAGATTATTTTTTATCAACGTTGTGGGTCATGTCTTCGTTGCTGACCTGGGAATCCCCTGATACCAATTTGGTTCTGTGTATTACATGGGACTTTAATTTCCAACTGTGACTTTTTCAATCAACACCAGCAGCTACAGGTAAATTGGTTTGTTTGTTTAAAAACAGGGAAGTAATTAGCCACTTTCATGTTATATTAACAATCAGGGCTTGGACTAAAGGGAATGTCTACGGCAAGATGAACGTAAACACAGAGATTTATGCAGACAAAAAGGAACAAATGTTTTTGTAGTGTTTTAAAACAGTTGAAGCAGTAAAATGTAGAGTTCATTTCACACAAAATCTTCATCATGGTATAGCATTAGCCAAGCAAGTATCCTAGGAACCTTCAGGCCTTGATTAATATGTCCTAAAATTATATACATGTGCTTCATTATCATTATTATGCAGTATTACAATTTAAATAAATGCTTTACATGTCTAACAATAAAATAAACTTTACTGACCTGTATTTTTTGGGGGGGTTAAATTTTATTCATAATGACACAAGAAAAATAGTTTGTGAATTTGTTTTGCGTTCCATGACCCTCTTTTTCATTTCCTAAAGAGGGTCATTGATCCTCTTTTGTCCCAAACAAATTGACAGGTACAGGTATGCGGCTGGTGTATAAAGTAAGGGTATAGGAGATGGAGTCATCTTGTCCTGCAGTTGTTATGCTGTGGTTAGTGCAGGGTGGTCTTTTCATATCGGTGTCAGTCTGCCAGTCAGTAGCTTATTTGCCAGTTATCCAATCAGACAGCCAGGACATTATAAAATTAGGAGCTATTGTCGTTCTGGTATCATAAAAAAACTTGACAAAGCAACAAGAGGCATCTAGGCTGTTTGTTCAAATATGATGTAACAATTATAAAGCTTGCCAAATGATGTAATGGCTGGTGTCTGCGTTTTCAACATCAAGGCCACAACTCTGAACTAGAAAATGGACTATAGTGTCCAATTCATTCCTTGTTGTCCATGCATAGATTGTATTTCATAGAATCATTTTCAAAGCCACATTGAGATGACGTATGATAAAACATTTGATAGAACTGTACTGGCTTCCCTGTGGATTACACATGATTCTAAAAGGGATAATTTAAGTACCTTACTAATTTAATTGTATGTAAAATTTTCTTTTATCAGATAAAGAGAGTAAAGGATGCAGATGAAGTACCCATGGTCTGTAAGTGTGACTTATATATTATTATACTGATAGATTTGGTGAATTTCAATGATAAGTAAAAGGAAGTTCTAATGCATTTTAATTAGGTATGATGTTACATGATGTTACATGCTGTATACACATAATCTTTTTAATTGAACAACCAAAATAAAGGATTTTTGCCCCTTTGAATTTACAGTAAATAATGCCTTGATAAAGCCAATTGATTGATGTTGATAATCATACACCAGATATACATGTAAGGATCATATCAAATAAACTGTAATAAGATAAATGTTGACAGGCAAAAAACTTTGTTCTTGTCATATCTCATACTGGCCTCATACATGTCATATTTTTGACTTACTAAATTGTTGACCAGAGTAACTGTTATACATGTACTTCCATTCAAAAGACAACTTCACTAGGTTTTACCTGTTATCCAATTCCTTTCAACATGTTTTGATGATTTAAAGTATAAACTAAGTTCACTTTATTTTAACCATTTCAGTGGTAGGAAACAAGGTAGATTTACCCACGCGGTCTGTAGATACCAAGCAAGCTAAGTTTGTAGCCGATAGTTATCGTATTCCTTATGTAGAAACATCAGCTAAAACAAGACAAGGGGTAGACGATGCATTCTACACACTCGTCAGAGAAATTAGGAAATATGTAAGTACATGTATAAAGACGTTAACACATATCTACATGGCTGATGTATTATAAATCCTTACAGATTATCCCTGACACAAAATTTGAAGGTCAATGCGGGGGGTCAAACAAGAGATAGATGCTCTTTGCAGGACCCATATCGGTAAATGTGTTATCAATGACACCACTGATCACCAAGTTTTCACACTAGCTGAGCTTCAAATTTTGTTTTATATCATATTTGAAGGGTCTGAGGTATCAAAGCTGAAAGAATGTGATACATGTAATTATAAGAAAATCACAAAAAATTTAGTTTTGCCAGCCTTTAATTCTCTTTCATTACTCTTGATCAATTTCATTAATATAGATACCAATCTAACCTCAGGCAATCTTGAAAACCTTTTCCCCTGATTATTATGAAGTGGAACTGAAAAGTTTCAAATTTCTATGTGATGTATACAGAAGATTTTTTGTATTATTGATAATATTAATATTTTTCTTATTTTGCAGAAAGAAACAAAGGGAAAGAACAAGAAACCAGGAAAAAGATTTAAGTGTTGTCTCATATAAACTATTCTTACCATAATATTAAATTATCAAATAATTAAACACACATGTACAACATAGGAACTTACTGACTATATAGAGTGATCTCCCCTAGCAGCAGTCGTAGTAGCTACTCCATCATTACCATGGGAATTACATCGGGAGGAATTACCCCATTCCATCTTCACTACACTCTCTCCCCATTAGAACATGTAGTTTTCAAGCATTCAATCAGTCATATAATTGACTTAGATTGTACCATAATGGTATCATTTTAAACAGGATTTGATGTTTCTAGAAGTATTTTCTGATCACGCTACTCTGCTTTCTACGTCTTTTTTGATACATCATATTTATGTATTGAAGTTTGTAATATTTGACGATTTGAGGTCTATGGTATGCTTACTTAGAAGCTAACAACTATTGTACATGTGTGTCTCATATGTAAGTAGGATTTTTGGTATGTTGTTTTATTACTCTTTAATATTGTTTCCTGTATTTACTGAGTACTTAATAGATACATATATAACAGTCTCATTATAAAATTGGTGGGAGTTCAAGTTAGAGCTGTCATTGATAGAGAGAATATTGATTACTTCAAAGTTATTAGATTTAAGTATCAATAGGTATGTATAGTCGTACAGTCATTGTCAAATATAACGCCGTATTTACTGATTTAGTGAGAATCTTCACATGCATTTAGTGTTAAAGCATTCATCTGAATATCTCCAAAGAAAGCAAAGATCTAGAGGACGGGTACATTTTCATGTTATAACTTGAGAAGACCTCGTTAGAATATCTGTGTAACATGTACGACACATTTCTTTTACATCATATCATTTGACCGAAAAAAAAAAACGGATTGATGTATAAAAAAATTCTGACCAAACTGCAATGATGGCTCTTGGATTGAAGATATTGTAGAAAACTTTGAAGTAAAAATATTTGAACATTGATGTCATTCAGGGATGTACAAATGTATTTAACAAAGGAGATCTGAAATGAATGTAATGATGTTTATTATTTGATTAAAAAAAGTCATCTTTCTGAACTTGATTGTACTTTTGCTATATAGTTTTATTTTGTATCTGTACAATCTATTCTACTGTTATTCTAGGAAATTTTCTGTCGACCTCTGTGAATATATAAGTAGAAACCAACCAAAGGTTAGATAAGATACACTTTACATACAGGGTACCTTTGATAATGTCTATATATGTATATTCATGGTCAAGATTTTTTCTGGAATTGATATGCATAAAGACATTATTTTGTATTTATGTCTCAAGCATTTTGAGTAGCAATTTCCTACATTTTGAAACTGAAATAAAATTATTATTGTCAGTGTTTGAAACAAAAAAAAATTGTACAGGACTACAGCCTAGGGGTTGTTAGATTCTACGTGTACTTATTCTGAGTTATAAGTATATAATGTGTCAATACAATAAAAACAGATTTTAATAGTTTATAAAGATGACATTTTCAGAGACAGGGACAATGTGGTTGTAATTTTCACCTTAACACATGGCTATTTAATATTGAGCTTATATTGGTTATGATGAATTCTGTTCATGTACTTTGGGCATAGGGCTTTCATGGAGAGGTGAGTGCAATGTAAATTATGTATCGATATCCACTCATTGTAAATATCTAGCCTACTGAAAGCTTCAAGCTTTATAACGGACTAGCCGCTCAAAGTGTTGAATTCCTGACTACTGAAGTTTTATACAGCATTATAGAGCAAGGATCTTTATTGTCATTATAATTTCATACTGTCACTTTTTTTATATCAAGTAGATAATCTGTGAAAACTTGTTAAATATTGGATTTAGACTTACAATTCTGATCGCCACACAATATGATAAGAATACACAGAATAAGGAATCATTGAAATTATTTTTTGGTTGATCAAGGTATCGACACCAAAATTTAGGGAAAACTGCATCATGCGCGTAGCACATGATGCATAAGTTTTCCCTCAATTTTTAGTGTTGATACCTCGATCAACAAAAAAATATTGAACTGATTACTTATCATTTCATTTCGTCATGTTTCAATGTTTATTTGCAGCTTTTAAATTGTGTGGCTAACGATGTTGCTTATGACGTTGCTAAGCACATACTTCCATTTTGTGTTGATACAGGTATCAAATAATACCAATTGAAATTAAATAATTGTTATATGAAACAAAAGGGTAAAGTGATTTGGATTTACTTACCTTCCTTTGTACCTACCGTGTACAAATGCTTTTTTGGCAGGATCTTTTTGTATCAAAGGTTTTGTGCGATATCTAAAGCATAATCATGTAGTACATGACAAACATTTTACTCATGTAGTTTAAGATATGTTTGTGGTGGTAAACATATTTTTATTACATCATTTATGGTATATATATGTATTAGAAAATCCAGTAGTTTGGATAAACCATTAGTGTTAAAGTAATTCTTTCATAAAAGTTTGAAGCTATTTTATTCGTAGATAATTATGCTTTGAGCGAGCTTGACATTTCATAGATTGTTGGATTAACATTGATACATGTGTAATGCCACGAGTACTTAAAGCTTATGTATAACATTGTAGTCAGTCGCACGCATGATCTTGTCCAGTTTTTCTATACAAATCAATTTTACCTGAAGATAATTTCTGTAACATGAATTTTGACACAGACATGATGAACATAATGAACATCTTCTACTCGTTAACAGGAAAACAAGATATTTTCTGGAAGGGAAAACCTCCAATGATAGTATAATTTTGTCTTTTAAGGTCATAACCATTTTGTCAGATTTATTTTGTAATTGTAAATTTGTTTTATGCTTTCAGGAAAGCAATTTTTAGGTATTGTCAATCATGAACATGAAACAAATTCTGTGTTAACCTTCTCTCCTTGTACTTTGTCATATTTGCCAGTCAAGCTGCCGACATTTTCATGTTGGTTTAATGTGGCTTTATTTGACACATAGAAAGTTGATCTGATCATTTATTGTCAATGAATTCAAGGAGCTGTTCATCTTCAGCATTTATTATGATATGCTTTTGAATTATGCAGGCTTAAATGAGATTTATTTTAGTGATGTGTAGTCCAGAAAATATCATTGTAGCAATGACTATGTTGATTATGTCAGTGATATAGTTAATTTATGGATGTTAATTAATTAATACTTTTATAATTGTCAATGTGTCTCTATGGTCAAGTTATGGCTGTTTCATATTTCATTTATATACATGTATGTATAAAGAATTTTAATCCTAAAACTTCATAAAATACATTATTAAATATTGAATTCGTATGAGGGTGTTTTTGTGCAAAAATAAACATTCCTCACAATATCAGCTGTGTTGTTATATCTAAGTATCATTGTGATACAGTGATTAATTTCTGTTTAGTTTCTGCATAGTATGTCCTTTATGTGTTGAAGTTCCTGTAAGAAATTAGGGGATGCTCAGTTTCTAGGTACTTGTGGTTAGAATATAGAAGCTTAAGGGACACATGGTTTAAATTCTGTTGGGAGCTGTGATGCTCCTTATCCAAGAGGTTCGGAGATTGAATTCTGTCAGAATCCATGTGAAGTTCAAAGTTTGAAGGGTTTAATGATTGGAAGGCTTGGGTCATGATGTCAAGGTGATGGGATAATTTATTAGATAGTGATGGTGCTTTCATAGTTCACAAGTGGATAGCTGATGACAAATAATGTTTCAAAAACCATCATTTTAATATCCCAACATGGTGTATAGAATTTGTTTTTTTTTTAAGGTCAAGGTCGCCCTGTATTGTGATAAGGTGTGACTTTATTAGGCGAGTTTCGCGTAGCGATCTCGGCTATAGTGATCGCAGGATTTTCATGACGTCACATCACTTCCGTGACATCCCCACGCCCGTAAAATGTATAAATTGTATATTCACAGTTTTTCTAAACTCCGATCCTGTGGCCCGATGACCCTGGACCTCATTATTCACCATATTTATTTAAGACAGCGTACATTGCATTCCGGCTTTAACAGTTGTTTCATAATGTTTAAAAAATCTAAAAGTTAGAGGATACTGGATGCAGTAAACATCAACTGTCTCGTGTACAGGTGTGTTGAAATTGCTTATAAGTTTATCGGCTATACTGCGAATTACCGAAAAGACAGCATTTACAGAAACGACAGTGATATTTACCGAATAGACAGATATATTTATTTTTGGTTTTGATGATTTTATAAACACATTTCCAATCATAAAATGTGTTTAGTTTTGAAATTTAAGTGTCTTTTCGGTGCAATTTGGGGTCTTTTCAGGAAATACCACGTCTTTTCGGTAAATGCTGTCTTTTCGGTAATTCCTACTGCCCTCTATACTGTACCACGTGACACTATGTAAATAAAATGGAAGGCGCTGATGTTCAAGTCGTAGCAGTTCGAGTGTTTAAGCGATTAACGAGGAGTTACGGTCATACATTACACTTCTAGGTATAGAAATCAATTTAGAATTCACAGACAATCAAGCGTTCATAGCGCATTGGTCTGTCGCATCTCGCAAATAGAATGCCCTGACTCACTGAACACCGAGCCAGGGCTGGAACGGACACGCTGAACAGCTAAATTCGAGTAAATAATTGGCAAGGGGTCTGGGGACTTCCTAGATCCCCAGCAGGTCCAGGGGTCCCCAGACCCCTTGCCAATTATTTATGTCCCTTCCTACATGTAAATAATAAGGTGGATCCGCACTGATTCTGATAGTACAGACGTTTATTTTTTCTTCATGTATAGCACAGGGGTGAGGTATCATCGCTTGGTCACAAACCCTTTCCTTTTAACGTACCCTTTCTTCTATATGTCCACAGGTATATTAAAAAAGTTTTATATATATAGACAGAAGGGTTTGTATTGAAGAAAGGGTTTGTGACCAAGCGATGATACCTAGCTCACCCCTGTGGTGTATAGATCTGCATATCTGTTCCACAGGCCATAAAAGTGCCTGGTATGTGTACATGTACGACCTGTGTTTATATTATTTAAGGCTAGTATCTTTCTGTGGGTTGTGACACCCATTCCAAACGCTTGCCTATTGTTTTTGTTTTATTTGGGGGGGGGGTCTTTTTAATCCGACAGTTTTCTACTGAATAAAACGTCACTTTAGTATTGTACAGTCTCACGTTTCACGCTTATTGATGTACGTAACTTATCAACGACAAAATGAGAGAGAGAAAAAGAGAGAGAGAGAGGGGGGGTCTAGAACAATACACGGCTCGCATAGATATTTTTAAAACTTCAACAGAGAGAGAGAGATGTAAAAAGTGAGTTTCTGGTCGGCACATTCATTACATATATTCGCGCCGTTATGCCGTCCCCTATGGCATGGATTGAATCAGTTGAAATGAGATTTTGGGCGTAAATTTGGCGAACGACTTTAAAAAGATTTTCGATAAATGAATTAAGAAAATTAGTTTTGATGTCGGCCGTGCAAAGTACCGCTACCTTTCAATGAATCAGTAAATGTGTACACGAATGCTTTCGAAAACATGTACATGCAATAAGGCTGTGTCGTGCGAAGAACATGCGGTAATCCAAATTCCAATTATCTTAATAGCAACTTTGAACGAGGGTTTCGCACAGTGACACGTGAGAAAACGTAAATTTCGCGTATGTAAACAGGTACGTACATGTATTAATATAAGCCCCTGATTTTAAAAGAGCTTCATTGACGAAGTATGGGGCCTAACATAGAAGCGAAAGAAATTCCTTTTTTTTATAATTAAATATGGACTATGTATTTTTATTTTCATTCGCCAAATGGGCGAGTTGGACATGGTGTTTTGGGGGCCCAGCTAAAAATTTGGTCGCCATGGGCGACTGGGCGACCGCCAATTAATTTCTGTCCCTGGGTTCATAAATGTTTTATTTCCGAACATTGGAAAATGGATTTGTTCTATCTGCTAATACAATATTTAAAAATCCCATAAAATAGTTTGATATCATTCTAAAATGAATAAACGAAACTCGCCATCAATTCCTTCAGAGCTTTGATTTTATTTGTTGCAATTAATGTACTTTTGTTAAAAAAGAATGTCAAGCAAAGAATACTGCAAACTTGAAAGTTAAAATGTCCTAAAATTCAATTCTCTTACAAATTACACGATGTACACAAAGTATTGGTTTCGCTGAAACTAATAGAACACATACTGTTAGAACTTTAGACGCCGAATTTAGAAGTCAAGTTGATCACTTTATGCAACACACTGCATTAACACGGAAGCCGGATACTGTCGTATTGGCGGGAGTACTGAGGCTTCCTCAGCGCGGTTTTCCGGACGTGACCTCGTGTGACCTGGTACCAGTCCAGATCCGTGTTGTCTCCAGCCATATTATGGTCTTCCATGTTTACTGTACCATTAGGATCTCTCCATCATTACCATCATACTATGCCCGTCTGTTAGTTCAGGATCATAGATATTAGATTGATCCGTCCCGTCGTCTATGTTATTGACTCCTTTCTGTATCAATACAACAGGACGATAGGAGTATGATTTAGGAATACTCACGTGACGGTTGCCCAGATTAGGATTGTAGTCCGGTAAATTGAAGCGCAGACCAAGGTTGTCTACATTATAGATCTGTTGATTGATACAGTCTGAGGGCTGTGATTGGACAGCCCCATGTAACCTTTGTGGAAGACCTTTGAACGCCTTTCGTCTGTACGCAATGTGAAGTTTACTGGTGATGTGTTTTGGGGCCATCTGTACGGGCTGCCGTCTAGGTTTACATTTACTGTGAATTGTTTTGGGTAACGGCATGTACATTTGTCGTAACTTCTCGGCTCTGCTTTCCGTGTGTTCGGAATCGGGCGTTCCTCTCAGTGGCGGGTAGTCCGGCATTGGAGAAGGGCGTGACCGAGAGGGACACCCCGTGGGCTCTGTACTTCTGATGCCGATAGATTCCCTTGTTGGCGAAGGAAGTAAGCGGCATGGGGAAACGATGTTAGAGAATATTATAGAGGTTGGGGAAGGGCTTAAAACGTATGAGTTTGACAGGTTTTTGTCATCACTTTCGCTGGGATTTGCTCCATTCTTATCGCTAGTACGAGAGAATTGATTGTAATATTCATGAGTATAATTAACTCTATCTAAATCAAGATTGGACCGTAAAGACTTTGATGTCGTTTTCTGTATATCACAAAGAACACAGGAATCTTTTGACATGTCGTTTACACATCCTTTCCGCCATCTGATGACGCGCCGGAAGTAATCTTCCTTTGTGTGGTTATCCAGTTGTGTCGAATGATTACACAGAATGTCCCATACTTTCTTCTCGAACCATTCCTCTGGTATGTCGCTGTATTCTTTGATCTGTTCACAAATTGTAGGATCATGAACTTTACAGTTAGTTTTCTTGACGTAAGTTTTTCTGAAGTCCGATTTTTGTTTTTCAATGCTTTTAGTTTTCGGAACTCTGCGAAGTTTGGGTAACTCTCCGAAGAAGTCGCGTTCCTTCAGTAACACCTTCCCTTTGCCGCTCGGCACGTATTCCTGCTTTGCAGATTTGACGTTTGGCTCTCCATTTGGTGTTGTGGATTTCTTCTCAATGAAATCACTTTGCATAATTTACCATCAGTTTAATCCGTAACACAGAACATCCCTAAAATTCGGCATTTTACCGCTGGAGACTGTCCACAGAACATATGGCGTTGTAGCTGCACCAACATAATATTATGACGTCATTGGCACGATGCCTTGTAAACGTGGACTCAGGTATTTATGACGTCATTGACACAGTTGATGCCTTATTTGGAATCAGGTATTTTTGGCAGTTTGGTCCACATATTCCACATCATACAAATCGCATACATGTAGCATAAGTCGCAAAAACCTATCAACTTGAATGCGGGAAAATCCTTAGTTTGATTCCCGAAGGTCTTGCCTTTTGCTGACTATGAAATAGCCTCCTTAAGATTTCCGAAAATAAATTAATAAACATTAATAGGAAATTAGGAATAAATTATTTAAAAAAAAAAATGGTCTGCTCGATTTTGTGTAGTTCTGAATTTAGCGTAAAGAGTTCGCTGTTGTAAATGAATGTACCCTCATGCTCATATAGAATAGTGACAAAGTACGTGCTACCCGAGAAGCAGAAAGAATAGATAAGAATAAACCGATGCACCTCTCTCTCTCTCTCTTTACAGAATATTGTCATTTTTTTTCAATAACGTGTACTTGAATCCTATGCAATAGTACAGACATTCATTCCCCTAAAAATCATTTTCACGATTCCAAAGAAACTAAGTGAAGTTGACTTTTGTCCTACATGAGTATGTTTTCCTTAAATTATCAGAGAAAATACAGCTTCCATATCATATAACCATATGGCGCTGTTAATTGATGTAACATTCATAGGTCATCATCAATGAACATTATGGCTGATTTTGTGATATCCTTCCGCCTTAGATTGTCCAGTTTGTCAACTCTGGAACGAATTATTCAGATTTTAATGTGCGTTTTATCAGAAATTCGTTTCCAAGAAACGGGATTCTTTTGTTCATAAAAGATGAAATACTTTTTATCAAAATTTGTATTAGGAAATACTGATCAAGTAAATGTACTTTACGATATCAAATAAAATTTTCATTTACGAAAAAAAAAAAAAAAAAATCATCCAACCCAGAACTACGCACAGATGTCACTTCCGTGTTAATATGTTTATAGTTTTAATTTAGATATCTTTTACGGTCAGTTGCTATGAGGCATAAAGGTGCTCCCTTTTTGCAGTATCAATAAACTAATTTCTGGTAGTACTTTTCCTATATTTGATTTATTTGGGGTTTTTTTTTTCTTTTGGCTTGTTTGTGATGAAAGACAGAGTATAAATGACCAGGATGTCTCCATACAAAGTGACCAATCACAGGTAAGATGTCTGGACTACTACAGGTAACATTGCTGGTGGTGGTTGTTGGTTTGTTGTTGTCCGCAGCAGTTCCAGTATCGGTAAGATTTTTTTATTATTTTTATTATTATTTTTATAAAGAAGTCTAGCATTAAAAAAAAAAAAGAATACAATAATTATACATATATGGTAAACTCGATTAACCAATATATTTCACGACCGTCAAAGTCAGAAAGAAAAAAAAATATAATAAATTTTCATAGAAAATAAAAAGCTGCATGTTTTATTTTTATTTTCCGCCATAAGTATACTAGGTAAATTGATGAGATTTCATGTACGTACTATTGATGGTCATGGAATTCAATGTTGGCCATAGTTTCAAAATAGCAATAATGATTAAAGTTCTGGTATTCTTTTCCCCCAAAATTTATCGTCTTTGTTACATTCAAATGCTATCTGTGTAATGAACCACTTAGACTCTTTTTCTATTTTTTTTTTAGAGAAAGAAAGGCAAACATGTGATCAAAGTGCCCCCCGAACAACAGAAAAGTGGGGGAGCATATGAATCAGATATTATTATGACACCAGAGGACCTGGCTGAAATACAGAGCATGCGCAGGGTTCGGAGAAAAGCTGTGCACAAAAACTATAAACTGTGGCCTGATGGGGTAGTTCACTACGAATTTGATAAAAATGTTGGTAAGTTCGGAGATATCTATTATCTAATGTTGTTAATATGGTAGATGTCTAATGTTGGTATGTTGGTATAGATATCCTTTCTGTCTTCAATATCATACCCAATATAGGTTCATGTTTGTTCAGTTAGATTGAATAAGATACCTGCATCTGAAATGCTCAATTCATTTCAATCACACTTAAATCATTTTCTTATTGATAGGAGAATCAAACCGATCTATGATTCTGAGAGCTATCCATCATTGGGAAGAACATACATGTTTGAAGTTTGTTCCATCTAACGGCCAAGGTGACAGGATATCATTCATTATATCGGACAGGTAAGGATGTGCAAGTTTTGTTTTTCTAGAAATGGAATCTCAAGCGTCATGTATAGTACTTACATAATTTTTTTGCTATTCGTTTTGTTTTTGTTTTGTGTTTCCTCAGACATGTTGTTTTCTTTTCTAGGTGCACATCAAACATTGGGAAAGCAGGAGGGAAACAGAGCATTGACCTCTCACTGGAATGTATAAAAGAGGTAAAGTGTCATCACAAACTCTACATTCTGGATTTTCTTTCTATGGTTATCATTTTCTTCCTACATACATGGATCATGATCATATTGCCTTCGAACCATCGTGTCGTCATCTCACCGAAGACAATACAAAAAAGAAACTGGTAGGCATGATTTCAAATTTACTATCGACAACTTTTTCAGGTTTCAGGGTAATCCACATGAGGCACTTATAGTCTAATAATCGACATTCAACATCTGCTACCTTGAAAGAATTTAAGGCCAGTTGAGATGCTGACCTTCGTTCAAAATGCAGTTCATGCATTTACATCACTGTAATTAGCTTCAATATTTCGCCCTTCTGATACGTTGTTCCTATTCGGTTATTTTTGTGTGTGAAAGGGCTTCAATTCCTTCCCATGTTCTGCTGTGGCGCAAGCCGATTGTGTTTAATACCCTAATATGCTCTTACAATTAGCTTGGCTCCATAGCTCACGAGATTGGCCACGCCGCTGGGTTTTATCATGAGCACTCCCGCCCTGACCGAGACGACCACATCAAGGTAATCAAGGAGAACATACAGACAGGACGTACAGGGGAATTCAATAAGTACGGAGAGTCCACTGTCAGGGACATAGAACCCTATGACGTGTCGTCTGTCATGCATTATGGATTGACGGTAAGACTTAATCAAAGTTTATCCAAATTTTGAATTTTGGCATGATTAAAATTGTCGGATATGTGAAATGTATTTTTGAAGCCTTCAAGAAATACATGAATTTTAAGTTCTGAGATAGATACCTCACCCACCTTACCTTACCTATCATCTTCGCTTTTTATTGCGAGGAGCAGAACTCTTCACTTTATCCTGTCTTTGACAAATTGTTCTGCCGCTCTCCACTAAGGTCCTTAAGAAATGAATCTTATATTTTTTCTGTTGATGCAGGTATCACCCGAAAAATTGGACAGAAAACTGCATCAATGCGCGTATCGCGTTGATGCAAAAGTTTTCTGTCCAATTTTTCGGGTGATACCTGCATCAACAGAAAAAATATAAGATTCATTTCTTATCATTTAATTATGGAAAACAGACTGTTTTCTTTGATCTAAAAACAATCAATCACCGCACTATATTTCGTAAGTCGGAAGGTTTTGCAGTGGTATGTCTGCCAAAACAAGTTACGGCAGCCGCCATGATTCAAACAGCGAACGACCGTCTCTCTATATCTTTGGAATAAGGACCAGTTTGAGCAAATTCTACATGCACTGTTAATTTTTGAGTAAGTAGAAAAGAAATGGTACCCTAGAAATGATAACCAAACATCAACAAATAGTATTTTAAGCAACGAGTTCATTCGTGTTTAAGGGAACCCCCAGTTCTAAAAATAGTGCTATAAATAGACTTTCGTGAAAAATTGTGTTGATCGATGTATCAACAAAACTCAGCCAATCAGAATCTTCGTTTCTTGAAAATTACGATGGAAATTAAATGATTTCCTTGTCCATCTCTTTGATGGTCCATCGTCTCCTGGTCGAAGTGACGTTTTATATCTTTTCCTCGTTTCTGCAACAAGCTCTCTTTTTACTGGAATAGATGGCTGGACCATTGCCCAACCCTCCTCCTTTCTCACACGGGCTTGTCTATGGCGGATTTAAAAATGATACAATAAAGTATTTATATTTTGTAGTATTTCAGTAAGGACGATGAGTCCCATACCCTGGATCCGATAGATCCTAAGTTACAGGAATGGTTAGGTCAGAGAGTAGGACTAAGCTTTATGGACATCAAGACGGCCAATGAACTCTACAATTGTTCTAGTATGTCTATTCATCAACATAATCATATAGAAATAAAAACAGAATTGTAGCCTTTCTCGTATCTTAGTAAAGTATATGGCACATCATTTGTTAACAAATATGTTGAAACAAGCGTAAATGAGGCGTGTCTTCATTTTTCATTTTTGCAATGAAATTATCTTGTTTCTTCAGACAAATGTCCGAAAAGCCTAGCCTGCAAAAACGAGGGTTATATCGGACCAAAATGCGCATGCGTATGTCCAGACGGTATCACAGGGGATCTGTGCACGGAGGTCATTCAAACAAAGAAAGGTAGTTTTTTTTAAACATGACATGAGAAGACAAAATCATCAGGAACAATATGATTTAATGCATGTAATGTTTTATAGTCTTCAGTGGTAATTCCAGATTATTTTTAAAGGTGTTTTACAGTTACAATGTTGTCTCAGCTCATTGGAGCAAGTAATATGGATTATTCAATGTAAACGTAGAAATTTGATGTCTTAAGTTCGAAGCGTCCGTCAATGTGTCTAAGAATTTATTGAAGTGCAAGTAACAAGTGGCAGGTCTCCTTTGTCTGACAACCTTTCATTGTAAAGATATACTCTGTTTTCTATCGAAATGATGTAGTTGAACATTCACATCTGAATTCAGCATGCGGAGGAGTCCTGACGTCACCTAGTGGAACAATAACGTCCCCGAATTATCCCGGGTCATATGACGTCAACACAGAGTGTAATTGGATGATACAGGTATCCATATATTTTCGCGTCTTTTCTTCTTGGTTAATTTCTTTAAACATCAAATTGAGAACAATTGTCGAATGGTACGTGAAATCCATAAACATAATTTAAAGAAAATTCATTAGAGGAATTAAAACTTTAGTAAATATTATAGGGATCGGCGGGATCCGTCATAACCTTGACCTTTCATTACTTTGAGGTGGAAAATGACGATAAAGGAATGTGTCATTGGGATTTCCTGGAGATAAGAAAGTATGGACCACATCTCCCGGGGCAAAGGTAACTCAATTTAAATTGCCATTAATAATCGAAGATTGATTGTAATTGAGGAATTTTGACTTCTGTGTTGTTCTTTTGTTTGTATCATATTGAGCTTTCTAGGTAATGATTGCCCTCAGAACAACGTCGACTGTTGTACTTTGAGCTCACTCTGGAAGAGCGTATCAATATCGGAATGAATACACCATCTATGGGTAGGGGAAGATGGAATGGTACTGTGTAGGAAAGGGGAATGTGTAGTTTGCTCATATGAAGCCAAGTTTGTTCAGTCTTTTCTCTCTCACGAAAAGAAGCTCTTTTTACACACAGATACATTGATGGCGAGCTCTCGATTAATGACCCAATTATCGCGGGTTACCTTAGCGCAATCTATCCATGTGAACTAGAGGTGAAAGAAACCAATGGAAGCATTCGTTCCACTTCATATTATTTAGATATCATATAATCTTTTCACGTCAATATTGGTCACCTAAATAGTTAAGTATTATGACATGAGGTGACGACTTCAACTTCAAAAGTTCCCTTTCCTACACAGTACCATTCCGTCTTCCCCTACCTATAGATGGTGTATTCATTCCGATATTGATACGCTCTTCCAGTTCGAGCTCAAAGTACAACAGTCGACGTTGTTATGAGGGCAATCATTCCTTCTTCCCCTACCAAAACATGGTGCATTCTTCCAGAGCGAGCTCAAAGTACAAAGACGTTGTTCTGAGTGCAATCATTTCCTTTAGGAATATTCTGTAAAATGTTTTAGTTACGTCGTTTTGTTATGTACATGTTTCTAGGGTTTAATGTTTCTAAACCGTTTGTATTAAATCTGGAACGTTCTGTGAACATTTGATCAGAAGTTTGTGTATCATCTGTGTGCACACTAAGGCTCACTTTGATTTTTCACAAAAGTATACTAGTTCTGATGATAAAGTCTTCAAATTCAATAGCATCATTTAAGACCTGATAAATTTACAGCATGGACCAGACATGCACGTTTCGGGTACAAAATCCTCGTCAGTGATCCTAAGTCTTAACAATGTAATATGGCCAAAAAGTATGAAAATTATGATGTCCAAAAATGTACCAAAAGACATAGCAGAATGGGTGGGATATGATGCTACAGGACCCACGTTTTAGAAATTTCAAGAAATTTTGTGACAGAAAATTTCAAATGCGTTGAAGAGACCGAAGTTGATCGAACTTGGCTACATGTGCCCCGGGGACTTTTGGTCCACCGACATATGTTTGCTATACCGTTTTACTTAGAAACTTAAAACTTTCTGTATAACAGTTGGTTGGTCATATTTGGTCATGATGAATTGCCATAACAAGTTGTTCAAGCCTTGAGCAGATTTTTTCCCTTTGATTACTGTAATCTTTTTGGCAATAGGTATTGCGGAGAGAGTGCCAATGTGCCACAGTATCCAAAGGGTCAAATCAAATACCAAGGGGAAGCACTTATGATCCGACTGTCCACTGATGATAATTATAACTTTAGAGGATTCAGGGCTACTTACACCATTCAGTGATACAAGAACGCAAACCTCAAAAAGTGAAATAAAAGCCCTACAGCTTATAAATTATTACTGATCTCATGAACTTTTGCAACAATCATCATACAATGCAAAACGTCAAATAAATTATTGAAATTGCTTAGTTGTTTTCTTTTATGAATAAATGAATGATACCGATGAGGAATCATTTTCTTAAACATGAATGTGTGGTACAACGCGTTTAGAAACTATTGTTCAGATGGCTGCTCCCTGCTAGAAGATTTCTATACTTTGTTTTTGAAATTGTCTTTATTTTCGTTAGTGAACATCGACGGTGGGTGCGGCTAGCCAAACAGGGAATGATTACTCCTCCCGGACACCTGGTCCCACCTCTGGCTTGCTAGGGGTCCGTCGGTTTTGTGTTCTACTCTGAGTGCTGTTGAGATTGTCGCCAGGATCTTCTTTATCTCCTTTTTTTCTAAAACAACCCACTGTAATAGGATATTGTATCATGTTCCGAATGGATAAAGGGTTGCTTTTATCTGGAATTTACCGATTAAAATCAACTGTGAACACCAGATTCGAGACTATCTTTAAAGATCCTGAGGTTATCACAGAGCTTACCTATCTCAAAGAACATTAATTATGTCATCACACCAGCAGACAAAGCCTAAAATAATTACACATAAATTTACTTACAAAAAGTACTATTTCGACAGTCTTGTTAAAGAGTTGGGTTTAAATTCGACACCTGGAAATCCCACTGGAAATTCCACCTACACTCCAATAAACCTTTCTGCCTCTGAAATAAGAGACATTCACAAATCAGATCTCACTTCCTTTGGCTTCAGATTAAGATGTTCCTTTGTTTCAAGCCAATTAAGAGAAGCCAAGATAATTAGATGGTAACCCTCGTAATTTCTAAATTTTAATTACTATTTTGTCAAGAGTGATCGGATTCTATAACTTTCTATTGGTTCTATTCAAAATTGAAATTACTGGTAATGCGACTCACTTCGTCAAGTGGATAAACGTGATCTTGATCATCTTATCACGTCGTTTGAAATGATAAATAAAGAAGGGGATCTCCAACAACACCAGGTTGCAGCACCCACAGCAAAACTCCAAAACACCCAATGCAAAAACACAACAGACAGGCACAGGAAGAGACACAAAAGGGACAAGGAACGTCAACGCACAACACAAAAACACCAAACACAAAGGACTACACATAAACCAAAGAGAACAATGGGCAACCGATGTCGACTTAGGACGGCCGTCTGTCACAGAAATAACAGAAGGTGTGGTTATCCTGGATTACGTACGCACAACCCTCCCACTTTTCCGATTACCTAGAGGTCTCGAAGAACGTACAATTGTGGCGTAAAACAACCTCCTCACTGTCAGATGACCACACAAAAACAAGACCACAAAACGCAGGGGCCCAAGCAACAAAGATGAATATGTAAATGGCTATAAAAAGAGAGCGTACGTAATACAATCTGTGATCTGCCGCCGCGAGCTCATATATGTTATCACCCGATTAGTCCGACTGACATTCAGAGAGGACAGATCTCACAAAAACAAAATTGTTTTATCAGGATGACCATTTAGTCCACCACGGTAAAGTAAAAATGGACATGTTACATACAGGCTAAATATGATGAGGCAGAGGAAGCTTGGAAATCAAAGGTATAAATAACTCAACGATGAAATATAAACATTTTACACAAAAATCTTCAAAATCTCCACTGTCAGGACACATTTGATCATGATCAAGGTTGCATTCTTTGTGATGTATGTCTAAAGAAGGAAGTAACATATAGTTATTTTATCCATATTATAATGCAGTTTATAATCATATATTCTATGCTTTATATATAATTCATTTCCGCAATTAAGCCCTTCACTCAATCAACACGGTCATTCAAATACACTAATGGTTGAGTAATGGATATTTTGCTCAATCAAAGTGTTCGTTGATATCATCCATGAAAGAATGACATCTGTGCCATGGAGCGATACAGTTTTTGTGATCAGGATTACAGTGTTACAGAGCTGCTTAGTGATCCAATGTTAGATTTTCCACTTATTGCAGAGGTTTCTGGAGTTCCTTTTGGATCAGTCCAGCAAATCGTGCAAGATTCACAAGTAAGTATGCACGAATACAATATGTGCTGTTCCTAAAGATCATTGATATTCTAATAATTAATCAGCATAAACTGTCCCACTATCTTAGTTCTTAATTCATGAACAGCTTCTTCCACTCGGTCTACTATTTCTAAATAATGCGTATATAGTTTGCACTTCCTTCTTCAATCTAGAGAACATATCTTCACAAACATATTAATTTCCTGTCATTAAATAAATAAATAGAAAAATCAAAGATTGCTGAAATGACACAATCAAACAAGCCTCAATTCAAGGAGATTATTTGTAAACAGTAATAATTCCTTTTCAAATTTGGATATCTTGACTTCATGGTCGTCTAGGCATGTGAAACCGGTTTAATAACCTGGGTCCTGTAGCATCATATCTCGGCCATTTTGCTATGTATTTCGGTATAATTCGGACATAATTTTCACAGACTTTGGTCATATAACATTATTTAGACTGAAGATCACTGACGAGGGTTTATTACCCGAAACGTGCATATCTGCTCTAAAATGATGCTAATGAATTTCAAGACGTTAAACATTCCTAATCAGTAATTTCAGTGAATGGATAGCTATATCAAATGTAAATAGTTTACTCATGCCCAATGATCATTATATCCTAAGTAATATTAATGTCATAGTTATATTGGGGATTTTTAATTTGTTATTAGATAAGAAAGAAAGGAGGGGATCTCCAACAACACTAGGTTGTAGCACCCAAAGCAAAATCCCAAAACACCCATGCAAAAAACACAGAACAGACACCCACAGAAAGAGACGCAAAAGGGACAAGGAACACCAACTCACACCATAGAAACATGAAACATAAAAGACTACACATAAACCAACGAGACCAATGGGCAACCGGTGCCGACTTAGGACGGCCGTCTGCCACGTGAATAGCAGACGGTGTGGTTATCCTGGATTACGTGCGCACAACCCTCCCACTTTTCCGATTTCCCAGAGGTCTCGAAGAACGCAAAATTATGGTGTAAAGCAACCTCCTCACTGTTAGATGACCACACACAAACAAGACCGTAAAAGCAACACAGATGAATATGTAAATGGTTATAAAGAGAGGAAGTGCGTGATACAGTCCGTTCTCTGCCGGCTGTAGCGAGCTCATATATGTTATCGCCCGAGAAGTCCGACTTACATTCAGAGAGGACAGGTGGTCAGGGCCCTGTCTTCTCTAAGGAGGTTTGGACAGGGCCCGTCATGGAGTCCCGTCGTCACAATCAGTCAGAGTACAAGTCTTAAGAATGTAAAAGTGTAGTTTGGTCAAGTACCAAGCTTAGTGTCCGTCTTGTGACATTAAGATCGTATCCACGGTATAAAAGGGGTTTGATGACTCTGACGCATTTTCGATAAATATGCTGTCTACCTTTGATCCTTCTTATTTTGTTAATTATATCACCATAAAATGCAGGTTGTGAAATACCTAAAGTAATATACTCTGTTGCTTGTATTGATCCGAATTTCAAAAGAAGTTGATCATAATTTTTGGAAAATTTCCAGAAAGTCTTTACTAGTTTGTGAAAGTGACAACCTTGACCTAAAAGTTTCTTTGTAATTTGTAGATTTCTACTATTATAATCCAAAACATCAGTACATGCTCTAACATACCGGATGAGCTGTGAAATGTAGATACCGTATGACGGTAATCTAGGGAAGAAAGGAGGGGATCTCCAACAACACTAGGTTGCAGCACCCACAGCAAAATCCCAAAACACCCATGCAAAAAACACAGAACAGATACCCACAGAAAGAGACGCAAAAGGGACAAGGAACACCAACTCACGACAAAGAAACATAAAAGACTACACATAAACCAACGAGACCAATGGGCAACCGGTGCCGACTTAGGACGGCCATCTGCCAAGAAAATAGCAGACGGTGTGGTTATCCTGGATTACGTGCGCACAACCCTCTCACTTCTCCAGTTACCTAGAGGTCTCGAAGAACGTACAAATGTGGTGTAAAACAACCTCCTCACTGTAAGATGACGTCACACAAACAAGACCGCGAAACGCAGAGGCCCCAGAGACACAGATGAATATGTAAATGGATATAAAAAGAGGGCATGCGTAACACAGTCCGTGCTCTGCCGGCTGTAGCGAGCTCATGTATGTAATCACCCGAGGAGTCCGACTGACATTCAGAGAGGACAGGTGGTCGGGGCCCTGTCTTCTCTAAAGAGGTTTGGACAGGGCCCGTCATGGAGTCCCGTCGTCACAGTCAGTCAGAGTGCAAGTCTTAAGAATGCGCTCGTACAAGACTGTATATTGGTCAAGTACCAAGCTTAGTGTCCGTCTGGTGACATTAGGATCATATCCACGGTATAAAAGGCGTTTGATGACTCTGACGCATTTTCGATACATATGCTGTCTACCTTTGATCCTTCTTATTTTGTTAATTATGTCACCATAAAATGCAGGTTGTGAAATACCTAAAGTAATATACTCCGTTGCTTTTATGGGTCCGAATTTCAAAAGAAGTTGATCATAATTTTTGTAAAATTTCCAGAAAGTCTTTACTAGTTTGTGAAAGCGAAAACCTTGACCTAAAAGTTTCTTTGTAATTTGCAGATTTCTATTATGAAAATCCAAAACATCAGTACATGCTCTAGCATACCGGATGAGCTGTGAAATATAGATACCGTATGACGGTAATCTAGGGACATCACCGTCAAGCCAGGGGAAATTTACTATGTTGAATCCAAAATCATCTCGTTTGTCATATACACTTGTATGAATTTCTCCATTGACAATTTTGATATTTAGGTCCAAAAATGGTGTTTCAGTGTCTGTAAAGTTTGCCTTGTTTAGAGTCAATTCTTGTGGATAAATAACATCTTTATACTTTTCAAAAACAGGATTATCGATAGTAAGAATATCATCCAGGTACCTAGAAGTACTAATGAAGCATTTCACATCATCATGTTTTCTTGCTTTTGAAGATTTTGAATAAATTCCTTTTCATATGTGTATAAAAAAGGGAATTCACCGTCAAGCTAGGGGAAATTTACTATGTTGAATTCAAAATCATCTCGTTTGTCATACACTCGTATGAATTTCCCCATTGACAATTTTGATATTTAGTTCCAAAAATGGTATTCCTGTGTCTGTAACGTTTGCCTTGTTAAGAGTCAATTCTTGTGGATAAATAACATCTTTATACTTTACCTAGAAGTACCAATGAAGCATTTCACATCATCATGTTTTCTTTGCTTTTTAAGATTTTGAATAAATTCTTTTTCATATGTGCATAAAAATAAATCTGCAACAAGAGGCGCGCAATTTGTACCCATAGGAATCCCTACAACCTGTTCGTAGAGATTCTCACCAAATCTTACATAAATGTTGTCCAAGAGGAAGGACAAGGCACTTCACAGGTCGCTACATGTCCATGATTTGTATTCTGTAGAGGAAAGGAAACCATTTGATTCAGATGTACAAATATAAGTTTTCCCCTCTCGATTATAGAATCATGTAATGAGTTTGGACAATTGATCATTAATCTTGTCGTGAGGAAGCGTGGTGTACATATTTGAAAAGTCGTATGAAGAAATCGTATTTCTAGATTTCATTTTGTCAATCACATCCCCGGAATTTTTTATAGAACAAAATAAATTTACATCATTACTGTTCAGAACAGTTTCACAATATTTTGCAACGTGTTCCTTTACCGCCATGAGGACTGACATCAGATTTCTAAACAAATTTGTAGTTGAGCAGTTGCAAGAATTAGCACTGTATCTAAATTTGTAAGGAGATTTGTACAGTTTTGGTATGCAGTATATTGTAGGAAGATCCAACTTAGAAATAGGGATGTTGAATGAAGACATTTCACTGTTATGTTTGCTCAAAATGTTGGGGACACTTTCATTGCTTTTGATATAAGTATTTGTTGACGAAAGTTCCGAAACTAAAGTTGATAGTAACGTTTTCATATGATTATGGTGTTGTTGGCTGCTTTATCTGCATGCAGGGGCGAAGACAAAGTTTTCATGTAAATTACGTAATTTGAATTTGAAACATCTTTCAGATCTACAACTTGGATTTTCAAAAAGATGAGGATTTTTGTAGAAGTTGTCTATTCGAATGTCAGTAATGTCCAAAATGAGGTTTTTCCAGTCATTCAGAGAATGCGATTCGACTCCTTCCGATTTACACCATCGTTTGTATAGTTATCTAAGGCTTCCTTTAGTACTTCGCGACATTTAATAAAATCTATCTTGGATGGGATTCTTTACTTAGGTCCTTTTTTGAGAAGAGCACGGAGCTGCCTGTCTTGGATGATTGAAAAGTCACATGTAATGATATGACCAGCTGGTTTATAAAGATATTCAGACGTTGCACATTCTTAAGAAGCAGGACATGATTCAAGTTTTTTAGGATCTGATGTAACTTTGTTGTAGTTAAAAACGAAATTTCGAATAGGTCTCTTATATTTGTAACAAATAAAAGGAGGTTCTAAATTTTCAAAATATTGAGGAATAGCACTTTGTACACGATGATCCCGAAAAATATTAGAGATGTTAAGAAGATCGAATCCTTTGTTAATAAATGAATTTTTATGAATCGTTTTTAGTTGGGATGTTCTTAACAACTGGATAAAGTTTATTCTGACGACCATTTGAACATTTCACTGTATGAGAAATGAGGGGGTTGCAGCACCAACAGCAAAATCATAAAACACCCAATGCAAAAACACAGGGAAGACACAAACAGAAAGAGACACAAAAGGGACAAGGAACGCCATCTCATACCACAGAAACATGAAACACAAGAGACCACACACAAACCATTAAGACCACCAATAGGCAACCGGTGCCGACTTGGGACGGTCATTTGCCACGCAAGTAGCAGACGGTGTGGTTATCCGGATTACATACGCACAACCCTCCTACTTTTCTTATTTCTCGAAGAGCACTCAATTGTGGTGTAAAATAACCTCCTATCTGTAAGATGAACATACAAACAGACAACATATTTATATAAAAATAGAAATATAATTCGTGATATAAAAAAAAAAATCGATTTTTTGATATCACAAAATATGACGGAATTTCTGATATCAAAAAATCGAATTTGTGATATCACAAATTCCAATTCGTGATATCAAAAAATAGGGAATTAATAGTAAAACGGCGTCTCATAATTTTCAGCTACTAGCTGATACGTTTTTAAGGAATCTCTGGTTCCAAATATAGTGCTATAAATAGTCGTCCCTGAAAAATTTAGTTGATCGATGTATCAACGAAATTTCTCAGCCAATTAGAATCTTCGTAATACGGAAGATCGCAAATACTTCTGACCAAGACTATACGAATGTTCTCGCGCACTCTTCGATTGCTCTCCATTGTTATGACGTCATCAATTTACTTGGGCAGAAAATGTGCCCAAGTTTTGAACAATGGTTTAAGTAGGTGACTTAATGAAAAATCAGAAAGGACACGCTACACGCGCTGTATTTGCGATCTTGCGTATTAATATCATCGAAATTAAAGGAGGTTAACATCATAGCGATACTTTAATTAAAGAAGATCCTGACGATAATCTCAACAGCACTCACAATAGAGCACCAAATTGAGCATCGTCAGACCCGCCGTCGATGTTCACGCACGAAAATAAAACAATATATAAAACACAATTATAGATTTCATTAACTATCCGAAACACGTGTCTGGTGTATTAGAATTGGCTTCAAATTTCCCTACGAACGGTAAAGAGTTGGAACACTTCCGTATTATTAATTGGCAAGGGTACACAAGTAAACATATTTGTACATTTTTGGATTCTTCTCCCGAGATTCTTCTCTCAAGACGGTAATTTTGGTCTTTAACATGAAGGAATGTATTCTTGACGTCTTTATTTCAGATCGTACGAATTGATAGATCCATCACACAGATACGAGTCTTAGGTGAACTAGTAGGTGATAATGACACAGGAGAACCAGTTCAGGTGTCAGTGCCGCTGGATGCGGAGCAGAATTTTGAATACGAACAAGGAAACCAAAGTAATTATTACATTTTTACTGCATACAAAAATAGATAAAATATCTCTTATAGGACGCATTGATCACATTAGAATAATATGGAAATGTTCCAACTCTATACGTTCTTGAAAAAATTTCAAACCAATCTATTATGCACCAGACACGTGTTTCGGATATTAGATCCACATCAGTGATGCTTATAGCCAAAGCGTTTTAAAAAGCCGCCATAATTCATTTCAGTAGCGCCCTCTGGTTTTATTTTTCGAATCTTAAATGTGCATTCACTTTACGCGGCTCCAAATTTCCCGTAAGGTCGATTCAGTGAACACACACAAAATGCGACACTAATGCTCAACAAGCAACCAAAACAAACAAAAATAACATCGAAACATTAAACTTTAATGACAATACATTAAAGTGGAGTTAAAGTGTAATGGACATTTATAATTTATTAATAATAATAATGCAATTTTGGTTTTAATATGTTAATTCAATACAATTCATTGTCCAAGAATCTGATGATATTCTACAGGGACTGTTTGTGGTTGTCATTACCTAGTAACCAATTACAAATTGCCATTCGTCGTCAAAACTGTAGGAGAGGTACCTATTCCTGTGAGGAGCGGAAGAAACCATAGAGGACAAGCAGGACAAAGGATACGGCTACGTCAGACATTCAGCCAAACGTACCTAGTGATAAATATAATGACAGAAGGTAATAAAAACTACGCCCATGTCAAATGGGTCCATATATGGCTTTGTTGTTATTTTGTAGGTAACCATGAGAAATACGTTAATGTGAAAACAATAATTCTGTAAGAACCCTTCTCCTAAGAGCTTAAGCAAAAGTGAGTATTATATTTAAAAATACGATAATACTATATATATTGTTCTATTACCATGAACCAGCTTACAGAAAAAAGGAAACAACATAAGGAATAGAAATGGCAGAATGATTTAATAGAAATGAAGTTGAAATGATACATAATAATTTATGATGCAATGTACAAAATTCAAAATAAATTTTGCAGGTCATATTTGTTTGTCACCTGGCTTGGTGTCAGTTCATGAGAAGAATGTGAGGTTTAGACCTGTGAAGAGCATAGAGAATGAGGATGAGAGGTACTGGGACAATTACCAGAGATATATCACATCTTTGATAAACCGATACGGTAGTGACAACAGTCAAATTACCGGAAACAATGGTACGTAAACTTTTCTTAGCCTTAATATCAATTATGATATCTTAGTGTTTCTGTTGAGCTTGTGACGTTGGATTCGTCTGTTTGTCCTATTTTCTTTTCGCGTGATTTGTATTTTTTCCGAAATTCGTAAGCCTTTCAATTGTGCTTTTTGAAATCTAGTTTCGGTTTTTGTGTTTGACTTTCATTCACTGATAAATAATTTGATTGTGCAATTTACAATCACTATATAAAGTGTGCTCGCTTACATGTTTGATAAGAATCTATATTTAGGTGAAGGCTCTATGACATATTTGAAATGTTGAAACATTTGAGGAGGTCCAGGACAGCCAGACTTAAATTTGATCCTATCATTTAATTTTCCTAAAAATTATAAATGTTAATAATTGAAACATACTTTTTCTACATGCAAAGTTTCATCAATTTTTTACCGTTAGTATTGAAGCTACGAACGTACATATGTACCCATTGAAAGCCCCAAAGTGGGCCGTAAATGTGACGTTAAAATTTATACTATTAATAATAAGGAAAAACACGTACAAACTTCTGTAGAGGCAGAATATTAACAAGTTCTGTATTTTTCATTTAGATATGATGTGGGCAATCGGATATGTATAGAATTATACATGATCACTAAGACTTTGAAAAGAAATTGTCGAAAGGAGATAAATTTATGTCTATTTTCAAAACGTCTTTGAGTTGCTAATCTTTAATCATAAAGTCCGTTTATCTGAAACCCTATCAATTATTTTCCGTAAAAACTTGATATTATTTTCTTCATATGTCAAGTGAACCACCGATAATTGACCGTCAGTTTTTTAGTTATAGTGATTTTGTTACCCCCTCCCCCTTATTTCTACGTTATCTAATTCGGTATTTTCGAAATAGAGAGTTACTTCCCATTTGTGCAGGTATCTGACGTCAATGCATTGTGACGTCATGTATGACATTTTCAAAGGAATATAATGACGTCACAATACTTTTACGTCAGATACCTGCACAAATCGAACGTAGGACTTTCAAATCGAAAAGACGAAATCCTGACGTTCTTGCGAAAAACGCGCCAATGTCGCCGTTTCTATTGTGACGTCATAATTGTTCCAGAGCTTTCCGTGGGGTTCTTTCGGATACTGTTCTGGATCCCCTTAAATCATGCATGTTTAAATGTTTCAACATTTCAAATTTGTCTAGGACATTATGACGGTTACCAAGTCATTGTCATCAATTAATTATTTGGAAATTCTTTTTTAAAGAAATTGAGTATTTTCATCATAGTACATCGGACCTTAAAGAAGAACTAATTCCCAGAGTGGCACAGTATGTATCTTTGTGTAGTATGTCATCAGTACCACGTGACTGTCACATGTATGATTCCCTCTCAGCGCCTAGTATCCCAGCAAGAAGAACTAAGTCATGTATAATTCCTGAAAGAAATCACGAATATCACAGCATAGACGAAGTGCAGTCATTGCGTCTTGATAACACTCATAATAATTAAACTCCTTTTTAAAATGCTTTGTTATATTGGATTATGCTGAGATTAGAGTAACTTGATCATTCAAGACCGCTTATTGAAGCTAGGGACATAATTTGACTATAATTGTGTCGTATGAGATTTTTTGTTATGGAACTGTATCAATACACTTCATAACAAACATCTCATCTCATCAGACTTGCATTATTACAGTGGTTAACAGGATCTTAATTTTTGTGTCGCCTGCGAAGCATAGCGACACTTAGGGATCACTTTGTCCGTTGTCCGTCTGTCCGTCTGTCTGTCTGTCACACTTTGGGTGTCACAGCCCATAACTTTTGATTGGTAAGTGATAGGGCTTTGATATTTCACATGTGTATTCCTTGTGACAAGACCTTCCTACACACACCATAATTTTTGACCTAGTGACCTTGACCTACATATTTGACCTACTTTTCAAACAAATTAAGAATTGATATATCTTTTGATTGGTAGATGATAGGGCTTTGATATTTCACATGTGCAATCCTTGTGGCAAGACCTTTCATCACATACCATAAGTTTTGACCTTGTGACCTTGACCTAGATATTTGACCTAGTTTTGAAAAAAAAAGATAAGATTCGCTATATCTTTTGATTGGTAAGTGATAGGGCTTTGATATTTCACATGTGTATTCCTTGTGACAAGACCTTCCTACAAATACAATAATTTTTGACCTAGTGACCTTGACCTACATATTTGACCTACTTTTCAAAAACAAATAAGAATAGATATATCTTTTTATTGGTAAGTGATAGGGCTTTGATATTTCACTTGTGTATTCCTTGTGACAAGACCTTTCTACACAGACCATAAAATTTGACCTTTTGACCTTGATCTAGATATTTGACCTACTTTTCAAGAAAAGTAATATTGGCTATATCTTTTGATTGGTAGGTGATAGGACTTTGATATTTCACATGTATTTTCCTTGTAACAATGCAGGCATTCTACAAATACCATAATTTTTTTACCTTTTGACCTTGACCTACATATTTGACCTACTTTTCAAAAAAATTAAGAATGGATATATCTTTTGATTGGTAAGTGATAGGGCTTTGGTATTTCACATGTTTATTCCTTGTGACAAGACTTTTCTACACAGACCATTAAATTTGACCTTTTGACCTTGATCTAGATATTTGACCTACTTTTCAAGAAAAGTAATATTGGCTATATCTTTTGATTGGTTGGTGATAGGGCTTTGATATTTCACATGTATTTTCCTTGTAACAATGCCATTTTAAACATACCATAATTTTTTACATTTTGACCTTGACCTAGCTATTTGACCTTCTTTTCTAAGGTTGTATATATCTTTTAATTGGTAGGTGATAGGTCTTTAATATTTCTTATGATGAGACCTTGACCTAGATGATTGACACTCTTTTCTGAAAATTTGAGAATGACCATATCTTTTAATTTGTAATTAAGAGGTCTGATATTTCAAATGAATTTCATATGACAAGACTTTTCTACTGATTCCAATAATTTTGATCTACTTTCTAGAATAATAATCAAACCGCTTCGCAGGCGACACAAGCATTCCTTGGATTGCTATTTTTGTACATATTATTTACTCTATAAGTTAATCAATTTAAACGTCCAAGTCATACATCAAAAAGTACGTATGCTATTATGTATGCAGAAAGCGTTAATTCACTTAAAATTACTCTAAATTTGTTAAGATTGAACTCTAAGCTGATAATTAAACACTAGTATAAGGAAAAATTGTCTGCAGCAAAACTACCATGCGCTAATAACAACGGAGCACACACACACAGGAAGCAATAAACCGACATCAGTAAAAACAACCTTAACAAACAACAGACAGTGGAGTGGCTTGGGCAAAATTAAATGGATGTGTTCATGGTACAAGGCACAGAGGCCCCAAGTTGACGGTATTTCCATGGTAATGAAGAAAGCCAAATGCAATGGCCGATCGAGAAAAATAGCCATCAGAGCAAATAAGATTAGGTTAATGAAATCTAAAATAAAAGTGGAATGCTTTAGCATATACACATACAAGGTAGCTACGCCACTGACAGGGTACAACGAGACACACAACAACACCCAAATCTAATTGTACAATACACAATCAAACAGACTCGACAAAACATGAAACTTCAGCAAGACCAATGTGCGCCAGGTATCGACATTGGATGGTCGTCCGTTATACAACAGGTTACAGCAAATGGTATATAAATAGTTATCCAGATAGCGTGGGCACAAACCCCCTCCTTGTCCGGATACAGAAGTGGAACACCAATGACGTTAGCTTGAGACCAATGGAGAAGCGTTTCAAACTTAGGTAGAGAAAAAGAAAGGAGGGTATCTCCATTATGACCTGGTTGCAGCCCCCTCCCCCCCCTTAAAAAAGAATTGGTTAGCTCGTGCAATGCCAAATTTGGTCTCCTTTTTTCTCTATTTATGTGTTGTCCCTCATGTTTTAACTGTTTCTATTTGTCGGTAGTTTAGGCGTTATTAATTTCTTCAATTTTTCTATATATTAAACTTTATGTATTACTGTATCGTGTTATCCACACCTTTTATTATTTGGTTGCTTCTTTGTCTCTTTCGTGTGTGTCATCTACAATAAACAATATTCAACCATTCTGTGCAATGTCGAGCATTAGTTTCCTTCTTTTTCAGTGTCATTATCTTTTTTGAATCTTAAGAAATACCTTTATTGGATTTATGATCGAGTTTTGTGAATTTTACATTTTTATAATCACACAACTCGTCTCATGAATACCGTATGAAAAAGAAACACGGAATGCATCGTTAATGATAAAAATAAAGTCAAAATGTTATAATTTGACTTATTTCCTGCAAATAACGCGCCAACGTTGCCGTTTCTATTGTAATTTCACAAACGATCTTGAGTGCTTCATCCAATATACATGTATAATTTTGTCACACTGCGTCCGTCGTCCGTCCGTCGCATACTTTTCGACTTCTTCTCCAGAACGACTGAAGGAATTTTGATGAAACTTGGTAGGTACGAAGTACTAAATGGTCCCATACAAGTGTTCGGATCCGTCAACAAGTGGCGACACCACAGGCAATGGGAGGTAATTGGGACACTCTCCTTTGACAAACTTCTTCAGAACCAAAGAACGTATCGACAATCCGAAAGCATCTGTATGATCTAGAGAGATGTCTTAAGAAGTGTTGTTAATTTTGGTTCCACTCCGAAGTCAAATTTTTGACGTCTTTTCGGACTCAGTCGTCAGAAATGCACATTTTTTTTTTTAACTATTTCTTTTAATAACTCAAAAATGTATGATTTTACAAACTAATTTACTGCATATTCGTCATATATTTTATGCTAAATTTTAATTTTTTTTATTCTTTACAATTTTTTTTCTTATGTAAAAAGGAAGAGGGGTTTGATTTTCATACATTTTAAGCTTCATTTCAGAACCACTCTTCAGAGTTTCATGAAACTTGGTTGGTATGAGGTACTCATGGTTCCCTACAAGTGTTGTTTTTCTTCCGGATCATGAGGTAGCGCAAACACACACAAAAGAAGGTCACGGGAGTACCCTCCTTTGACAAACTTCTTCAGAATTGAGTCACATATCGATAAACTGAATGCTCAGGACTATCTATAGAGATGCCTTAAGGTAAGGGTGGCGACTTTCGATAGAAATTATGTAGAAGAGAGATGGATATGTCCACATATCGAGGAACATTACCTCGAACTATTAAGACCAAAAACATACACCCCCCCCCCCTCAAAAAAAAAAACTAAAAAAAAAAAAAAAAAAAAAAAAAAAAAAATCAAACAAACAAACAAAATTCACCCGTCTCGTTTTTTGGCTATAAACGTCCATTTTCGGCCTACTTGAACATTTTCGTCTTTTCAGAGAATACCATATCATAACCTCATACCTGCAATGCATGAAATTAAAAAAATTCATATATACACTTATTTTTCGGGATTCTGATAGCTTAGGTATGAATTAAAGCCTATTTTGAGAAATTCTGAAAGAAAAAACAGTTCTAAGGAGAGAATTTTCTCATAAATACAATTTTGCTAGTTGCCATGGCAACAACTCGTAATTTTTATTATTATTTGCTTGAAGGTCGACAGTTGCACATTTTTTCTATGTATAGAGCTATGGTATTGCTTTGTCCTAAGGAAGTAAAACCAATATGTTCACGAATTAGTTTTTGGGCAAAATGACTGTTTCTATAAATGGCATAATAATCTATGCAAAAAATCAACATTTTGACCCCAGAACATAGAGTGTAATTCAAAGTTCGAATTTCTAATTATCTCACTTTTAAAGAGTATAATGAATAGTATATACTGTGTATTCTGATGTTTGAATCTTAGGAAGAATAAATCATGCGGCGATTGTTCATTAGAAAATATGCATTTTCCACCCAAATACCCAATAAAAATTTCAAGGAGTATTATTTCTTTTAAATAATGTAGCAAACTGAGCTTAAACTATTTATCGTCCATGTCGGTTTAAAATATTGAATGAAATGAAAATAGCGTTATCTCCCTGTAGTCGCAACCCTAACCTTAAGAAGTGTTGTTATTTTTGACGTCTTTTCGGACTTAGTCAGAAAAGCACATTTTTGCACTATTCTTTTAATAACTCAAGAAATGACTAATTTACTGCATATTTGTCATATCTTTAAAGTTACTTTATGCTTTAACACATATCTATGCTAAAATTTTGATTTTTTGGTTTGTTATAATTTTTTTCTTATGTAAGAAGGAAGGGGGGGGGGGTTAATTTTTATTTTTGCACTTTTTCTCAATTCAATTCGGTAGCGTCATCTACATTGAAGTACACAAGACTATGTGGAAACTGTGCACGTACACTTTCATAGAGTTGTTATATACATATTCAATGATTTGGGGGATTTTTTTGTTGTTGTTGTCCCCGTCTATTTCTTCTCTTTTATATCGTCTCATTCTCCGTACACATGTTGGGAATGTCCTCCTGCTAGAAAATTCAGCATCAGTATGCCCCGCCCAATGTTTGAAAGGACCAACCTGTGCTCATCGTGAAATGAATGTCAAAACAAAATAGGCGTTTAACATAGAAAATCAACTTGAAATGTAAATATTACTTATTGCTCTTCATTTAAAGAAAAGGGAAGGATCTCTAGCATGACCACCCTGCACTCACCCAGCGAAACAAACCCACAAGAAAGTGACTCTTTAAAAATGACATCAGACAAAACTATAAATCGCAAAAAGACACTACAATATTCACAAGCACATCATACAAAACGATCGAAACAGACGTACAGAAGCATCAAGCATTAATGGCAACACATAAAGGGAAGGAGACAAATGTGCATCCGGCGCCGACTTTGGACGGCCATCTGCTATTAGCAAAATCCTCCCACTTATCCGGATCTCCATAGACTCACATTAGTTGTATAAACATAAAACTTCTCACCGTAAGGTGACATCACAAACAAGACAGTTAAACGCAGCGGCCTCTTGTAACACAAATTCTATGTATATAGATCTAAAAGTGTCTATGGCATTCGTATAACAGTCTGTGCTCTGCTGGCTGAAGGGAGCTCAAAATCAATCACCCGAGAAGTCTGACCAACTTTCAGATAGGACAGAGAATCAGGACCCAGTCATCTCTGACGAGATTTAAAAAAGGCCCGTCATAGAGTCCCGTCGTCACGGTTGGCCAGTGCGCAACGTTGGAAAGACACTGGTACAAAACTGTAGATTGGTCCAGCTCTATGCCCAGTGTTCTTTTGATGACCTTGGGATCATATCCTCGGTAGATCAGGCGACCGACTATTTTCTTACATTTGTGGTTGAAGTTTGGTCTGCATTTGTTCCTTCTGATTTTGTTTGCTACGTCACAAGAAAATGAAGGAAATGAAATCACCAATGATACATTCTCTGATGCTGCAGTTATCCCAAATTTTGAAAGAAGTGCAGAATATTTATTGTAAAATTTCCAAAAAAATTTTTACAAGTTTATTATATCTAAATCCTTGACTGATAAGTTTCTTTGTAATTTGTATATTTTTATCATGGAAGTCCGAAACATGGGAGCAAGCTCTAGCGTATCTGATGAGCTGAGAGATGTAAATACCGTACGATGGCAATCATGGAACATCGCCATCAAGCCAAGGAAAATTAACTAAATGTATGTTGGATCCAATGTCTTCTCTTTTGCCGTATATCTTTGTTAGATTCTCTCCGTCATTGATTTTGATATCAAGATCCAAAAATGGTGTAGCTTTATCATCTGTGTTTTCTTTATTTAATGTTAACTCTGTTGGATAAATTTTTGTAATGGTCAAAATGTGGGCTACTAAAATGAATTTTGGTGGCTCCGCTAGGAGCATCACTGATGAGAATTTAATATTCGAAACACATGTCTGCTGCAGGAAAAAATGTTTTGGAATTTTCTTCATGAAGGTACAGAGTTGGAACACTTCTGTATTATTATCATAAACACAATTATTTCATGTTGCAGTGTGGAGCAGTAAAAATCGTTCCCCGTAACCTGATGTTTAGAAGTATATTGATTACTTCTCTCCAGCGCTCTGTCGCCTGAAAGAAGCTTTGTTTTGGCCTTTAATTTAGTTCGACATCATAGATATGATTTTGCTATTTCAAAAACTTGTCATTTCATTCAAAACTATCACCGAAATTAAAGGATGTTAACATCTTAGCACCTTCCCTCCTATGCTATTTTGAACATATATTTAATTTGGATATGCTACTGAATCGACCCTACAGGAAATTTGGAGCCGCGCTTTCTCTGTAAAGTAAATGTACAAATCTAAATTCAAAACATTAAAGAGGGCGCCACTGAAATGAATTTTGGTGGCTCCGCTGGAAGCATCACTGATAATCTTTAAAACATTCGAAACACGTGTCTGCATGGTGCAGGAAAAATTGGTGTGGAATTTTCTTCATGAAGGTATAGAGTTGGAACACTTCTGTATTATTATCAATATTCAAAATATCATCACGATACTGGAGGTACCGTTGAAACATTTCAAGTAGTCAAATTTCTTGATTTTTTGCTGATTTTGCATGAATTCTTTTTCGTAAGTGTAATCAAATCTGAAACCAGAGGTCTAGCGTACGATGGATTCTAGATTACCGTCTTAATTTTCTGTTGTGCAATTTTCCGTGTGATCTGCGTTTCCTTTTAATTTCAAATCAAACTACAAGGAAGTGAAAACGAAATATGTATTTCCTTTCTTGTGTCAAGGATATTAAAGGTGCATGCATGCTGTTTGTTTTTGGTAACTTTGGGAACTTATTGTGTGCAAATACACATAACCTTTTTTTCAGATTTATAGTTGAAAAGCTTAATCATGCCGTATACAAGTTTTTAAAAATGAAGTATGAATGGGGCATAAATATATGGAAAGTTTGACATTTTGCATTTAATGGGCACCTATTAACACAGACATGAATGTTTGATCAATATGAACTTGGAATTTATAACTTGGTCATAAAACATTATGTATCCTCTTCCCTTGGCAAATACTTGTGCAAGGAATTGTCGTCTTCGTGTAAATGGTGTACTTTCTCTTATTTTAAAGCTCTAAGGTATGCAAAAAATTGCAGAAATGCTACTTCTAGCTGAAAATTCGTCGGAAGCCTTGTCTCTCTATAAGATACCAGTATTCTCTTATGACCATACAGGATATTGACGGTCATTCTACATGTGCCTGTGCATGGTACAAAGACGTTTCGGTACATGATTTAGGTCGTTTCCTTACATATTTATGCTGAGACTCTTTTTATCTTTCGTTTTTTGTCTAATAAATTTGACAACCTTAAACTTAAAGGAACGTATCTTATAACCATTTTTTCAATATTGATAGTTATAAATTCAGAGCAGGAATCGTTTTTTACACTCAGCGAGTATTACTTGGCGCTATGCTGGTGGTAATGCAACAGGGTCTGGTTGGAGATTCCCTCTCTTCTTTTACTACATCGAAACATACATCTTTCTTTTTTATTTCTTTATTTTATAATAATAATAATTTTTATTATTATCATTTGTTTCAGTTGGTGATTTAATTGAATCTTGTTGGAGATCATCTCCTTTCTTTGGATTTTGTCGAATTTTGTCTCTGTTCGATAAATTTGTATGTGAATTATCAAAGAAATTATTCAAGAAGTATTTATAGTTATGGAAGTTTTACCCTTTATCATATGACTGTAAGCAGTGGTCCGCAATGCACTTTTGTTTGGAATTATACAGAACTAAACATAAAATTCAAAATTTCTTAAAATTTCGAAAATATAATTTTTCAATGGGTGAGTGTACTAAAATTGAAGCAGTCTGTCAATATTTTGATAATTTGTATATTTTGTTCTCAATGCTTTTTACTTAATTTGAGGTGTGAGTAAAAATGACAAATTCGATCACTGGATATTTAAGTACTTACAGACATGGATCACTTTGTCAGTTTATTCATGAAGGTTATAGGATTTCATACTGTTTGATATCAGTCCCTGTGACACTGCGGTGCAATGATATCAGATGATGAATGGCCGTGTAGCGATAAGCTATTTGTTCTGTCTATAAACGTGAACCTTTAGCTTTTGTTTTTGGTTACAGGACAACTCGTTTAAAATCTAGTCAATCATGCCGTGGATATTTGCTTTGTGTGCCTATCTATCGAAATTTTAAATACCCTTACATAGATTGCGCATTGGGGGCTCCTGATATACTCATGCATTGTTCAATTAAAGCATTTATTTTACACGGGACCGACAAGCAGTTCTCTGTAGTATAGCAGAAATCAACTCTAGATTTCTGTTGTAAGGATAATAATCCATGCAATTTTCGAAGCCAGTAGTATGGTTCCAAGAAATAGAAGGCTCCAGTAACCTGTTTGGAACCTCATATCAAAAACGATATCAACGTAACAGCGCTCAATACCAAAAATCAATCGAAGAGCTGTGGTGTTCCTAAAATATTGAAGGTATGTTTGTAATATTGTTATCATAAAAGATTAACGCCGGTATTGGAAATTTGAAAATTGCTATATGTTGTGCTTCTCCACATAAAGAGGAAGGTATTTCACAGATTTACCTAAGATCAAACATTATAAAATCGAAAGTACGATGTTTACAAAACGGTTACCTAGGAAACGCTAAAAGCTTTCATGAAGTTACTTTAACTTTGATTTCAAATAATTTAATATGATATTTACGTACGCAAACAAAATCATGATTTAAAAACGCTTTTCCATAGGGTTGTCCTGGTGACGACTTCCTCAGTGACGACTAACATCGTCACTGAGGAAGTTCTACGGCCGATATGGGGAACTCGCCATAAACTATGATGCCCCACTCTCCAGAATGGTGGATGATATTCTGTCATAGACCATTTGTACAATCCAACCAAAGATTTTACTCTATGTCTTCCGAAATGAAAGTAACCGGATGTGACAGTTCTACCAAATTGAAGCAGCGGGTGTTGTATGCAAGCAGGAAATGCTTACTCTTCCTGGGCACCTGGTCTCACTCCCATATCGGGAGTTCGCTTCTTTTCATATGGTGGAGGTTTTTATCCTGATTTTGTATGCCTTCGGTTTCTGATTTTCTGAATTATCGATGTTGTGCTGTATACAAGGATATGGTCATTATCCATATTTATCATATATCTAGTTCATAATGTAAATTAAATATTTTCATACTAGCGTTGTATTATCTAATGTTCTTCTCATCCTTTCTCTAGGGTGTTTTTGGGAAAAAAATAAATCGTGTAATTAATATACTAGTAATTAAAAAAAGTATAATCTTGTTTGTTTTAAATATTTGTTTTTGTTATATTTCAGTGTACTGACTATCCTAGACCCTGCTTTACCCTCTTATTAAGGAATGAAAGAAAGTAGCCACATAGAACATTAATTAGATATGGCCTCGAAATCCGAAGAACGAGTTGATCACCAAGACAGAGAGGTAAACTTTGCTCATATGGATACAGAAACTCATTTAAGCTATGGATGTGGATTATCAGGCATCACATCATTTTTTTGCAACGCCATATGTTTTTGGCTTGTGATACCGGGGGACGCTTCTCTGAACATTTTCCGAACAATAATTCATGTTAGCTTTTTTTGAAGTAAATCTTTAGCACATGGAACTTAATTTTAAACTTTTAATCGTCTCTAATTTTGAAGACACTCCGATTTGAGAGATTAAATTGCAATGCGAGTTAATTCTGTGGACAACCCGAATATTTTCTTTAAAAAATATTTGAATTCAAAATAAGAGGAATTTAAAGTCTGACATCTATTTAAAAAGTATTTAACAATGAAGATAAAGTCAAGGAATGTAAATTTTTATTTAAGTTATATACCTCGTTGTAATAATTTTTTTTCGACAGATGTCGACTTCCACAAAGTCAGTTCAGACCGAGACCGACGACGAGTCATCTGAATCATCTAGTGATGGTGAAGAATCAGATGAATATGAATCTAGCACTGATGAATCGGACGATGATAAAAAAGATGATAAAAAGGAAGATAATTACTCATCCTACAGTTCTTCATCAGATTCTGAAGATGAAAACAGGCAGGATTCTTCCGATGGCAGCTCTAGTCTGTCGGATGACGATGAACCGAAAAAAGAAAAGGGAATCTCTAAAGAGGATAAAACTACTGTTGTTCATATACCAAATGGTGAATTAAAGAAAGAAGAAAAAACGAGGGAAGTACAATATGACGCTAACAAGAAAGTTGAAGCTGAAGTACAAACTATACTTCCTGATAATAAGGAATCATCAATGCAGACAACTCAAAATGAGGTTAAGACGACTTCCATGCAAACCTCACCAAGGAAAGAGGACAATGAAAAGAGGAACGACAAAGAAGATGTAACACAAGCAAACGAACAAGATGAACCCTTAGGTAATGTAGTTCCCGTTGAAAAAGTTGAAAAACAGCAAAACAGTGATTTAAGAGTAGAAACAAAGGCACAACTTGTACAGACAACACAACCTGATCTTCTTGATACATCGATGCAAACAAGTCAAATGGATCTTAAGGCGAGCTCTATGCAAACATCCCCGAGGGATACAACAGCAGTTTCTGTTCAGACCTCGCCGAGGGCAGATCAAGAACTTCAACATTCAGAAAACATAGTTTTGGTTGAAAACGTTGAAATACAGCGAGCCATTGCTCCCACTGAAACACGGCACAACAGAAAGGTGGGGACACAAACAAAGCCCTTACACCAACCTATAGACAATCCTCTAAACGTAGTGAAGGCGTCATACACTGCCCAGACAATGACGATACAAATAGAAAAAGATGACACTGACACGCAAACAATCAACTCTAAAATTGATAAGCAAACTCAAACAAAGACAAAAAGAGATCGATCACCTAAGCCTTCTAGATCTGTATCCGAAGCCTCCATTTCATCATCTCGACATTCGTCACTACCAGATCGGCCCTCAGCCCCAGAACCGTATGTCCAAGATTCAGAGGAAACAGAAGAAGCAGAAGAAGAGTATGCGTTGTCTGAACCAGACTCATTTAAAGATGATGTTCAACTTTTACAGAAAGAGAAACTAAGGAAGAAAAAACTTAATTCTGAAAAGAAGGAAGATTTGAAATTGTTAAAGAAGTTATTAAAACATCATAAACTTCCTAGGAAGCCAAAGAAGCATCCTCTGTCCCCAGATTATAGAAGAATGCCTAAGCCTATACAAGCTAGAGAGAACGTTCATGTGGAAAAGAATCCAAGACCGAAATCTGTTCCAGATGACTCACTTATGTGTAAAACTAGAATGAAAACAAGGAATAACTCTGGTAGAGGAGTCTCTCTTGCTGCATTCAGGCTCTATTTGTATAAAATAAGTTAATGTTTTAGTAAGAGTTATAGAGATATGAGTAGCTTTTATCATTTAATTTCCCTCGTAACAACGATTCAGATTTGTTAAAAAAAAATTGGCTACACTGTATACCAAAAATTTCTCCGGTGACTTCACGGTGCTTAACAATAATTACGAACAAGATGAATATTTTCCATTTTGAAGAAATAAATTGATATATAACTTCTGTATCAGTAAATGACAGAGTGACTGTGAAAATCGTATGAATTGACATGGCTTGTGACGAATTGTTCTTATGATTTATGCGTATTGCATAATGCATGCAAGGTACTTAAAATTCAACAAGGTAACCTTGAATATATTTAAATATCTTTCTTCTCTCAAGTGGTAATATCTTTATTGATCTATAGGATTTAACAAACAAATTTATTCCACTTTGCTTGCAAGATACCTTGATTTAAAACTTAGGTCAAGTATTTTTCGATTGTTGCACATTGAAATTCGGAAAATATTACAAGTTGAGGGAGACATTTGGTTTATATACTTGTAATTCTGAGAATTTCCTATTTGAAGAAACATGCAGTCCAGACTAAAGTTATAAATCGTGGACAGTAAAACAGGAAAAAAAAACCCATAGACCCCCCCCCCCGAAAAAAAAACCTCACGTACATGAAATATGTCATTTTCATTGTTATAACAATAGAGAATGAAAGTCAAACACGAAACCTACATCTAAAATACAAAATCACAATCAAGTGGCGTAGTGGCGTACAGAATGTGAAAATCCAAAATCACAATCAAGTGGCGTACAGAATGTGAAAATCCAAAATCACAATCAAGTGGCGTACAGAATGTGAAAATCCAAAATCACAATCAAGTGGCGTACAGAATGTGAAAATCCAAAATCACAATCAAGTGGCGTACAGAATGTGAAAATCCAAAATCACAATCAAGTGGCGTACAGAATGTGAAAATCCAAAATCACAATCAAATGGCGTACAGAATGTGAAAATCCAAAATCACAATCAAGTGGCGTACAGAATGTGAAAATCCAAAATCACAATCAAGTGGCGTACAGAATGTGAAAATCCAAAATCACAATCAAGTGGCGTACAGAATGTGAAAATCCAAAATCACAATCAAGTGGCGTACAGAATGTGAAAATCCAAAATCACAATCAAGTGGCGTACAGAATGTGAAAATCCAAAATCACAATCAAGTGGCGTACAGAATGTGAAAATCAAATATCACAATCAAGTGGCGTACAGAATGTGAAAATCCAAAATCACAATCAAGTGGCGTACAGAATGTGAAAATCCAAAATCACAATCAAGTGGCGTACAGAATGTGAAAATCCAAAATCACAATCAAGTGGCGTACAGAATGTGAAAATCCAAAATCACAATCAAGTGGCGTACAGAATGTGAAAATCCAATATCACAATCAAGTGGCGTACAGAATGTGAAAATCCAAAATCACAATCAAGTGGCGTACAGAATGTGAAAATCCAAAATCACAATCAAGTGGCGTACAGAATGTGAAAATACAAAAGAAATGAAATAATCATAGGTGGCATAAATCATAAAAATGCTGCTCTGTACAAATATTAAAACACATTATAACAGCGTAGAACAGTACCAATCCAAAGGGTGTATTCCGTTAGAAATACAATCGTACAAAATGATTGACTTAGGCATTGGTAGCCAAAATTTAAGTAGCATGATCCGCTAAGACTTAAAAAAACTAAGACCTCTGCATAATTTCACGATATAGTATTCACTGATAATGCCAAATATATCATTAATTAGTCTCCATATACCTTTCTTGTAAAATCGAAATCCGTTAAAGGCGCCAAAACTAAAATGAACTTTTACATTGAAACATTGATAACTCTCTCCCTATCCATCAGAGTTGTTAGATTTTTTATGTGTATTCTTTAATTTCAAAATATTTTAAAGCCTGCCAAACATACTAATTTTAGTAGAACCAGCTATTTTTAAAATGGAAGCGGTGAAAAGTGAATACTTGTGACTAAAAATGTATCAACTTATCAGTGACAAACACTCAAACATAAAAATCTAAAAGTCAAAATAACTAAAGAATTTTAGTTCAACTCTTGGATAAGTAGTTTCAAGAAGAAGACCATTCGCGAACAAAATCACAAAAAATTAATAAAGAAATAAATAAAGAAAAACAGGCATTGCTCAATACAACCGTACAGACATAATGTAGGAAAGCGAAAAAGATGAACGAGAAACACAAGCCACAAAAAACAAATACATTATTAATTAATACATAGAAGCAAACATGAAGTCAATAGATAAAACAGTGAACCTAGTAACACGCTATCTTAATTCTGTCCCAACTGTTAACCTGTTGAGGTCATCTACACAAATATATTTGAATGGTATTGTGTACATACGATTCTTAGAACATGATTATGCGATTTTGAAATTCATGTAATCGATTATATCATCGTTCAAACATTTTTAAGCATAATAAATTGCAATAGATAACATATGTGTCGGCAATGTAAGATTTGTTTGAAATACCTTTGTGAACCTGATAATCAAAAATTTTACTACCTTTAAACGGATCGATGAGGGAATTTCTTATATATTGTTGTATTTCTTTCACATGATACAACACTCTTACTCACTTTTGTGGTAAGATTTTATAATCTTTCGAACTTCACGTCAAAAGCGAAAACAGATTCAAAGACAATTTTATATACCTTCGTCTATTTGTCTCAATTTGAAGTCGGTTGTATTTCTGATATCAAGTAGGTAAGTATGCTTTCTTTTTTAATTCAATTCAAGATTTATATCTGATACGTGTTTTTGATATGGAGGAAGTAAATCATTTTTTAACCGAGGGAAACTACTAAATTAGAATATTTGCAAATCGGCAGGTTGTCTGGTTAAAACTGAAATAAAAATTGAAAATACGAATATACTAAAATATGCATTACTAAAAATGTTCAAAAGTTAAGGATAAATGTTGATTAAACTTAATGTTGATGAAAAAAAAAAAAAAAAACAAAACAAAACAAAAACAAAAAACAAAAACCAAACCCCCCCCCCCCCCCAAAAAAAAACAAAAAAAAAAAAAAAAAAAAAAACAAAAACAAAAACAAAAACAAAAAAAAAAAAAACAAAACAAACAAAACAAAACAAAACAAAAAAAAAAAAAAAAAAAAAAAAAAAAAAAAAACAACCAGAGATTCCTATGCAGCAGCTCCTGAGAAGAGTTTTGAGTCCAATCCTGGAGCCACATGTAAAGATGTCTTTATCTCGAACACAATTTTGGTAGCAATTATGTAAATGAATATAAAAAGAGGACGTGCTTAATACAGTCCGTGCTCTGCCGGTTGTAGCGAGCTCATGTATATTATCACCCGAGGAGTCCGACTGACATTCAGAGAAGACAGGTGGTTGGTGCCCTGTCTTCTCTAAAGAGGTTAAAGTTCTAGTTCTGACAATCACAGTGATTTCTACCTCAGCAGCATAATGACATTTAGCTCGTAGTGCTACATGTAGCCTCTTGCATATTTTTTTCTCACCATTGGAACTATTTATCAGTAAATTTCACACACAGTGGCGGATTCAAGGGGTTGCGGAGGCCCGGGGCGTCCCCCTCCCCGGCACTGACCGAAAAATTAAAAAAAAAAAAAAAAAACCCAAGCTATGTTTTGGCCCATATTCAGTAAAAATCGGCAAAATTCGCCCCTTGACCCCCGGCAACGGGAGCGCTGGATCCGCCATTGACACAGGTGATTTAGCCAGAGCGAAAAAAATGTTATAATTTCTACCACATGGACAAAACAGCATGATGACATGAAGCTTTTACTAGCCTCCTGTAAAGCGAAATGATATTGTCTCTTTTTTGATTTACTTCTTTTGCATTAGCATGTAGGTATATGAAAAACTTTCTATTGATCGTTATATTATTCATGTCATAAACTCATGTAATAAAGAGAAAGTTAAGAATAATTTGAATGAATGAATGAATGAATGAATGAATGAATGAATGAATGAATGAATGAAAAGGTTGAGGACCGCTACACATGTACATTAAGCTCTGACCTTAAAAACCAACATCAAATCATAGTAAAAACAGATTATAAAGGGCTGACAAAATACTTTGCCGAATCATGCTTAAGAATAAATTACACCCACCTTCCAAGGGAAAATGAAATAATAGTAAATCCAGCATGAAATAAATTACGATTTGACATGTCATGCCGACAAAATGTTTTCAATCAATATTTGAAGATAAATAAATAATAGACAAATATAAATAAAAGTGATAGATAAAAAATAAATAAATTAACCCCCTCCCCCTTTTCAAGAAAAATGATAATGATAATAAATTCAGCTTGAAATAAATGATGACTTACGTGTCATTCAAAAAAAAAAAAAAGGTTTGCAATCAATATTTGGAGATAAAGAGCTGTACAACAATATAGTAGAAACCAGAGGTTGCCGATGTTTATATCTATTAAAGATAAAAATCAACCCTTTGTTGTTATGTATCATATGTACAGGGAAAAAATCCACCAAGGAATTTAAATTGTCAATTTGATCATCGATGTACTATATCTTTGGCGATTCCCCATTGCTCTTTGTAGTTGCAAGACATATGATGAGTGCACGTGTACACTTTGTGAGTGACCTAAATGTCAATGTGACGTAGTCAATGACGCACCATGCCAGACGAAGTTCAAGCACTGGCTGTGCATGCACCGACACTGTGTACAGCACTTGTGGGTACCCATGGATTCCATGAGGTTTTAGGATGTATACTGTGCAATTCGGGTATTAGTGGATCAGACTTATTCAAATTTAGGTTGAATGTTTGATCTACTTTTGTCATTCATCTTCACCAGTGAAATGTTATGTCGAGGTAGGTTGTGATTATCACACGTTTCTAACTGTAGTTTCAACTGAAATCGATCTGTTACATGTTGCGTGCGGTTCGGCAGGATGATCTTACGATGCAATATCTCATTTCGTGTTTAAATCTCTGTTCAAAAGGCATCTTCCTCCTTTATTTTTTACTTGTTTATGTATGCGGTTCACAAAACTTCACGCGCATTTACGTTATTGACGTTTCAAAGAACGACGTCATAATGAGCATCACAAGCTGCCGACGTTTATCTATTTAAAAAAAAATAAATAAAAAATAAAAGCTAACCTTTTGTTGTTCTTCTTTCCCTGTTTGTACGATAAAAAACAACAAAAGGTTGGTTTTTATTTTTTGATAGATAAACATCGGTAGCCGTGCATTTCCATCTTGGTGCACCAAGGGTTTCATCGCATTCCGCCAGACGCTTCATCACATTAGTAGCAGACGGTGTGGTTATCCTCGATTAAGTGCGCACAACCCTCCCACTATTTCGATTTCCAAGAGGTCTCGAAGAAAGCACATTTATGGTGTAAAACAACCTCCTCACTGTTACTGTGTACAATGACCACACACAAACAAGACCATAAAACGCAGGTGTCCAAGAATATGTACATGTAAATAGATATTTTTTTGTCACCATTGGAACTACTTATCAATAAATTTAACACACAGTGGCGGATTCAAGGGGGTACGGAGGGGGCTTCCCCTCCCCGGCACTGTCACAAAAATTTCCAAAAAAAGTATATATTTTGGCCGATTTTCAGTAAATAATCGGATAAATTTGCCCCTCAACCCATGGCAAAGGGGGCGCTAGATCCGCCACTAACACAGGTGATTTAACCAGAGCGAAATAATATTATAATTTCTACCTCATAGACAAAACAGCATGATGTCATGAAGCTCTTACTAGCCTCCTGAAAAGCGAAATGCAAATCTAAGTAAATAAAATGACCGACTTGAGATTTCTCATCAAATCATAGTAGGACCCCCCCCCCCAAAAAAAACCCCCAAGAACAGAAACAGATTAAAGGGCTGACGAAATACTTTGCCGAATCATGCTTAAGAATTAATTAACCCCCCCCCCACACACACACACACACCTTCCATGGGAAAATGAAATAATAGTAGATCCAGCATGAAATTAAGTACGATTTTACATGTCATTCCGAAAAAATGTTTTCAATCAATATTTGTAGCTCTATAGATAAATAAATAATAGACAAATAAATAAAAATGATAGATAAAAATTAAATATCCCCCCTTTTCAAGAAAAATGATAATGATAATAAATCCAGCTCGAAATAAATGACGACTTGCGTGTCATTCCAAACCAAAAAAAAAAAATGCTTGCAATCAATATTTGGAGATAAAGAGCTGTTCAACAATAAAGCAGAAACCACAGGTTGCCGATGTTTAAATATCTATTTCAAAATAAAAATCAACTCTTTCAGCCTTTGTTGTTATTTATCATACGTACAGGGGAAAAAAGATCCACAAGGAATTTAAATTGTCAATTTGATCGATGTACTATATCTTTGTCGACTAGTAGTTGCATGACATAATTATGAGTGCACGTGTACACTGTGTGAGTGACCTAAATGTCAATGTGACGTAGTCAGTGACGCGCCATGCCAGACGAAGTTCAAGGACTGGCTGTGTATGCAACGACACTGTGTACAGTGTGTACAGCACTTGTGGGTACCCATGGATTCCATTAGTTTTTAGGATATATACTTTGCAAATTCGGGTATTAGTGGATCAGACTTATTCAAAATTTAGGTTGAATGTTTGATCTACTTTTGTCACTCATCCTCACCAGTGAAATGTTATGTCGAGGTAGGTTGTGATTATCACACGTTTCTAACTGTAGTTTCGACTGAAATCGATCTGTTACATGTTGCGCGTAATTGCGCGCGGTTCGGCACTACGATCTTACGATGAAATATTTTATTTCGTGTTAAAATCTCTGTTCAAAAGCGTCTTCCCTCTTTATTTTTTACTTGTTAAAGTGATATTAGAACATCTGTGAAAATAGTATATAGCATTAGCTCTTTAAAAATGAAATTTTTCATGCTGTAACCACAGAAAAAAATTCCTGGTTTTAGAGGAAATCGACACTTTTGTCAATTTACCCAATAAATTTTCGGGATCGACTGTATTCTTCGTGGGTCTCAGTAAATGACGTCAGAAGTTGTACAGGTGTAACTACAGGAAATCATTTTAGCAGGGAATCCCTTCCCTTTTGACTGGTGAACCGGTCTGAATAAAAGGTGTCACCTCATTGGTCAAAACTTTTGAAAATTTAAAAATAGCACATTAAATCAATGTATGATTCCCTGCTGTCGGGAGAAATTGAGTTTTGAACAGGATTTTGCCTTTTATGTAATCAATAGATCGATTTGAAAATATATAAAAATTAGCAAATTTTCGATTCGGAAGGAGGGGTCATGTAAAAAAGTGAATTTTGCAGAAAAAAGGTATGCATGACCCCCCTTTTTTCTTTCGTTTTTATACGTGCCAAAGATGTCCTAAGCCAAAAAGACCAAATTTATAAGCTTTGAAGCATTTGAAGTCACCGAAATCGAGCTAAATGATTAATGATACAAAGAAGGTTTTTATTTCCTGTAGTTACACCTATAGGGGAAAATGGGCCAAAACCAGGAATTCGGTGTTTGTTGCAGTTTATTACAAGAATTGTAATATAAAGTTGATATATGTTACTCAAACTTATAATGTATCACCTTGGTGACATTTTGGAAACGTTATCGATAAACGATCAAATTAAACGGTCATACTAATTAAAGAACAACAATGTCCTAACATGTACATTTAATGCATGCTTAAAATCGAACTTCAAAATGAGACAATTTCTCGGAAGAGGACTTACATACTTCCATTCACTTCTCTGCAGGTATTTCTGTAAGTGTTAATCTTATTAAGAGCCCCGCTGTGCAGATAGACACAGATAAACACGTAAAGAGCTAGTACAATCAAGTATCAGGATGCAACTTCTGTATACATTTCAACGCCATATAAGAGTTTGATTGGCTTATAACATGATCTAATTATTGGTCAACATCCTTGTTTATCTTTGCTAAAGTGCATTTTGGTATTTTGTTCATTAATATTCATTCCATTGAAACGATTTCTCATTAAATAAGCAGGGATCTAAATATTTTACCATATATGGTCTTTTGTCTTTTGTCTCCTAGAATAAGACAAGTATAGGTCTTTCGTGATTTTTCTTCGTGTATAATGATAGAAAACGTTTCTTTTCTCTCGGATTCAATCAAATTTATGCTTTATTTGAAAGAAATGAAGTTTAATTCAGTACAATCACATGTTTCTTAATGAAATGAAGGCAACAGAAATAAGAAGATTTGTATAAATAGGGCTTTCACAAAAAGGCCGATTTCTCCTCGGAACATGGTCACATCATAACAAAAACTGCTGGTTCGGATGTAGAATGCTTTATTTAAGATTTTTATGGTTTAAAATTATAATGAAAGTATGAATTTGAAGAATCTATACACGACAAAGTGATTGCCTGTACACGCACATGTATATAAGCATGTGGTTACCATTTCAAGAATAAAACAATCAATATCTAAAACATAGTTTTTTTTTATTTATGAAGATAAAAAATAAACCAGTAAAGATAAATGAAATAAATAAATAAAGAGTTAATATTGAGAGTGGAAAGTAGTGGAAGGAACCTATGACGTTGCGGTGGAAGACGCGTGCATTTCCATTCGTTACCATTCTATCTTCTCTAACGTTCGCCGTTTCCGCATGAGCAGTGCACACAAATTTTTAGTTGAAGGTATAGTAAGAAAGACGAAAAAATGTATGCTTTTTGCTTATTAAAGGGTGCACCATTTCTAAACATGCTCATGGCTGGCGATCACCTGTAGATTCAGGACAGAAGTTTGACATAATTTATATTCTGATTAAAAAAAAAAACAATCGTGCTGGTCAATATTTTTGATAGATTCTGAATCTACATATGGATTTATGGATCTAGCACTTGCCGAATATTAGATCGTGGATTGCGGAGGTAAATCCCCCCCCCCCACACACACACGCGCACATTTGTCCCGGCGTTTTGAGTCGTTGAGAGAGAGAGAGATCATCCAATCTTTTCTATCATCAATTGCCCCGCATGAAAACGTATTTCAAAAATGTTTTCAGATCAGTATAAATTTATTGCTTCGTTCTTTTATTATTATGTTATTCCATTAAAAACCGCTAGCTGTGACCATAACTTAATGATTTAGAAAAAAAAAGAATAATGTCGAATCGTTTTTCGTTGTTAATCCCTAAAATTGTGACCATATATATTGACAGAATAAAACTTTATCCTTATTTTAATTAAAATCGATTCCGTGACATCGACTTGGAGCCTCAGAATAATATCAAAATTTACTGAGTGTTTTACCCACTGGGGAGCTCGTGAAATAAGGTCTACCCGATATCCCTTGCACCAATGCAGGTGAATTTTGAAATAATTATTTATAAAGATGAATTCAAAAAAATATATGTAAAAATAAATTAATAACGTTTTGTTTTAGTCATTATACCCCTCGCCCCCTTCCTACGCTTCTCCGAAAGATTGTTTTCAATGTTTACTGTGATCCGCCCTCCCTATTTTAGATTCCTGAATCCGTCTATGCCAAAGATATCTCCATCTGTCATTTGTCATTAAAGTGAATGTATATGACAATATGAATATAGGTAATACTATGTTGTTCACTAAGCTCAATAAAAGGATGGGCAGGGGGCCTCCCGGTCTCAAACTCCAGTCACACGCATTCCAAGTTAACCCCCCCCCCCCCCCTTCTGCATTTGAAACAGATCAGGCTGTATATTCAACCATAGTTTCAAATCATGCGTGTGTAGAACAAATAGTAAAATAGGACAGACAGAAAATATGTTGTGACATCATGTGTGAAATCGTCCATCTCAAGACCCTTTCCCCCTCCCCCCTCCCCCCTTTTTTTTCTCACGGACAGATGCATTACTAACATTAAACATTTACATACATGTTGTATTAATACCCGACATGATCAAGAAATTATCAAAAGATGTGAAACTGAGCAAATTAAATGCGAACTCAGCTTCAATACCTCAACGGTACATTGCATTGTTTACACTACTTTCGTCTTTCATGTACAACTTTCTACGTCATAAGTCTCTCCATCATATTTACCGGAAGTGATCATTTATAGAATCAGGGTTTCTGTCTGTGAATGGCTAAAAATAGCAACTTCAAAACTGATTTACGTATGTGTGCAGTAAGAGCTGAAAACTATTTTTGGCGTATTATGGTTTGTTTTTAGGGAAAGTTTTAGGTAAAAGTATTATCTCATATGTTCTAATATCACTTTAATGTATACGGTACACAAAACTTCACGCGCATTTACGTTTCAAAAAACGACGTCATAATGAACATCACAAGCTGCCGATGTTTATCTATTTTTAAAAAAATAAATAAAAAATAAAAGCTGTCCGTTTGTTGTTCTTCTTTCCCTGTAAGTGCGATAAAAAACAACAAAAGGTTGGTTTTTATTTTTTGATAGATAAATATCGGCAGCCTGTGATGTGCATTTCCATTCGTAACTTTTCTGTCTTCTCAAACGTTCGCCGTTTCCGCATGTACCGTGCACACAAATTTTGAATCGAAGGTAATGGTAAGAAAAACGGGAAAATGCATGCTTTTTGTTTATTCATGTACACACGTCTATCTTGATGGCGACTTCGTCGGCGCTTCGCGCCGACTACGTCCCCTATAAAGTCCCTCTGTGTTACTTTACTTTCAGATTCAGATGTCAGCAGCTCAATATGATAGTGACGACTATTTCTCTGAATCATCGAGTGATGGTGAGAAGTCAGATCAAGATGACACAAGCTCTGATGATTTAACCGATGACATTGATGATGATAATATAGATGATAGTCAATCATACACATCATCATCTGATTCTGATGAAGACGATATTGGAAAGTCTTCCTCCGAAGATAGCTCCTCCCTATCTGAAGATAGCAAAGATAACACCCACTCGATAAAGACGACGGATCAATCAACACAAACAGAAAAGAATCTTAGGTCAATTGATGTGCAAACAAGTCCAAGGGACACAAAAACAATTTTTGTACAAACCTTACCTAGGGCAAAGAGAAAAGTTGAAAACCAGACAAAACCCATAGAGAAGCCAATCAATAACCAATCACACATAGAGAATGATCCAAATGCTGCAAAAACAATGTCTGAATCGGTACAAAAAGATAACATAAACCGTCAAAAATTGCACCTTTTCGTCACAGACAAACAACCAGACACACAGATCAAAGATCGCCAAGCACATGTCTCAGCAACTTCTCCTTCAGTTGAGACGATTTCCACTTCACCACCACGACGTTCGTCCCTTGTATATCCCGAGGCATCAGCTGCGAAATCCTATGTGGAAGATTCAGGGGAAGATGAGGGTAGATCTTTGCCATCAGCACAAATGTTTACAAATTTTCAAGTTAAAAAGCCAAAATCAGGGAAGAAGAAACGAAAACGCGAAAGGAAAAAATATTTGTCCGTTTCCCCTGATCACAGAAGAGTACCTGATGAAAACAAATTAAAACCAAGATTACGTAATAAATCTGTTCATGATGACTTATTTATGTGCAAAACTAGAATCAAGACAACAAAGCAAACAGGTAAAGGTATATCTCCCGCTCAATGGCTCTTTGGAATCAGATAAGATTTGTACTTTTCTACATCGATCTAAAATCTAAGCTAACTATTATTCTTGATACAACGTTTTATATTAATGATTAATCATAAGAAATATCTTGATATTAGGCATTATTCAAACAAATATGCTATTTTATTATAAGCGAAAAGTTTTCCAAACGTTTGAATTGATCCATTGGGACTTTGTGGCGATTACTTCACTGCTATTCCCCTTATACAGCTTCAGGGAACAGAACTAATTGATACAACTGTACATGATGGCCCTGATGTGAATGAATATTTGTGTTGCTTTCATATTACTTGTAATTTCCCTTTGCTTTGTTTTCATAAAACTTCTTTGGAGAGTTTTTTTTATGTGAAAGGTTTTTGCTAATTAAGAGGAGAGAAAGAAATTTCTATGTTTATAAAACAGTTTCGTTAATGAATCTAATGCAAATGGTAATATTAATAATAAACTCATTTAGAAAAGGCTCTGTTGTTTATTTAAGACATTATGTTTGAACGAATTTCTCGATAGGCAAGTTATGCATTTTTGGGAATTTGTATAACATACACACATAAAAAAAAGATTTATTCAAAACTTTCAAACCCAAAATGTATTTGAATTGATAATTTTCTTATCCGCATTCATCCTCATATTGATTATCATTGTGTTCTACTACAAAGTGGATTATTTGCTGAATAATTCAGACATGTTCAAACAATGCAAATGCCAAAAAGAAAATCAGGTCCAAATAAAAAATAATGTGCATACATACACATGAAAAACAAAACAAAACAAAACAAAAAACAAACAAAGCCAATCAAGACAATCAAAACTTCAAATATCGTTCATTGTCTCCGTCCGTTTGTCTTTTCTTTTTTGCTTGAGAAAGTTGTGTTTTGTATTTTTCCAGAATTCGTAAGCATTCGGATTGTGGTTTTTGGAATCTGGTTTCGGGTTTTGTGTTTTGACTTTCACTCGCTAATTTCAATATTTGGGACAGCGAAATGTTATATTGTTTGTTATTTTCGTCGGGTTTTGTGTTTTGACTTTCACTCGCTAATTTCAATATTTGGGACAGCGAAATGTTATATTGTTTGTTATTTTCGTCGGGTTTTGTGTTTTGACTTTCACTCGCTAATTTCAATATTTGGGACAGCGAAATGTTATATTGTTTGTTATTTTCGTCGGGTTTTGTGTTTTGACTTTCACTCGCTAATTTCAATGTTTGGGACAGCGAAATGTTATATTGTTTGTTATTTTCGTCGTGTCATCAAAAACAGAAAATGATTTTGAAAGCAGAGAATTCGTAATGATTTCAGAAATTGTAACGGGTGTTTCTGGTAAATAGTAAGGAGACGATGATTACCCATACAAGGCATTTGATCCTTTTTCTCCTTTGCTAATGTTTTCTTTACCACTTTGTCATAGCATTCCTCTTTTAAAAACCTACTGTCTTAATAGCTAATTATTAGACATTTTTCAAGTTGACGTACTTCGCACTCCGGACTTCGCACTTAAGGGGTCATATAAAAGAAATCAGGTGTATTTAGAAAAGTAAAATGTGACCACAAAATGGGACAGAATGATACTTGGGAGCTATAAAAGAGGCTTTGTTTTGGCCTTTTATCAATATGACATCGTATATATTTTTTGCTATTTCGGAAACTAGCCATTTCACCGATAAATATCGAAATTAAAGGAGTTTAACATCTGAGCACCATCCCTCCAATGCTATTTTGAACTTAGATTTTATTTGGATATGCTACTGAATTGACCCTACATGAAATTTGGAGCCGCGCACTCTCTGTAATGTAAATGTATAAATCTAACTTTAAAAAATTAAAGAGGGCGCTACTAAAATTAATTTTGGTGACTCGCTGGAAGCATCACTGATGAGAATTTAATATTCGAAACACGTGTCTGGTGTATGGAAATTGGTTTGGATATTTCTTCGGGAAGGTATAGAGTTGGAACCCTTCGACATTATTAATATAAACACTTATTTCACGTTGCAGTGTGGAGCAGTTAAAATCGTTCCCAGTGGCCTGATGTTTGTCAAGTATATCAATGACTTCTTTTCAGCTCTGTCACCTGAAAGAAGCTTTGTTTTGGCCTTTTATCAATGTGACATCATATCTATTTTTTGCTATTTCGGAAACTAGCCATTTCACCGATAAATATCGAAATTAAATGAGATTTACATCTTAGCACCATCCCTCCAATGCTATTTTGAACATAGATTTTAATTGGATATGCTACTGAATCGACCCTACATGAAATTTGGAGCCGCGCACTCTCTGTAATGTAAATATATAAATCTAACTTTAAAAAATTAAAGAGGGCGCTACTGAAATTATTTTTGGTGGCTCCGCTGGAAGCATCACTGATCAATGAGAATTTAATATTCGAAACACGTGTCTGGTGCATGGAAATTGGTTTGGAATTTTCTTCGAGAAGGTATAGAGTTGGAACCCTTCGACATTACTATAAATATATATTTTTAGACATTAAAACAAATAGCTTCTTCACAGAAAATATTCCAAGTTCATTGGAATAAAATCAACATTTTGCTTCAGTAACAGATTCCCTTCTAAGTGCGAAGTCCAAAGTGCGTTGTCGTAAACATGAAAGATGTCCAATACTTCCATTTCAACACATAAAAATGCGGAACTACTAGGTGTAGTTTTACAAATTACCTACACGAGTTCATTTAAAATTCGTTTATGTATACACTTAAATTCATAATACACACACATGTCTTGCATATATACTGATCACGCACCGTGAAAACGGACACATATCTTTAAACAAAGTTACAAAATGGCTGCCAATAGAACATTTAGTGCACAGATGGCATTAGATACTTGCCCAGAGCATGCACATGAAGAAATTGACATGTATTGTAAGACATGTGAGAAATACATCTGCTCAAAATGTGTAAAAGACGAACATAAGGATCATGACTGGAATACTTTAAAGAAGATTTCTAAAGAACTTAGGAATGAGACGGTAAATAGGATGTCAGCGTTAGTTTCTGTATCAGAGTCAATCCTGGCTGGGACCACAGAGGTCTTAAAAACATTGTCTTCTCAAACAGAAGATGAGTTGTCCCGTAATTGTTCGAGGTTGGAATCAACACGAGGTGCATTGATTGATTTTGTGAACAATAAAATTAATGAAATGAAGGTAGAATGCGAAAAGAACCACGAGTCAAAGATGCTTATTGTAAGAGAAAGAAAGAAAGATCTAGAAACCAAGAGTAACAGAGTCAAGTTCCTGAAAAAGAGTATACAGGCTGAAGCTAGACATTACACAGATTTTGATGTCATTGAGCTACACAATGAGCTTAGGATTCTGTTGTGTGAAGTTCAATCCTTATCGATTATTCCTCAGATATTAAACGAAGAAATAGTTTATCAGTCTGTGTTATCTAGCACAGGTACAGAATTGCTGACACGTCTGATGGGCTCGTTGGAAGTGAAACAGTCAACAGATACAATGACAATAGAGAGGGAATTCCAGCTAAACACTGAAATCAACAGCATCTGTCCAATCTCCCAAAATGAGGCCTGGATGCACGTGGGAAAAACTACCATAACAAACTTGTGGATACATTTGGGGATATCATGTCATCACTGGACCTGAGGAGTAGAGTCTATAACTTTACCGTCTCTGAAGATGGTATAACATATTTCTGTGACACATTAGACTCCAGAAGTGTCAGAGCTGTTGACAAAAACGGAGAATTGAGGACACTGTTCACTACGTTTCCTCTAATACCAAGATACATTAATATCACTGGATCAGGGGACTTACTTATAAGTCTGGTGGATGAGATATCTAACGAAAGGACAAGCTCCAGTCGACGTCTGTTGAGAAGAATGACATTGGCTGGAAACATCCTGAAGGAGTATGAATTCACGAATGATGGGAAGACACCGTTGTTTAACATTCCCGCAAAAGCTATCGAGCTCTTTAACGGACGAATCTGCGTTCTTGATGTATGTAAGTCTGAAGATAAAGGTATATCGGGTACCGTATATGGTTTCGATATCGAAGACAGTGTCATCTTCAGTTATCGAGGTGTGGACGGACGGTTTAACCCTTTGGACATATGTTGTGATAGAAAAGGCAATACTCTTGTTTCAGACAGCGTCAATAGACGTATCCATATGATAGATAGAGAAGGTGAATTTGTACGTTACATTCTCACTAAAGAATCACTCTCTGTGGACATTTATCCTATAGCTATTTTCGGTAACCGACTTTGGGTTGGGAGTAAACACAAAGGATTAATTAAAGTGTACAATTTTGAATAAAGTCAGAGAATGAATGGAAAATCGAATCGTCAAAACTTTATGAAACTCTATGGAAAATATTACAAATCTTTCAATGTGCTCAATTGTTATCATAATGATGTTAGACTATATCATGATATCATGTACTCTTTATCTATAAAGAATGAATCATTAACACTTAAATCAATTGTATGTCCAATCAATCTATGAATCAATGAATCAATCAATCAATCAATCAATCAATCAATCAATCAATCAATCAATCAATCAATCAATCAATCAATCAATCAACTTTTAGTGTCCACAAGGACTTCTTTGTCATGTTACGTCAACCTTATTTTGCCATTACTGTCTATAAGGCGCGATGCCAATGTTCAATGTTTAAAGATTTCAATTAAGATGAAATGAAATTTGATAACTATCAATCGTTCTTTCAAATAACTTAAGTTTTATGTTGTAAAGAATTAATTTCAAACTGGCATTTCAACTCGTTGAGTAAATTACAATAAATGATTTCTCCACCTGGAGGACAACACCATATATATATATATGCACAGCCAATGTAAGTCCCTGGGATGTTACTATTAGAAGGAACGTGCTGCAATTCGTGTATTAACACTCGTGACGTCACAATGCATAAGATCTAAAGAAACATGCCGCGACGGCTGTTCTAATTTGCAAACTGAACCCCCGGCGAGATGAATTTTGACGTCACCCTTTTACCAAGAAAAAACAATTTCAGAAAACAATAATGAAACTGACAACTATGGTGCATATATATAGAATAAATGTCATAATTTGTGTTTTGTTACGGGTATGCAACACACATCAAGTGCATTTATCGCATGAAATGCGCTTACGCGCATTACATGTACGATAAATGCACTTCCTGTGTGTTGCATACCCGTAACAAAACACAAATTAAGACACTTATTCTCTATGAACAATCTCCACAGAATCCCTTTATTACAACATGGAGGACAACACCATATATATGAACAATCTCCACAGAACCCCTTTAAAACAACATGGAGGACAAACATTATATGTATGAACAAACTCCACAGAATCCCTTTATTACAACATGGAGGACAACAACATATATATGAACAATCTCCACAGAATCCCTTAATAACAACATGAAGGACAACAACATATATATGAACAATCTCCACAGATTCCCTTTATAACAACATGAAGGACAACAACATATATATGAACAATCTCCACAGAATCCCTTTATAACAACATGAAGGACAACAACATATATATGAACAATCTCCACAGATTCCCTTTATTACAACATGAAGGACAACACCATATATATGAACAATCTCCACAGATTCCCTTTATTACAACATTAAGGACAACACCATATATATGAACAATCTCCACAGATTCCCTTAATAACAACATGAAGGACAACATCATATATATGAACAATCTCCACAGATTCCCTTTATTACAACATGAAGGACAACAACATATATATGAACAATCTCCACAGAATCCCTTTATAACAACATGAAGGACAACACCATATATATCAACAATCTCCACAGATTCCCTTTATTACAACATGAAGGACAACACCATATATATGAACAATCTCCACAGAATCCCTTTATAACAACATGAAGGACAACACCATATATATGAACAATGTCCACAGATTCCCTTTATAACAACATGAAGGACAACACCATATATATGAACAATCTCCACAGATTCCCTTAATAACAACATGAAGGACAACATCATATATATGAACAATCTCCACAGATTCCCTTTATTACAACATGAAGGACAACACCATATATATGAACAATCTCCACAGAATCCCTTTATAACAACATGAAGGACAACATCATATATATGAACAATCTCCACAGAATCCCTTAATAACAACATGAAGGACAACATCATATATATGAACAATCTCCACAGATTCCCTTTATAACAACATGAAGGACAACACCATATATATGAACAATCTCCACAGAATCCCTTTATAACAACATGAAGGGCAACATCATATATATGAACAATCTCCACAGATTCCCTTTATTACAACATGAAGGACAACACCATATATATGAACAATCTCCACAGATTCCCTTTATTACAACATGAAGGACAACAACATATATATGGACAATCTCCACAGAATCCCTTTATAACAACATGAAGGACAACACCATATATATGAACAATCTCCACAGAATCCCTTTATAACAACATGAAGGACAACAACATATATATGAACAATCTCCACAGATTCCCTTTATTACAACATGAAGGACAACAACATATATATGAACAATCTCCACAGAATCCCTTTATAACAACATGAAGGACAACAACATATATATGAACAATCTCCACAGAATCCCTTTATAACAACATGAAGGACAACAACATATATATGAACAATCTCCACAGATTCCCTTTATTACAACATGAAGGACAACAACATATATATGAACGATCTCCACAGAATCCCTTTATTACAACATGTATTACAACAACAGATATATGAACAATCTCCACAGAATCCCTTTATTACAACATGAAGGACAACAACATATATATGAACAATCTCCACAGAATCCCTTTATAACAACATGAAGGACAACAACATATATATGAACAATCTCCACAGAATCCCTTTATAACAACATGAAGGACAACAACATATATATGAACAATCTCCACAGAATCCCTTTATAACAACATGAAGGACAACAACATATATATGAACAATCTCCACAGAATCCCTTTATAACAACATGAAGGACAACACCATATATATGAACAATCTCCACTGAATCCCTTTATTATAACATGAAGGACAACACCATATATATGAACAATCTCAACAGATTCCCTTTATAACAACACGGAGGACAACACCTTATATATGAACAATCTCCACAGAATCCCTTAATAACAACATAAAGGACAATAACATATATATTTGGACAATCCCTTTATTAAAATAAATGAATGCTAAAGCTACTGAATAATTATGCATATTCTAATATGACGTGAATTTTTTCCCTATATGTACTATACAACTCGCCTGGTGTTAAATCTCCAACAAACTTCAAATGCGCTATGCTCCGCCCATTCACGTGCTACAGAACTCGCCTGGTGTCAAATGTAGACTGGTTCATGAATGCGCGTGGGGGAATACCACGGCTAGCTAGATGTGTTACTTCTTAGCCAAACTTCAGAATTTGAAAACAAAATAGAAATTTGATAAACTATTCAGTCGAATTGTATGATCAAAATGAAAGTCAAATACGAAACCAAAATCAGAACCCCCAAAATGACAATCAATATAGGCCTACATATTCTTGATATAATACAAATCAAAAATAGGGAAAAGATAGTGTAAACAGCGGATCGTATTAACAGACGGAGACAATAGCATAGCAGCATAGTGTGAGAACGGAATTTATTATAGGTGGCGCCACTCACTGCATGCGCTGTAGTAACCAAAAAGAAAAACATCGTATATGCTATGGCCCCCGAAATCCCGTTGTATGTACTATGGCCCCCGAAATCCCATTGTATGTACTATGGCCCCCGGAATCCCGTTGTATGTACTATGGTCCCCGAAATCCCGTTTTATGTACTGTGGCCCCCGGAATCCCGTTGTATACATGTACTATGGCCCCCGAAATCCCGTTGTATGTACTACGGCCCCCGAAATCCCGTTGTATGTACTATGGCCCCCGAAATCCCGTTGTATGTACTATGGCCCCCGAAATCCCGTTGTATGTACTACGGCCCCCGAAATCCCGTTGTATATACTATGGCCCCCGAAATCCCGTTGTATGTACTATGGCCCCCGAAATCCCGTTGTATGTACTATGGCCCCCGAAATCTAAAATAAGGATAAGAAAACTGTCAAATTACGTTCTGACTGTATTGAATTAATGTATTCTGTTCATACTCTATAATCTCTACTGTAATAACGAAAGTCGTTGTACATGGCGCTACTGTACCACGTGATCTCTCGGGATTTTCCTTTGCATTCTAATATTAAACGCCTTTTCAGACACTTTCGATTCAGTTTTTTAAGAAAATAAATAATGTTTAAAATTGTGATATAAGACAATTCATTAAATTCAAGTAATTAATCCTGGAAATCGAACATTTTTAGCATAAATCAAGATTCATTTTTAATGTCCTCTCCGAAAATGCAAATTCACGTTCTCTTTCCTTATCTCCTTTTTTAACCGATTGTAGTCGTCGGTTTATTATACGAAATAATATTTGGAAAAACATATGTCAGTCGAAAAAGACAAAAAGAAAAGAAGATATGTTATTAGATATTATATGATTCGATATTTCCAATTGAAGATACCTTATTGTTTGGGTAAATATTACGCGTTATCAGCAAACAGGATTTACTTCTTATCATATGTTATTCTGAACATCATTAAACGTTACGTAAAATAACAAAGATAGCGTTACCCGGTACTGATAACCGACTTTCCAACAGAATCAAACGACGTATCTCGTAATTTATGTTGTCTGGGTTCTAATGACTATAAAGATAAATTAGGGCAATTTCAAAATGTTACGTAAGACCCTACTTGAAATAAGTAATGCCCCGAAAGGACAAATGATACCAATATGCAGCAAACGCAGTAAAAATGTGAGTTTGATCTTTTAAATACAATCTATATGGCATGTAGCTCTGATGATTTTCAAAAATAAGACCCCGACATGGTCTTATCCTTAATCCTGACATGTTTGTATGCAGATGTTTTTATCATAAATCCATTCTATAGATTAGGTGCTGCATACCTGTGACTCAAGGTATCCCGGATCATAACGCCCTGTGTCAACCAATCAAATCAAAAGTTATGTCATGTTATGCGTATAGTGATGCGCACTCATAAACACAAATAATATGTTGGAAAGGATTTAAATCTAGAAATGAAATTATGGATGTATTCCTGAGATATTTCGTATTCTGGAATGTAATATTTCTTTCTAATATTGGTAAGTTAAAAATATCATATCATTGCATTGTTACTAGACGTGGAATTTATATAGAAAAGAATTAAAAAAGAAAAAGAAAAGAAAAATACAAAGCAAAACACGAAAGCGCAAACACAATCATGTATCAAGAACTCTCTCTCACATCTCTTCCTCTGCAATTCTTACTCCATTTGAAATCATCAATTAGAATGAATGAAAAATCTTTCAAATAAATAAAATGAAGGGAAAATAACTATAAATATACATGTGAATAATATTGTGGGGACTCGTGAGCTCCATTCTGGTTCATTTTATTTAAAAGATTTTGCTGAAAATCACCGGATTTCTATCTTAATTCTTTTTTAAAATGTTTGTATCTGAATGATTTGCAGGCAGAACGTCTCGAGATAAATTTTTTTTGACAGGGGATTCTCCGACACTCTGTCTGTCTTTGTAAATCAAAATCATGGTAACCCCTTAATAGTGAAAATTCCTGTTGTCAAATACCTTTCAATATCTATATTGAATAAAAGAAGTGTTGTACATCGGAAGACTTTTAAGAATCGATTATCGGAAAATAATCGGAAAGAGTAAACCGATCGATTATCGATTTAAATCGGAAAACAAAAGTCCATGAAAAATGGTACATAAAAGATAGAAAAATTGTATTTTTCTGCATAAAATTAAGAAAACTTTGATGAAAACAAAATATAAAGCATTCAATTTCAAAGTGTCTGCCTGTTTACATGTCACATGTGAAAAGAGGAAAATAAATACCTTTACACAAAATACCTTTCTTTTAGCGACAATCGATTGTAAGAAAATGAAATCGATAATCGGAATCGAAAGAGTTTTAGCGATCGACAATCGATTATCGGCGACAATTTGTTCATCACTATGTCTAATCAAGTAGAATAATTGACTGATGTTGTTATATTATGCTTTTGCGGTTCAAAACAAAATTGTTTCTGTGTTGAAATCAACTTTTATCGGCTGCAACGCCGATTTCTCGCGGTAAAACTCAATTTCTGACATTGGATTCGCCTATGTAAAACACGCATAGTAATCTCTAATTCCCTTTTTTGATGCATTCTCTTTTTTTCGCGAAAAAAAAACAAACCAAACAAACAAACAAATCGAAATGTAACGTTGGTTCTAGCAATGTTGAGGCGAGTAATTTCGACAGTATTTCGAAATAACATGTAGTTAAAATTATCGAAATAACTCGCCTCATAGATGAAGTTTTCATACATTATTCTAATCAAAGATACTGGTGAAAAAAAGAGAAATCATAATCAATGGTTTGAAAAAAAAGTGACGTCATTAATGACTAGCAAGGCAGGGAATATAGAAATAAGATAGAAAAAAAAAAAAAAAAACAGAACAAACAAAAATCCGTATTACATCGTTTGATATCGATAAGAAAATATTCGATCAACCGATTTTAAGGAAAATGGGTATTTAGGACAAGATCGTGTGTGAACTTGAGGTTTTCATTGAACTGCACTTGATAAAACACGGTTATGTGTAAAATCTATTCAAATCCATAAATATACGTGCTATAAATCGGTCCAGTTCGACAGTTTTATTTTCTTCCCTTGTCTCCCGTTAAAGCATGGTATTTAAAATCGTTAATAAACATAACCTTTTCGAACTTACCCATTTAAAGAATTTTCCGTTTTAACTTATACGTAAAATTATTGATTAAAAAATATATTTTTGAGATTGACGCTTTTACGGGAGCATAGAAGGGACACGATGAGAAAAAAATGTCTACGACTTTGTAACTCGTGTGCATGACTTTGTAACTCGTGTGCATGGCTTTGTAACTTGTGCTCACGACTTCCTAACGCTTTTCAATTTCTTGAAGAAAAAAAATCTTCAAAAATATAAAAACATCAATAGATTGATAGATAGATACCAGTAGATAAATTGATTAAAAGATTATCTGTATAATTAAGAAGGAGACATTAGGTTACCAGATAGCAAAGAATCAAAATTGAAAAAATATTTCTAAAAATTGATTTCTAGTTATCACTTTGTGCTAAAAATCCTTTTCAGATCACGTGACAAGTAGACGTAATGTGAGTTGTTTTCAGTGTAACGTGTATAACCAAGGTCACCAAGACGTGTGCGGGCTGTCTCAACTCCCAAAACACAACTGTACTGGATGTTTGAAAACATTCACCAGAGCATACATACACGACCAGTGGATGAAATATAAATGTAAGTAAACATACATGCATGACCAGTGGATGAAATATAGATGTAAGTAAACATATATAAATGAACAGTGGATGAAATATAAATGTAAGTAAACATACATGCTGCTGCACGACCAGTGAATGAAATATAAATGTAAGTAATCATACGTACACGACCAGTGGATGAAATATAAATGTAAGTAGACATTCGTACACGACCAGTGGATGAAATATAAATGTAAGTAAAATTACGAACACGACCAGTGGATGAAATAAAAATGGAAGTAAACATACGTACACGACCAGTGGATGAAATATAAATGTAAGCAAACATACGTACACGACCAGTGTATGAAATATAAATGTAAGTAAACATACGTACTCGACCAGTGGATGAAATATAAATGTAAGTAAGCATACGTACACGACCAGTGAATGAAATATAAATGTAAGTAAACATACGTACACGACCAGTGGATGAAATATAAATGTAAGTAAACATACATACATGACCAGTGGATGAAATATGTAAGTAAACATACGTACACGACCAGTGGATGAAATATAAATGTAAGTAAACATACGTACACGACCAGTGAATGAAATATAAATGTAAGTAAACATACGTACACGACCAGTGGATGAAATATAAATGTAAGTAAACATACATACATGACCAGTGGATGAAATATAAATGTAAGTAAACAAACATACATGACCAGTGGATGAAATATAAATGTAAGTAAACATACATGCATGACCAGTGGATGAAATATAAATGTAAGTAAACATACGTACATGCACGAACAGTGGATGGAATATAAATGTAAGTAAACATACATACATGACCAGTGGATGAAATATAAATGTAAGTAAACAAACATACATGACCAGTGGATGAAATATGTAAGTAAACATACGTACACGACCAGTGGATGAAATATAAATGTAAGTAAACATACGTACACGACCAGTGAATGAAATATAAATGTAAGTAAACATACGTACACGACCAGTGGATGAAATATAAATGTAAGTAAACATACATACATGACCAGTGGATGAAATATGTAAGTGGATGAAATATAAATGTTAGTAAACTTACGTACATGCACGACCAGTGGATGAAATATAAATGTAAGTAAACATACATGCATGACCAGTGGATGAAATATAAATGTCAGTAAACATACGTACATGCACGAACAGTGGATGAAATATAAATGTAAGTAAACATACATACATGACCAGTGGATGAAATATAAATGTAAGTATAAACATACATACGAGCCGTGGATGAAATATAAATGTAAGTAAACATACGTACACGACCAGTGGATGAAATATAAATGTAAGTAAACATACATGCACGACCAGTGGATGAAATATAAATGTAAGTAAACATATATGCTGTTGCACGACCAGTGGATGAAATATAAATGTAAGTAAACATACATACATGACCAGTGGATGAAATATAAATGTAAGAAACCATACATACATGACCAGTGGATGAAATATAAATGTAAGTAAACATACGTACATGCACGGACAGTGGATGAAATATAAACGTAAGTAAACATATACGAGCCGTGGATGAAATATAAATGTAAGTAAACATACGTACGTGCACGAACAGTGGATGAAATATAAATGGAAGTAAACATACATACCAGCCGTGGATGAAATATAAATGTAAGTATAAACATACGTACACGACCAGTGGATGAAATATAAATGTAAGTAAACATACATACACGACCAGTGGATGAAATATAAATGTAAGTAAACATACGTACACGACCAGTGGATGAAATATAAATGTAAGTAAACATACGTACACGACCAGTGGATGAAATATAAATGTAAGTATAAACATACGTACACGACCAGTGGATGAAATATAAATACAAGTAATCATACGTACATAATGTAAGTAAACATACGTACATGCACGAACAGTGGATGAAATATAAATGAAACACGACCAGTGGATGAAATATAAATGTAAGTAAAAAAAAAACACCTTTTTACAACTATGAACGTATAATTCGTTAGTATGATGTATAAAATTAAATTAACTATGGAACATATATCTGTACAAGGCCAGTTGATGCTTTTTAGATTTTAGCATTGAAACCAGTTGATAAATGATCAAATTTGTATGAAAAACAACGAATAAACTATAAATGTGTAGTATGAAAACTACTGAATAAATATAAATATGATTTATATAAAAAAAAAAAGCCAGTGGGTGAACCATGAATAAAGACCTTTATGTATAATCATACGGAAGTAATTATGAAAACCAGTGGATGAATTTTGTATGATGGCCAGTGGATGAAACTTAAGGGATTAAATTACTCATTAAATTCTACATAAAAGATTTTAAATGATCGTTTAAATGTTCAAATAGGCAAGGTACTGTTCAAATTTTGACACTGGCTGTGGATATTTGTTTTGCTACGAATTTTGTTGAATTCAAAATAGATCATATTCTGATCCCTTCATTGTCCCGTTTTATTTATACGAAAATTAAGTGCACGAAATTTGTTTTTATCATTTGTGTAATGAAACTATTCTGATATCACCCGGTCTATGTGTCATGACAATATTATATAGTGTTATTACCTTTTGCCTTTTAAATGACATTGATAGATGAGATTTTGTTTAAAAATCAAACAGTCCGTATATATAGGCCGAAAGTCTCCAGATTTGTTTTAAACAATAAATTTAGAAAATGCATATATATATAAATATCTATTCTGGTATAATATTTGAGAAAGCACAAAAGGGATGATCAAGAAAAAAAAATATATATATAAAAAAAGCACAAAAAGGATGTTCTTTATATAATATTTGATATAGACATAAAAAGAACGCGAAGCTTTGATCTATTTGGTAACAACATAATGCAAAACAACAACAACAACAAAAATAATAATTCAACACAAATTTCAACTTGTTGCATTTTATCAACATAGCTATGCTATTTTTGTGTCGCCTGCGAAGCATAGCGACACTTAGGGATCACTTTGTCCGTTGTCCGTCTGTCAGTCAGTCAGTCCGTCCGTCCGTCCGTCTGTCTGTCTGTCTGTCTGTCTGTCTGTCACACTTTGGGTGTACGTCACACCCCATAACTTTTCATTGGTAAGTGATAGGGCTTTGATATTTCACATGTGTATTCCTTGTGACAAGACCTTTCTACACATACCCAAATTTTTGACCTCGTGACCTTGACCTAGATATTTGACCTACTTTTAAAAAAATCTAAGATTGGCTATATCTCTTGATTGGTAAGTGATAGGGCTTTGATATTTCACATGTGTAATCTTTGTGACTAGACCTTTCCACGCATACCATAATTTTTCACCTCGTGACCTTGACCTAGATATTTGACCTACTTTTCAAAAAATCTAAGATTGGCTATATCTTTAGATTGGTAAGTGATAGGGCTTTGATATTTCACATGTGTATTACCTGTGACAAGCCTTTCTACACATACTATAATTTTTGACCTTGTGACCTTGACCTAGATATTTGACCTACTTTTCAAAAAATCTTAGATTGGCTATATCTTTTGATTGGTGGGTGATAGGCTTTGATATTTCACATTAATTTGTATTCCTTATGAAAAGACCTTTCTAAACATTCCATAATTTTTTACCTAGTGACCTTGCCCTTGATATTTGACCTTTTTTCAATTAAAAAAAATCCGCTTCGCAGGCGTAGAAGATATAAGAAATGTGTCAAAAGCAGATTCCATAGGATTTCCATATGATAATATACAAGAGAGATATATCCCCAAATTGATGACGTTGCAGTGATCACACACAAACAGAATAAACTAAAGTACAGTTCTATATATACATAATATATATACAATGTATATACAACAATCCCCACAGAGTCACATTTTCCAATGAGAAAATTTGAAGATGTACTTGATTTTCTTCTGAATCTGTGTTTATATTTCAGACATATCGCATGTGTCACGTTACTGCATGCAGGTGAGGAACTACGAGCTTCCTGAGGGGTGTTACACCACAGAGGGGGTACAGTCCTATGTCAGGAGGTGTTACTGCTACTCTCATTGGTGCAATCACACCGGAGAAACAAATAAGGCGGGAATTCTGGTGCTGCTTGTTACCGCGGCTTGTACATTGTTATCTGTAAGATGATACAAGATTTATATCGAAAAACATACGGAGGAAAGATGTATACAATATTTGTGAGGGATGATATACGGATTGAAAGGAAGTTTTTATGTCTAGGCTTATTTTGAGATTGTGAGCCAAATCGTGATGCTACATGATTCTCGGTTGTATACTTGTGCAACAGTGAAAAAATAACCAAAATTAATGAACGTGATTGCGACCATGGATACAAATATGATGTAAAAATCCTATCAACATCATATCAACAATTGTAAGAATGTGATACTATGGCTCCCAAAAATCATTTTGAAGAAATAAACCATAAAATGTCTTTCAAAAATGTATTATGTACACGTCATGTGGTAGAATAAAGTTTCTGTCCTTATCTTGATCTGCCATCACTTCCATACTGGAAACATGGATCGTTACCTTCTCTACGTGAAGGTATTCTCGCGAGCACGTACATATAATGACGCTGAAAAACGAATTGAGAAGATTATGGATTATGTGTGCACAGTTTTGTCAATTACTATGAATTTAAAATTTATCTATTATACAACGTTTAACAAACAATTGTACAAAATTAATTAATGTTTCATGATGACTTGAGGGGTACTTCATGGACAATTCTATAAAGAAGCCATATACGGTACCTGTAGGTTTTCTAGCAAATGCTACAAATAAATAGATAGATAGATAGATAAATGAATAAATAAATAAATAAATAAATAAATAAATAAATAAATAAATAAATAAATAAATAAATAAATAAATAAAAAATAAATAAATAAAAAGGAAAATTCGTTTCTTTTTATTTCGTTTCATTTTGCTCCCATTTCGTTTCGTTTTGTTTAATTTCGTTCCGTTCCGTTTCGTTTCGTTTCGTTTCCATTTCGTTTCGTTTCGTTTCTTTTTGTTTCGCATTTTACAGGTAGACCTCAAGTACTTCTTCTTCTGTTAAAATGAATATATGAATAAATTTAATAGATAATTATTAAAACAATATAAAAGATAAATAAATATCTAAATGAGTAAGCAAGAAAATAATAAACAAATTCGTTAACCGCGTCGTCGTATTTCTGCTACCTGTATTTCGCAGTTACGTCCCTTGTTTGTTTGATTATGTGAGGGCGCTTTTTACAGGTGTAACAAATTTGGAAAAATGACGAAGAAGAGGAGTTTTCCTAATATTTTGCAGTTTATCGGATTCTTTTTCGTTTTTATATTGCCTTGCTGTAAGTATTTTACAAATTTTCCATTATAAAGCCAAAAAAAAAAAAGCTTCTAAAGTCCACATTTTCTCTGACTGACAGGAATTTAAACGATTTCCCACAGATTTTCAGAGTAAAACTCAAATGTTTATTATGCTCATCGCGAATTTATATTTTAAAGTTTTTGTCTGCAAGTATTTCTTTATTTCAGTCGGGCTATTTTACTTTTTTATGTTAAAAATGTAATAAATTCCAGCACTTCCTGTAAAACACAAGATGAGTCATGAACAATTAGATATTATAGTTATGTCTGTTAATATTTCAACAGTAATGCATGTGTTTTCATGGACACCTACAAAAATGCAATATAGGAAAATAATTTTTCAAGTTGTAAAGCTTGATTCCCTTTCCAGCAGTTACCAGTCTTCCTTGGTTTGTTATTGCGCCTGCCCTGTCCCCAGTAACCGTGGAGTGTATACTGCCTATACGCCGCGCAGCTCACTTCAGAAATCGGAAAATTGAAGTTTTCTTTACTTTGTTGGCAATTTTTGCTATTAAAAGTTATAGGGGGATAGATCTCGAACTCTCATAACTAACGGTGTACATACCTGTCAACTTTTTTCAGACCAAAGAGGGTCAATGACCCTCTTTGGGAAATGAAAAAGAGGGTCATAGCGCGCGAACCAAAATCCTTTTGCTTGTGTCGACATTATGAATAAAATTTACACCCCCCCCCCAAAAAAAATACATGTCAGGTCAATAAAGTTCATTTTACTGAAAGACATGTGAAGCATTTATTTAAAGTAATACTGCATAATCATGATATTGTAGTACATGTGTAAAATTTTAGGACTTCATTATAATTAATCAAGGCCTGAAGGTTCATAGTTGAATTTGTTTGGCTAGATAATATATTTTTATTCAGTTATTGCTACATCATGATGAAGATTTTATGTGAAATGAACTCTACATTTCACTGCTTCAATTGTTTTAAACACTATAAAAACATCCGTTCCTTTTCATCTGCATAAATCTCCGTGTTTACGATCGTCTTCCCATTGACATTTCCATAATAATCCAAGCCCAGATTGTTAAAACAACATGAAAGTGGCTAATTACTTCCCATATCACTAAACAAACAACCAAATTTACCTGTAACTGCAGGTGTTTTATTGAAAAAGTCACAGCTGGAAATTTAAAGACCCAAGTAATAGACGGAACCAAATCGGAATTGGGTGATTCCCGGGTCAGCAACGAAAAATCGGGTGAAAGGCATGACCCGCGCGGGTGATAGAAAATAATCGGGTCAAAGGGTAAAAAAGCGGGACTGACCCGCCGAAATCGGGTCAGTTGACAGGTATGACGGTGTATGATATATGTTTGTACGACCAATACCATGCTCACAGTGAAAGAAAATAGTTTTAGATAGGAAGTTTTCTTGTATTAGTGGGACGTCGCTGATGTTTAACATTGAGTCAATGGAGAACGTCGATGACCTCATGCTAAAATTAACATAGAAATCTCCCCACACTAACAACTTTCCTTTAACAAAGTAAGCACCTCAGAACTATTGCATCGTTTCGCCTCTGGGCATGCGCAGACCTTGTATATCAACAAAAATCAAAACAACAATGGCGGATTCTTCTTCTTCCTCATTTTTTAGCTCACCTGAGCCAAAGGCTCTAGTGAGCTATTGTCATAGCGATCTGTCCGGCGTCCGTCGTCCGTCGTGTGTCGTCTGTCGTCTGTCTGTCGTAAACTTTTCACATTTTCGACTTCTTCTCAAGAATGGCTAAAGGGATTTTGATGAAACTTGGTAGGTATAAAGTACTAATGGTCCCCTACAAGTGTTGTTGTTTTTCGTCCGGATCCCTCAACAGGTGGCGCCACCACAGGCAAAAGTAGGTCACGGGGGGTACCCTCCTTTGACAAACTTCTTCTTCAGAACGGAAGCACGTATCGACAAACCGAAAGCATCAGGATGATCTAGAGAGATGTCTTAAGAAGTGTTGTTATTTTTGGTTCCACTCCGAACTCAAATTTTTGACGCTTTTTTGACGTCTCTTCGGACTTAGTCAGAAATGCTAATTTTTGCACTATTTCTTTAAATAACTCAATAAGTGTATGATTTTACACACTCATTTACTGCATATTTATCATATCTAACTTAATATTTGCTTTGATATGAATTTTATGCTTAAATTTTATTTTTTTGATTTTTTATGAATTTTTTTCTTATGTAAAAAGGAAGGGGGGGGGGGGGTGATTTTCATACATTTTCTGCTTCTTTTCTATAACCACTCTTCAGATTGTCATGACATTTTGTAGATATGAGGTACTCATGCATGGTACCCTTCAAGTGAAAGAATTTTGTCAAGATATCCACTTTTGGATTTTTAAGGAATATTTTTTAAGATTGTACATAGGTATAGTGTATGTTTTCCATACCCAATGGACCCATGGGGAGTGGCTCCAAACCCCGGCGGGACCCCAACAAAAATTTTTCTTCCCTTATTAGCTCACCTGAGCCAAAGGCTCTAGTGAGCTATTGTCATAGCGATCTGTCCGGCGTCCGTCGTCCGTCGTCTGTCGTGTGTCGTCTGTCGTCTGTCGTCTGTCTGTCGTAAACTTTTCACATTTTCGACTTCTTCTCAAGAATGGCTAAAGGGATTTTGATGAAACTTGGTAGGTATAAAGTACTAATGGTCCCCTACAAGTGTTGTTGTTTTTCGTCCGGATCCCTCAACAGGTGGCGCCACCACAGGCAAAAGTAGGTCACGGGGGGTACCCTCCTTTGACAAACTTCTTCTTCAGAACGGAAGCACGTATCGACAAACCGAAAGCATCAGGATGATCTAGAGAGATGTCTTAAGAAGTGTTGTTATTTATGGTTCCACTCCGAACTCAAATTTTTGACGCTTTTTTGACGTCTCTTCGGACTTAGTCAGAAATGCTAATTTTTGCACTATTTCTTTAAATAACTCAATAAGTGTATGATTTTACACACTCATTTACTGCATATTTATCATATCTAACTTCCTTTTTTTCTTAGATTGTCATGAAACTTGGTAGGTATGAGGTACTCATGGTACCCTACAAGTGAAAGAATTTTGTCAAGATATCCACTTTTAGATTTTTAAGGAATATTTTTGGCCTAGGTCATCTTTGGCACGTATAAAAACGAAAGAAAAAAGGGGGTCATGCATACCTTTTCTGCAAAATTCACTTGTTTAATGACCCCTCCTTCCGAATTGAAAATTTGCTAATTCTTATATATTTTCAAATCGATCTATTGATTACATATAAGGCAAAATCATGTTCAAAACTCAATTTCTACAGACAGGAGGGAATCATACATTGATTTTATGTGCTATTTTTAAATTTTCAATAGTTATGTCCAATGAGGTGACACCTTTTATTCAGCCCGGTTCACCAGTCAAAAGGGAAGGGATTCCCTGCTAAAATGATTAACTGTAGTTACACCTTCGACGTATATCAAGAGGGATCGCCGACTCTAAAAATAGCACAATATGTTCACGTGTCCGCAGCGCCCCCACCGGGAGGCATAGAAAGTACTTTCACTTTCAATATACGTACCGAAACAACGAAGCGCCGTGAAGGTAAGTCAGCGATTTTTCACATAAATTAGATTAGTAACACCGGTTATGTTAAAACAAATACATGATGGTATAGTTCTTGAAGTAATCAATTCCTAGGTTTAAATTATTTTGATGTATAAACATGTTTTCGAGTTGGATCTAGGCCTATGGCTATGTATTCATATACGTAGTGTGACATGTTACTTGCTGCATGCTGATTTGGTTAAATATCCCATAGAAATTCAATATTAGGACTATAAGTAATATTTCGCTCTGAGCGACTATTGCATACAAATGAAGTAGTTCGCAGGAGACGGATTAGGGGAATCGAACCCCGGCCGTCTGGTTGATAGACTCGTTGACGAGTGAGCTAAAGGGACATCCCAATAGCTCAGTCTTAGAACTTGTACTGAACTATTGGTACCTGCTACTACCGGAACCACTACATCCTTCCCCCTTTTCCGTTGAGGGCCGTGGATGTACCCCGCTGTGTGGCCACTCTCCAACCCCTGGCAGGGTTCTGCGACCTCTCCTGCAGATCGAGCTACCGGAACCACTACATCCTTCCCCCTTTTACGTTGAGGGCCGTGGATGTACCCCGCTGTGTGGCCACTCTCCAACCCCTGGCAGGGTTCTGCGACCTCTCCTGCAGATCGAGTTGGCCCGTTCACCTCGTCGCCAATGAAGTAGTTCGCAGGAGACGGACTCGGGGAATCGAACCCAGTCTTAGAACTTGTACTGAACTATTGGTACCTGCTACTACCGGAACCACTACACAAAGATATCTCTGCAAATGCGGGGGGGGGGGGGGGGGGGGTATGAGTTGTTTGCATTAATAGTCAGAAAATTTGATTTGGAGGGGGTTGCAAGGGAAAAAGTTATTGCAGTGGTAAGTCAAGTCTTAAAGATTCAAGTGTATGAAAATATTCCATTTTAATTCATCTTCAAAAAAAAAATATTGTAAAAGTCCTAGTGAGTGTCTTTGGAAATAAGCTTTGTAAAAGCTTAAATGGGCTATCCTTGGATATAAATCAAAGTTATTTGGTGAAATAGTTCAAATTTTATTATTGAATATAGATTTATTGTCTCTATAACAACAGAGAGATCTGAACTAAAATTTACATTTCTAATGTCACTTATTATTTTATACTTACTTGGTTTTGTGTATTCCTTGTGACAATACCTTTCCATTGATACCAAAATTTTGACCTCGTGACCATAACCTTGACCTTTGACGTACTTTTCAAAAACTTAAACATTGCGCATAACTTTTGATTGGTTAGTGATAGGGCTTTCATATTTTACATGTGTATTCCTTGTGACAAGATATTTCCATAGATACCAATATTACGCTGACCCTGACCTCTCACATACTTAACAGAAAATGGCGTTTATACTAACAAAGATGCCGCCGGGGGCATTCTCGTTTCACAAACACAGCCTGTCAGGCTTTATAATTTCTGGCATGCTAGCTATCAATAATGAAAGGTATGGTCGTTCAGTTTTAAATAAACTTAATTTATGAAATCATTTCATTGTTTTATTCTTTTTCTGCTGCGCATTAAAGTGGGATTTTACAATATGATTTTATTTTTGATGTTGCATAATTGAACTATACTAGTTGGGCATATGACTTAAAAAAAGTTATTGTTTTGAAATGTGACTATTTTTTCTTGTTTGTACTTTTAAAGGTTGTCTGAAAAAAAAAAACTTCTCTGCATCCGGCAAAAATGTTTTTAGAAAGGTTGTGGGCTAAAATCCCGGTACTGGCACTATCAGTATTCAATAGCAGTATGTCAATTAGAGCATGCATGGGTATCAGGTGAGCGTTGTGCCCCTTGGGGCTCTTGTTTCTTGATCTAATAGACAGTATGAAAATGTTATTTCATCTTCAGGAAGTGTGGAAAAGTACTTTTTTAATAAAATTTGAAATATCAAAGAGGATGGAATCATTATAGAAAAACAAACAAACAAACAAACAAACAAAAACCAAAAAAAAAAAAACCCTAGGCCCCCCCCCCCCCAAAAAAAAATTGTTTGAGTTTGACCCATTTCCAGATTCAATAATTCAGTGTTTAAGATATATTTCTAGGTCTTCACTCGTTTTCACAATCAATGTGCAACCTCCCCCCCCCCCCCCCCCCCCCCCCCCCCGCCCCTGTCCTCCATGCGTATCTACTCTGCAAATTTTCCCCCCTCTATGTTTATTCTAAATACATATTTTAACGTTTGCATATCATATTTAGCTCTATATCTCTCGAATATTCGTACTGAAATTGATGTATCATCAACTAAGAACAGAAGAAAGGCACAACAAGGATGGAATATCGTTCAAAATGGCGAAATTTACTGAATTTCACCGCCGATTGCCAACATAAAAGTCGAAAGACTCTGAGAAACATGGACAGACTCGAGAAAAATCAGATGTCAGTTGCTAGATCAGAGGATATTCAATCAGAAAATGTGAATGAAATACCTTGTTTCCTCACAGATATTAAGAAATCCTTGTTGAAATGAAATCGATGTGTTCCAAAATCAGAATGGAACAAATCAACTTTAATTTTTTCCAAAAATCACAGAAATTCAAGAACTAAACCGATTTCAATCGGGTTTTCACGTGCACGTAAAAAAATAATCCTTCTTTCTAAATATAGTCACTGCGCATCTAATTTGAGTGGATTTCCCACTTCTATTTATATTGCGCATGTCGTGATTCGCTGAAACATCGAAGGCTAGATTTGTACCGCTTCAGAGCTGTGACGTCAGCCTGGATCACGTGAGCCCTAATTATTCATAGATCTGAGGAGCATTGAAAGTTGTTAGTGCCCCATCTAAAACTATTTTCTTTTACTGTGAGCATTAGTATTGGTCATACAGACATAAATGATACACCATTAGTTATGAGAGTTTGAGATATATCCCCCTATATAAATTTAAATCGGAAAATATGCCGACAAAGTAGAGAAAACTTCAAATTTTCGATTTCTGAAGTGAGCTACGCAGACAGTAGTTAATTGAAGTTTCTTTGTCTAACCATGTCCCATCCTGTTTTTCCCAATTACCCAAAACTCATTCCGTCTGCATACCACAAGAGCTGGATCCGAAGTGCGAGCAAATATGCTTGTGGGCTGCTGCGGTTGACTCTGATTGGCTAAAACAGTAAAAGCTTGCCTTGACCTTTTGTGCCCCCATCTTGGCATATCGCCACGCGGTGTTAATCAGCCAAGTACCCCCATTTCACTGCAGTATTTCATTAATATTTTAGTAATTACGGTACAGCTGCGATGGACACAGCAAAATGTCACTTCTCCATTTCAGCTGTAACTACATTTTGTACTAATTTACATTGTAGTTGCCAATATCTCGGCTAATGTTAGTCCAATTTCCAATATTTGGTAAACCCAAATCAAGAAATACGTATACTTTTACCTTCGTACAAAATGTATCACTTTTCATTTTAATGGATGAAATTCAATCAGCACAGCTGTCTTCATTCACTTGACTTTATTTGTTATTACAGGTTTTGGATTAGAATGTTATGACTGTGCCTCTCGAGATGATCAGCGTTGTCTAGATCCATTTGATGATGTTAGGAAGGAAGCTATGGGGACCAGTGAATGTAGTGAGAAAAACACACATTGTGTGAAGTATAAAACAGTAGTCTTCCTTCAGGATTCGGGATTTATTCTGGGCAAAGAAAGGGGTATGTGCATGCACTTTTACCTCATTAGTGTTACAAATATACATGTATATCATGGATCAAATACTCCAACGGACACATTTTTTATCCCTCTGTTCATATTTCTACCAAACTGTTGAGATATGTATCTTAATTCTGGATACAAAGGATCACTGTTACAAGACAAGAAACTACTAACCAGTGATTTTCTAAGGTGAAAGAGCAATGTCACAGCCAAATACTGTAAACATAAAAATTTTTGCATGGGGGAAATTTTTGCATTTTTCGCGAATATAGGGATTTCTTGAAAAATTTCCCCCATGCGAAAATATCCCTGTTGCAATCTTGCTATGGGAAAGACGTTTATATGTATATAATATTTACCCCTCGCGAAAAGTGTTGTTGTTGTTATAGTTTTGAAATTATCCCCTTGTGAAAATAGCCACATTTATAGTACAGGTATAAGATCTTGTGGGCTGGATACTGACTGGACTTTAAGCACTATTAACATCAACTGAGTACAAAAAATTTACATTCATACATTATGATTGGACACTTAGGAAGTCTTGCTTCTTGTCCCTGTGTCTTATGGACTGCAATAAGTCTTTTTATTTATACATCATAACAATTGAATGTATTTAGAATTGAAATTTTAACAAGTTATCTTTTATTTCAGAGCTGAACGTCATAACAAGAACCTGTATTACAATGAAGGGCTATAAGGACGGTTGTACAATAATAGAAGGTGACGGCGGGTTTTATTTCAGATGCCTCTGCAGCACAGATAACTGTAACTCTGGCAGGAATCTTTTACCATCTATTATAACACTACTGATAGCGTCTGTTCTTGCCCTTGTGTTAAACTCTCGGTGATTTTGTAGGTAAAATGTGCATGGATGGATCCTTCATTTCTAGTCTGCAAAATGATTAAGACTTGGAGAGAAAATGAAGCACAATATGCGTTGAATAACCAACAGATTTTATCTTTAATCAAGAAAATTTGTATCAGAGAAATACAAATAGTGATGCTGACATAATTCAAATGAATATATTTATACATTTTGTATTGTATAGCTCATTTTGATAATATATTAGCAATTACATGTATTTCCAAGATTTTGAGTTACTCATCATTTTCTTGAGAACCAATAGCTTAAGATTTTGAGGAAAAAGGAAATGTTTGTGTGTAAAATTCAGAGATTTACATTGTACAGAAAATTTGAAAATAGAGTAACAATCATTACGCAAATTAATTGAAATTATTGTTTATCTGTAGAGAGACTTGAAAAGTGCCTTAATATGATATTGTAGATCTGTCAGTGGTTGTTTTTGATGTATTCATTGACTCTGATATTGAAAGTGATTTCTGACCATTAATTCTTTATATTGAAAATGAAAAATTTGGTTGTTGATCAGATGAAGGATTGTTAGGTGGTATACTCATTCATTCTCTGACATCTCTGAAAATTCATGTTAGGATAGCTAGTAATAGACCAAGGATGACTGCCAATGATGGTTTTTGAGGTAAAAGGTCTGGGGTCAATGTGATAGCAAAATTAAAAAAATATTTTTCATTATTGATTTACTCTCTTCGGTAAACAAGAAAACTGAAATATTATAAAATTTACAAATTGAAAGATAAATAATTTTTAGGTTCAGGTCAAATGTTACATGCATGTAAGTTCTATTAATTGTCTTCTTCATTTCATCGTTAAAATAGATTTTGAATTTTAGAATGAGATGACACCTCTTATGAACGAGATATTATTGTAAGGTTGTTATTCTGTGCTATGGGCATACACATGCTGTCATGGTTGTGACATGTAAAAGTGTAACATAAACTATGATTGGTTGTATCTGGTGCCATTAATTCATTGTTTATAATCATTGTTACATGTAAGTCGATCAAAGCAGCTGTACTACAGGAGTATGTTTGTACATATATTCTTAACATATCATTTTAAAGGGACACATTTTATTAGCAATATTTGTGAATATTTGACTTTATTCCATATTTTTATATACTTCATTTACATATCTGTAGGGATCAACACTTCTTCATTTGTATATTTTGGCATAACATAGTCATAATGTACAAATTAATTCATGGTCATGTTTTTGTATATTTTAGGAATTTTTACAATAATGTTTATCTTATGAAAATCATAATATAAAATTCCATAGAAAATAACATTCCTTTTATACAACAATAAAATAATCTAAAGACATACGTTTGTATTGTTGTTTCTTGTATTGTACATGGATTCTAGAAGGGCTTTGTTGATGGTTGTTATAAGATTGGATACTCATGCTCAATCTAAACATGAACCATGTAGACTCATGTGCATGTCTCATGTGATTTGAGGATCACTTTATTGGTGGAATGTCCCACTGTCTACTAGTCATATGAATACCACTTCTTAAAGCTTGCAGGGATGGTCAACAACCAATGTAGACCAAGGCCGCTTTCAACATGTTCATAGGGTCAAATAGTCTAGTTGCCAAATGGCTATTTTGGGGTGAACCCAAAAAAATGTTACGCACAAAATGTTTTTGCATGAAAGTGATGTTAATACTCTCTACTTTGATTATCCGGCTGATGCCACTCTGGCATCCTTGGGCATTTCGAAATTTTTGGGAAAAAAGGTAATTTTTCAACGAAAACCGTTAAAAATTGGAAATACACAATTACTTTGTCCATGTTGTAGCTAGAACAACAAATTTGGTTTCAAAAGAACAGCAATGCCATTGCCTTTAAGTCCCAAGCTCAGTTTATCAATTTACTCGTCCATAAAATGGGGAAAACTATGGATTTTCGATGAAAAACCGTTGAAAATTGGGAATATGTCATATCTTTTTTCATACTGTAGATAAAACTAGATGGCTACTGTTGCAAGCAACAGACGGATTCCTCCTTTATTAGACCTTCCTCGGAACTGAAGTGCTAAAATCCGAATAAAGAAGATGGAAAAAAGAATAGTTGCTTTAGTACCATATTAACTTCAGCAAATGAGTCAAAAGAGCTTATGTCTAATCTGGGACTCTTATTTATTTATCAACAAAATAGAAGAAAAAATAATAAATACCTTTCATGTTTACGAAAGCTTTAAACTCCATGCACAATCAATATCTAATCCTTTACAATGACTTTCTCAAAAAAGAATTGCACAATGATTTTGGAATGAGATAATTCCTATTAATAGAAAATGACAACAACATGAAACTACTGATATGTAATGCTACTAAGAATAAAAAAGAAAGAAACAGAGAACAAGAATAAAAGAGTTATCTATCTTACTATGTAAAGTTTAATTAAGAAGTACTACTTGTGTGAAGCATAAATAGTTCAGGGCAAAATCCTGTGAATTCTACAAGAGTAAATGTTTGTTATGACCTTGAAAAAGTTAATTTGACCTTTAACCAAGGTCATGGATAAAAGATAAGCACTTGAATTTATTCTCATCAAGAGTCCTCTTAATCTAATCAAAGCTCAATATTTTATCAACAAAAGTCTGTTGTGACCTTGAAATCGAACAAATGACCTTGTGTCAAGGTCAAGGTGAGAGGACTTGATGCAAGGAATATTTGCGCCAAGTTTGAACTCTCAAGGTCAAATGGTATTTGTTCTATAGGCAAAAGTTTGTTGTGACCTTGAGAATCAAAATTTGACCTTGGGCCAAGGTCATTGTGAAAGGGCTTGGATCAATGATTGTATTTATGAAGTTTGAACTGTCAAGGTCAAATAGTCTTTGTTCCATAGGCAAAAGTTTGTTGTGACCTTGAGAATCATAATGTGACCTTGAAACTAGGTCATCATCAATGACTACCTATAAGTAGCCTACCATCCAAGTTTCAACTCAAAATCTCAAAAACTGTAGAAATTGGCACTGTGCCAATTTAAAGTTCCATTTTCAACTCGGAATAGCGCGAAAACCGTAAATATTTTATCGAGCATGTAAGCGTATAAAAGTTTGCAAATTTCCCAAAGAACATTTTAAAACAAATTTCGTTCAAATCGTACGGTTAGTTTAGGAGTTATAAGTGTTTAAAGATTTGACCTTTGATGACCTCTAGCGGGGGCATACGTGAACTTTTCGACGACAAAATTTTTTTACCTCTAGATCTTTATATGCTCTTTCACATGATACTTCTTGTTTTATCATAAGAAGTGGCACTTTTTTGTACAGTCACTGGAACGATCTGGGGGTAAGAATAATAATAATAAGAATAATAATAAGAACTAGATGGCTACTGTTGCAAGCAACAGACGGATTCCTCCTTTATTTGACCTTCCTCGGAACTGAAATGTTAAAATCCGAATAAAGAAGATGAAAAAAGAATAGTTGCTTTAGTACCTTATTCACTTCAGGAAATGAGTCAAAAGAGCTTATGTCTAACTTGGGACTCTTATCTATTTATCGACAAGAAAGAAGAAAAAAAAAACGATAAATACCTTTCAAGTTTAGGAAGGCTTTAAACTCCTAGATCTATTCTATCCATTTTGAATCCTGTTAAATAACTATTCCAAAAAGAATTGCACAATGAATTAGCAATGAGAAAATTTCTATAAATAGAGAATGACAACAGCATTAAAGTACAGACATGTAATGCTACTAAGATAAAAAAAGGAAACAGAGAACAAGAATAAAAGAGTTATCTATCTTACTATGTAAAGTTCAAATAAGAAGTACTACTTGTGTGAAGAATAAATATTTAAGAACAAAATCCTATCAATCCTACAAGAGTAAATGTTTGTTATGACCTTGAAAAAGTTTATTTGACCTTGAACCAAGGTCATGGATGAAAGATAAGCATCTTAGTTTATTCTCATCAAGATTTCTTTTCATCTATTCAAAGCTCAATATTTTATCAACAAAAGTCTGTTGTGACCTTCAAATCGAACAAATGACCTTTGGTCAAGGTCAAGGTGAAAGGACTTGATGCAAGGAATATTTGCGCCAAGTTTGAACTCTCAAGGTCAAACGGTCTTTGTTCTATAGGAAAAATTTTGTTGTGACCTTGAGAATGAGAATTTGACCTTGGGTCAAGGTCAAGGTGAAAGGGCTTGGATCAATGATTGTATTTATGAAGTTTGAAGTGTCAAGGTCAAATAGTCTTTGTTCTATAGGCAAAAGTTTGTTGTGACCTTGAGAATCATAATTTGACCTTGAAACTAGGTCATCATCAATGACTACCTATAAGTAACCTACCATCCAAGTTTCAACTCAAAATCTCAAAAACTGTAGAAATTGGCACTGTGCCAATTTAAAGTTCCATTTTCAACTCAAAATAGCGCGAAAACCGTAAATATTTTATCGAGCATGTAAGCGTATAAAAGTTTGCAAATGTCCCAAAGAACAATATAAAACAAATTTCATTCAAATTGCTCGGTTAGTTTAGGAGTTATAAGGTTTTAAAGATTTGACCTTTGATGACCTCTAGCGGGGGCATATGTGATATTTTCGACAAGAAAAAAAATTTAAATTAAGATCTTTATTTGCTCTTTCACATGATACTTTCCATTTTATCATATGATGCGGTACTTTGTTGTAAAGTCTCTGGATTGGTTTGGGGGTAAGAATAATAATAATAATAAGAATAAAGAAAAGACAATACAATAACAGAAAGGATTCCGACGGAAGTCGGAATCCTTAATAAAGAAAAGACAATACAATAACAGAAAGGATTCCGACGGAAAAGTCGGAATCCTTAATAATAAGAATAATAAGAATAAAGAAAAGACAATACAATAACAGAAAGGATTCCGACGGAAATCGGAATCCTTAATAAATGGAAGGATGGAGGTTCCTGTGGACATAGCAGACGGATTCCTCTCATTTTCATCATGTTAAGAACAGAAATGAAAATAGAAAAAATGCGAAAATGACTGGCCGCAGCTGGACTCGAACCAGGTACCTTCACCAAGGTAGGCCCCATCGTATCTTGTACATGTAATGTCAGGTCACATGATTGAACTGACCAATGAAATTTGTAACACATCCTGGGTCATGCATATTAATTATGTGAGGGATTTTCCAATGAATCATGACAATATAGCAAGTGTTTTCAAACTGGTACATGTATTCGATATCTCTTGATTCTGTTAGAAAACATTTTGAACTAATACATACTCGTATAAATTTTGAAATGAAAACAATGTTGAAGCACTGTACTTTATGTTTGCTTACGAATGAAAAAAAAATTGAGGGAAAAAAATGGCCGAGGCCGGTATCGAACCCCGGACCCTCCGATTCGAAGTCTGACGCTCTACCGCTGAGCTATTGCAGAACTGACAAAGATTTGCATCAAAAGTCTTTAGAAGGATGAAATCTTGCGACTATGATATGACTCAACATGTCGAGCATGTTCCGAATGATAAATCTTTATCGATCGATTCTATTTACAGGTTTGTATTCAGGAGTAAACAACACAGAATTTCATAAAATGTATTTTTTTTATTTGACTTTCATTGACCATGTATGTAGAGAATAAAATTATGAATCAATAAAATGTGTTTGCTTATTTTGCAAGGGCGGATCTAGACAGGGTAGGTGAAAACAGGTATGTACACGTATGTAACATGTAAGTCGGAGGGGGGGGGGGCAAAAACTTATCAACCTCCCCCTTTCGAAGGACTAGCCTATGTCATTGGATAAACAAACGTCAAATATCTTGTACAGTTATTTCAAAGATTGACGAATTCAAAAAGAAACAGACAAACAAACGAGAAAAAAAAATTGCCCAAGGGGGCCACATTGCTCCGTCAAAGGTCTTGTACAGTTGTTTCAAATACTAAGGAATTTAATAAGAAAAAGACAAACAAACAAAAGAAATGAAAAAAAAAAACAAGAGGCCCAAGGGAGCCATTTTGCTCAGTCAAAAGTCTTGTACAGTTGTTTCAAAGATTGTCGAATCAAAAAAGAAAAAAAAACAAGAAAACAAACAAACAAGCAAAACAAATGAAAAAAAAAAAAAAACAAGAGGCCCAAGGGGGCCACATTGCTCCGTCAAAGGTCTTGTACAGTTGTTTCAAAGATTGACGAATTAAAAAAACAAGAAACAAGACAAACAAAAAAAAAAAAAAAAAAAAAACCAAGAAGGCCAAGGGGGCCACATTGCTCCGTCAAAGGTCTTGTACAGTTGTTTCAAAGATTGACGAATGAAAAAAAAAGAGGCCTAAGGTGGCCATATATACACGTTGAAGTCAATGACAGTGAAATAAATATGCGCAATATGAAATGTGTTTTTCTTCTGAATAAAAAGCTATGAATAGGACTGACTTGTTGCATGAACGATCGATAATTCTTGTAATGCTGAATCAGCCATTTGTATTTCTCCGTCTGTATATCAAAAATAAAAACCACTAACATTCAGGAACTCCAATGGCTATGTGGATAGGGCGTTGGACTGCTGGCCCAAGGGTACCGGGTTCGATCCCCAGTCTGGACGTTTTTTTTATCGCCGATCGTCTGCGTTTCTGTCTAGTACTCTCTCTATCTGTTCGTATGTCTGTTCGTTCTTCTATTGTTGTCATTCTATCTAACACTGTCTATCTTACACTGTCAGTCTGTCTGTCTGGTCCATGCTGCAAATTTACCAGTTAATTTAAATGATGCTATTCAATTTTAAGACATTTTTAAAACATTTAATTAGAAAATGACAATAGCATGAAAGTACAGACAAGTCATGGTACGAAGAGAAATAGAAATAAAAGATTTATCTTTCTTAGATCATGTAAAGTTCATATAAGAAGGACCTCGTTTGTAAAGTATAAGTAGTGTAGGACAAACACTGTGTATTTAACAAGTAAATGTTGTTATGACATTGAGAATGAAATTTTCACCTTGAACCAAGGTTAAGGAAAAAAGATGAGTATAGAATATCATTTTCTTCAAAATATATATGAAATTGAATAAAGCTCGATATTTTATCAACAAAAGACTGTTATGACCTTGAAATCGAACGAATGACCTTTGGTCAAGGTCAATGTGACAGGACTTACTGCAAGGAATATTTGTACCCAGTTTGCATTCTCAAGGGCAAACAGTCTTTGTTTTATAGGCCAAAATGTTGTTGTGACCTTGAGAATGAGAATTTGACCTTGGATTAAGGTCAAGGTGAAAGAGCTTGGCTTAACAATTATATGTATGAAGTTTGAACTCTGAAGGTCAAATAGTCTTTGTTCTATAAGCAAAAGTTTCATGTGACCTTGAGAATAAAAATTTGACCTTGAAAAGAAGGTCAACATTAAATGACTACCTATAAGTGACCTAACATCCAAGTTTCAACTCAAAGTCTCAAAAATTGTAGAAATTGGCACCTTGCCAATTTAAGGTTCCATTTTCAACTTGAAATAGCTTGAAAACTGTAAATATTTTATGGAGCATGTAAGCATATAAAAGTTTGCAAATTTCTCAAAGAACAATATAAAACAAATTTTGTTCAAATCGTACGGTTAGTAAAGGAGTTATAAGAGTTTAAAGATTTGACCGCTGATGACCTCTAGCGGGGGCATATGTGAACTTTTCGACAAGAAAAAAATATTAAATTAAGATCTTTATTTGCTCTTTCACATGAAACTTTCCATTTTATCATATGATGCGGTACTTTGTTGTAACGTCACTGGATTGGCTTAGGGGTAAGAATAATAATAATAACTAGATGGCTACTGTTGCAAGCAACAGACGGATTCCTCCTTTATTAGACCTCCCTCGGAACTGAAGTGTTAAAATCCGAATAAAGATGATGAAAAAAAATAGTTGCTTTAGTACCTTATTCACTTCAGCAAATGAGTCAAAAGAGCTTAAGTCTAACTTGCGACTCTTATCTATTTATCGACAAAAAAGAAGAAAAAGACGATAAATACCTTTCAAGTTTAGGAAGACTTTAAACTCCTATATCTATTCTATCCATTTTGAATCCTTTTAAATTACTATCCCAAAAAGAATTGCACAATGAATTAGCAATGAGAAAATTTCTATAAATAGAGAATGACAACAGCATGAAAGTACAGACAAGTAATGCCACTAAGATAAAAAAGGAAACAGAGAACAAGCATAAAAGAGTTATCTATCTTACTATGTAAAGTTCAAATAAGAAGTACTACTTCTGTGAAGAATAAATATTTAAGAACAAAATCCTATCAATCCTACAAGAGTAAATGTTTGTTATGACCTTGAAAAAGTTTATTTGACCTTGAACCAAGGTCATGGATGAAAGATAAGCATTCTAGTTAATTCTCATCAAGATTTCTTTTTATCTATTCAAAGCTCAATATTTTATCAACAAAAGTCTGTTGTGACCTTGAAATCGAACAAATGACCTTGAGTCAAGGTCAAGGTGAAAGGACTTGATGCAAGGAATATTTACGTCAAGTTTTAACTCTCAATGTCAAATGGTCTTTGTTCTATTGGAAAAATTTTGTTGTGACCTTGAGAAGGAGAATTTGACCTTGGGTCAAGGTCAAGGTGAAAGGGCTTGGATCAATGATTGTATTTGTGAAGTTTGAACTGTCAAGGTTAAATAGTCTTTGTTCTATAGGCAAAAGTTTGTTGTGACCTTGAGAATCATAATTTGACCTTGAAACTAGGTCATCATCAATGACTACCTATAAGTAACCTACCATCCAAGTATCAACTCAAAATCTCAAAAACTGTAGAAATTGGCACTGTGCCAATTTAAAGTTCCATTTTCAACTCAAAATAGCGCGAAAACCGTAAATATTTTATCGAGCATGTAAGCGTATAAAAGTTTGCAAATTTCCCAAAGAACAATATAAAACAAATTTCGTTAAAATCGCACGGTTAGTTTAGGAGTTATAAGGTTTTAAAAATTTGACCTTTGATGACCTCTAGCAGGGGCATATGTGAACTTTTCGACAAGAAAAAAATTTTAAATTTAGATCTTCATATGCTCTTTCACATGGTACTTTCCGTTTTTTCATATGATGCTATACTTTTTTGTAAAGTGACCGGAACGGTTTGTGGGTAAGAATAATAATAATAATAAGAATAATAAGAATAAAGAAAAGACAATACAATAACAGAAAGGATTCCGACGGAAGTCGGAATCCTTAATAATAATAATAATAATAATAAGAATAATAAGAATAAAGAAAAGACAATACAATAACAGAAAGGATTCCGACGGAAATCGGAATCCTTAATAACAATTTTGGTACCAAACGCACAATAACTGTATTGCCTTTCATTTTAAATATCAGATTAGCAATTTGCAAGTACAAAAATGGGGGAAAGAATGAATTCTGAATGAAAAATCGCTGAAAATTTGGATATTGCAATGTTTTTTTCATGCTGTAGTTAGAACAACAGCAAGAAAAATGATTTCATTGCTTTAAATTCAGAATTCCATTCAAGCAAATTGAATCTTCTTGTTTTGTTTTGCTTTGTTTTTGCTGAAAAGAGTTTTTAAATTGTAAAAAAAAATCGGTTTAAAGAAATTCTAAAACAACAATTTTCGTATCAAAATGATTGCATATTGATAGTTTTAGATTTGCACTCTCTTATTACCCTTTATTCTACTCTAGATATATCGTTCTAAATAGTATAAATGTCCTAGCATCATCTTACAACATCACGCATCATTTCACGAAAAGAATGTTCCATTTTAATTAGTCGATATCAAGATATCGACTAATTCTAGATTTGTACAGGTTTGTCAACTTTCGATTTGATTCATCAGATTCAACATTGCAATAGGGGTCATTGTCCGATAGAAAGAAACATTCTTGTGACTAGTGAAAAACACGTGACCAGAGCTATCCACTTCACAAAAGTAGAACAATTGATAAATGCAACAACGAAATTAATGAGCGATATAAAAATCGATAAGACTGTGCGTAGTCACATAATTTAATAGGAATTTTCTTTTAGAAGTTTCCCCTTATTTCCCCCAAATTCTTTAATCGGAACCATCCGCTTTTCCCGCGAATATATACTGAAAGGCTTTACTACTCTTTACTCTTTATTCTAGGAGTCAAAATTTTAAACCTATTTTGAACCAATTTTTTTTTCGCTTTTAAATAAATGTTGATATCGACCAAGCTTTTTTGGAAAGCTAATACTTGTTGCATAATTCATATTTGATGTTTGATGTCGTGTTTGCTGTTCCCTGCCCGTTTGGTTTCTCTTTCTGTGTTTGTCTTCTCTGTATTTTTACTTGAGATGCTTTGATGTGTTGATATTGGTGCTGCAACCCAGTTTTGTTGGATAATACCTCCTTTCTTATTGCCTTGTTTTTTCATCAACATGCAATTGTAATTCTTGTGTGCAACTACTTCTAAATACAAAGAACCCCTCTTACATGGTTGATCAATATGCCTCCTTTGCATCGTACTCTGACAATTTTCTACTCCAAAACATTTACAGAATTAAAGAAAATTGAACACAGAATTTGTCACATCTGTTTGATACATAGCTCAGATTTCATGTGCGACTACAAGAAATCAACAGGATAACAGATAGAGGTTCAGACGTAATTGGCAAAATATTATCACAATTGGTCTCAAAATTTATTTTAAATTTAGTTCTTTCAGCAGATCCAGGTTTGATCTTAAGAATGTTTCCTTATGCATGGCTAAAAATATTTCGTTTTTCTTGACATTTTATCGAAATTCTTCAATTAATAAAGTTGGTGGTAATGGTCATCCAAGAGTTTGAACTCTGTGAGGAGGTTGCTTTACACCATAATTGTGCGTTCTTCGAGACCTCTGGGAAATCGGAATAGTGGGAGGGTTGTGCGCACGTAATCCAGGATAACCACACCGTCTGCTATTTACGTGGCAGTTGGCCGTCCTAAGTCGGTTCCCGTTGTCCATTGGTCTCGTTGGTTAATGTTTAGTCTTTTATGTTTCATGTTTCTATGATCTTGTCCCTTTTGCGTCTCTTTCTGTGGGTATATGTTCTGTGTTTTTTTTTGCATGGGTGTTTTGGAATTTTGCTGTGGGTACTGCAACCTAGTGTTGTTGGAGATCCCCTCCTTTCTCTTATAGCCCATTTCATTCAATCGTACACTGGACCTGACATCAGATATACTGTCTAGATTCTTTTCAATATCTGAATTAACTTCTCTCAAATTTGACACGGAACACCACTTCAAAAGATTTCCCAGAGAACAACCTTTGTCTTTCCTATACCATCATATGTTGATGGTATCCATCATCATGATCTGTTCGCAATACCTACATCTTTAGAATAATGTGTAGAATGCGAGTTCTTAATCAATCGGATTGCTTTCTCGATCAAATGATTGCAAGTACATGTCATATCAATCAGTTGCACTTCATTTCATGAGATGTAACTTTCTTGACTTAATCTTTTATGTCATTGTGATCGTAAGTAGGAGTCAATTGACTACCATTTAAATTTGCTCTCTGCAAAGTAATAGCAATTTCAAGTTCAGAAAATAGGGCCAGGGGAGCTGCTGGAGAGGATTTTGGCTGTGCCATGAAGTCACTTTAATTGAAAGCATCACTGATGAGGATTTTTCTATCCGAAACACGTGTCTGGTGCAGTAAAATTGGTTTAAAACTTTCTTCAAGAAGGTAGATAGCTGGAACACTTATCATTGAACATCTGAAGTGTTTAGTTATTTTTAGAATTATATGACCAGAAACAATCAAGGTATCTTCAAATTCATTAGCATCATTTAAAAGCAGATTAATTAAAAGCGAGGACTAGACATGCACGTTTCGGATATTTAACCCTCGTTGATCCTCAATCCAAACAATGAAATATGGCCAATAATTTGTGATAATTATGTCCAAAATATAAGACGTAGCAAGATGACTAGGATATGATGCTACAGGACCCAGGTTTCAGAAATTTGTGACAATTTTGCAAACAGAAATTTTCGAATGCGTTTAAGACAAAGGAGAGGTTGCAGCACCCTTAGCAAAACCCCCTATGCAAATAACACAAAGCAGACAAGCACAAGCAGAGACGCATAAGGGACAAGGAACGTCAACGCACAACACAGAAACATCAAACAGAAAGGACTACACATAAACCAACGAGCAACCGGTGACGACTTAGGACGGCCATCTGCCACGGAAATAGCTGAAGGTGTGGTTATCCTGGATTACGATTTGAAGAAACGACCAACCGAAATTGATCAAACTTGGCTATATGTGCCCTCGGGGACTCCTGGTCCGCCAGCACTGACACTCACCAAGTGGTACAAATGTTAAACGTCTTCAAATTCATTAAGCAGATTAATTAACAGCGTGGACAAGACATGCACGTTATATATCATAGACAGTAGTCGCTTCCCTTTGAACAATGTGTCTAATTTCACCCACATCTTTCAAAAGCTTGCTACAAGACTCCATGTACTAGTAAATTGTTTTTCTTAAAACTGTTGACTTGAATACACATATCTTTGTTCTAGATTTTCTCTAAACGTTTTGCATTTTTCAAAGTCCCAACTTTGTATGGAAAAAACCTTCAAAAATCAAAGTTTTCTCTCTCATTGTTCTTCTCCCATTTTATTTATGAGCAAGTTGCTTAATATGTATTCAGAATAAAAGACAATAACAAAAACCTTTATTTTGGTACCATAATTGCAGAACCTCATACTACAGTTTGAAAAAGTCATTGCATTTTGCAAATTTTCAGCGATTTTTCATCAAAGAGAAGTTGTTTTTCCCAATTTTTCGTACCAGCAAATTGCAAATCTGACTTCTGTATTAATCAAAATGAAAGGCAATAAATTTATTGTGCGTTTGGTACCAGAATTGTTTATTTAGCTACAGAATAAAAAAAGATATGGTGTTTTCCCAATTTTCAACGATTTTTCATCGAAAATCCATAGTTTTCCCCATTTTATGGACAAGTAAATTGGTAAATTGAGCTTGAGACTTAAAGACAATAAAATTGTCGTTCTTTTGGTACCAATTTTGTTGATCTAGCTGCAGCATGGAAAAAGTAATTGAATTTTTCCTATTTTCAACGGTTTTTCTTCGAAAAATTCCATTTTACCCCAAAATTTCGAAATGCCCAAGGATGCCAGAGTGGCATCAGCCGGATTATCAAATAAGAGGGTATTTACAACACTTTCATGCAAAAACATTTTGTGCGTAACAAATTTTTGGGTTTCGTGAATGGCACCTAGACTAAAACAGACCACATAGATTTTAAAGTGAGAAGACTATACATGTACCCCAACCCCCTGCCAATGAAGTTGATTAGCCAAGTTGCAAAATTCGGCTCTTAATTTGATGTGAGACGGGCGGTTGGGCGGGGTCAAAAATTGGTTTCTGGACTATAAGTTGAGTATGATACATGCTAGTGTAATTAAATTTCATATACTTACTAGGGTTTTCACAATTAACCGAAAATTCGATTAACCGTGGTTCAAGCTTGGTCGGTTTGATTTGGATCGTACTTTACAGATTTCGGGTCGGTTCTTTTTGTATCTGGTATTCAGTAGTTTATCAATTTTGTATGATACACAGACTGTATTTGGGTACTTTGTCATATTTCACCCAATGAAATGGGATGTTTCACTTCTTGATTGTAAACGTGCACCTGTTTGTTTGACAGATGAAGTCTACTGTCCTGTTCACTAATTCCAGAGCGCCCTGTTTGGGCGATTTATTCTGTCGTCTGAAGAATTTTGCTATAAATTATTGTTTCTGAGAATTGACCTCCTTTAGTCGTAATTGGAAATTAACTTCAACTTACCCTATCAGCTGCCTTCAACCCGCAAAATGAATAAAGACTGTGTTTGTGAAACACGAATGCCCCCGGTGACATCTTTGTTAGTATGAACACTATTTTCTGTTAAGTACATGTATGTGAGGTCACTGGGTTAAAAGGTCAAAGGTCAAGGTCACGAGGTCAAAAATTTTGGTATCAATGGAAAGGTCTTGTCACAAGGAATACACATGAAATGTGAAAGCCCTATCACTTACCATTCAAAAGTTATGCCAAATGTTAAAGTTTTTGAAAAGTAGGTCAAAGGTCTAGGTCATGAGGTCATAAATTTTGGTATCAACGGAAAGGTCTTGTCACAAGGAATACACATGTGAAATATGAAAGCCCTATCACTTCCCATTCAAAAGTTATGCCCAATGTTAAAGTTTTTGAAAAGAAGGTCAAGGTCACGAGGTCAAAAATTTTGGTATCAATGGAAAGGTCTTGTCACAAGGAATACACATGTGAAATATGAAAGCCCTATCACTTACCATTCAAAAGTTATGCCCAATGTTAAAGTTTTTGAAAAGTAGGTCAAATGTTAAGGTCAAGGTCACGAGGTCAAAAATTTTGGTATCAATGGAAAGGTCTTGTCACAAGGAATACACATGTGAAATATGAAAGCCCTATCACTTACCATTCAAAAGTTATACCCAATGTTAAAGTTTTTGAAAAGTAGGTCAAAGGTCAAGGTCAAGGTCACGAGGTCCAAAATTTTGGTATCAATGGAAAGGTCTTGTCACAAGGAATACACATGTGAAATATGAAAGCCCTATCACTTCCCATTCAAAAGTTATGTCCAATGTTAAAGTTTTTCGGACAAACAGACAGACAAACAGATAAACAGACAAACAGACGGACAGGCCAAAAACTATATGCCCCCGAATCTTTGATTCCGGGGGCATAAAAAATAAAATGTCTACGGGAAATTCCCATGTTAATTTCAAGCCGCCACCATATTGTTCTCCGTGTCAACAATGGTAAACAGTGACGTCAAAGCTCCCGACGTCACGCATTTTCAGCGATTTTACTATAGAAAATCCCCGTAGACTTTTTATTTTCCGTCCTATTTCTAACTTAGCAGACGCACAGCCAAAAGAATGGTATTTTCTGTTACGACAAAAGGAGTACTATAAAATTGATATCTTTTTGGAAGGTGACATTATCATATTTTGGAGAAAACCGGGAAAACAGGGTGCTCTGGAATTAGTGAACAGGACAGTAAGAAGTCTTCTTAGTGTTCTAGTTTGGTTATTTTGTTGAATGTTGATAAAATCTCAAAGAGAAATGCTTTCAAAGCAGAAAAATTAAAAAGAATTATTTGTTGATTTGTTTTTCTCACCATTATTTCACTCTTTTATGGAATTAACCAACACAAACTCAAAGCGAACCAAAAAACCGAGAACTGCGGTTCATTTTCCTGAACCGTGACAGCCCTAACACTTACCATGATTCAAGGATGACCCCTATTGATTTTGGGGTCCAAAGGTCAAGGTCACAGGACTCTGATTATTGAAAACGGTTTCCGGACCATATTAGAGCCTTTATTGCACCTATGATCATGAAACTTGCCAGAAATGTTTTGCATAAATCAAGGATGACCCCTATTGATTTTGAGGATAAAAGGTCAAGGTCATAGGACTCGGATGATTGGAAATAGTTTCCGGACCTGTATAGCACCTATAATCATGAAACTTGCCAGAAATGTTTCCCATGAACCAAGGACCCTATTGATCTTAGGTCAAAAGGTCATAGGTCAAGCCCATATCACTGATGATTGAAAATGGTTTCCAGACAATGTTTGAGCCTGTATTTTAACCTATGATCATGAAATGTGCCAGAAATGTTTCCCATGAATCAAGGATAACCGCTTGTGATTTTTGGATCAAAGGTCAAATTCATAGGACGCAGGTAATTGAAAATGGTTTCTGAATTATATATGAATGTGCATCAACATGAAACGTGCTGATGATGTTTCCCATCTGTCGAGACCACATAGTTATACAATTCATGTATATTTTAAGTTTCCATATTCAAACTTACATTCAAGTTTTGCAACTCGGCACTTTGCATCTTTGATGCATTTTAAGCTTATTTGACCATATTTTTCTGTCCTCGGACACATTTTTGTTCTGCACCATACAAGTAGCTCGATGAATTAGCACATACCGTTTATTGCTGATAAGTGTAGCCTTGTTGATTTGTAAATGCAAAGGTCGAGGTCAAACTTTGCAGTCGTGCAAAACATTGTTTCCACATTCAACTTGATTAGATTTTGACCTCCAGTGATGAAGCTTCTCAAAGATAATGAGGACAGAAAGATCTCAATTGATTTTAAGTTCCAAACGTAGAGGTATAACTTGGAAAAGAAAACAACACTCACAAACGTAGAGGTCAAACTTGGAACAGAAAACATCACTCATAAAAATAGAGATCAAACATGGAACAGAGAACAACAAACGTAGAGGTCAAACTTGGAACAGAAATCAACACAAACGTAGAGGTCAAACTTGGAACAGAAAACAGCACTCACAAACGTAGAGGTCAAACTTGGAACGGAGAACAACACTCACAAACGTAGCGATCAAACATGGAACAGAAAACAACAAACGTAGAGGTCAAACTTGGAACAGAAAACATTACAAACGTAGAGGTCAAACTTGGAACAAAAAACAACACAAACGTAGAGTTCAAACTTGGAACAGAAAACAACACTCACAAACGTAGAGGTCAAACTTGGAACAAAAAACAACACTCACAAACCTAGAGGTCAAACTTGGAACAGAAAACAACACTCACAAACGTAGAGGTCAAACTTGAAACAGAAAACAACACAAACGTAGAGGTCAAACTTGGAACAGAAATCAACATAAACGTAGAGGTCAAACTTGGAACAGAGAACAACACTCACAAACGTTGAGGTCAAACTTGGAACAGAAAACAACATTCACAAACCTAGAGGTCAAACTTGAAACAGAAAACAACACTCACAAACCTAGAGGTCAAACATGGAACAGAAAACAACACAAACGTAGAGGTCAAACTTGGAAAGAAAACAACACAAACGTAGAAGTCAAACTTGGAACAGAAAACAACACTCACAAACGTAGAGGTCAAACTTGGAACAGAAAACAACACAAACGTAGAGGTCAAACTTGGAACAGAAAACAACACAAACGTAGATGTCAAACTTGGAACAGAAATCAACACAAACGTAGATGTCAAACTTGGAACAGAAAACAACACAAACGTATAGGTTAAACTTGGAACTGTACAGAAAACAACACAAACGTAGAGGTCAAACTTGGAATCGTACAGAAAACAACACTCACAAGCATTCCTGCACCAGAACTCAATTCTCGACCTACAGTAATAAAACCTCACATGTGAAGTTCATACATAATAATTCCCTCAATTACTGTTCAGACCCAAATGAAAAATATTTGTAGGAATAATATATTTGAAATAATGGTTCAAAATCCAGAAAACTCATTGTATTTGGCACCAAAGAATTCGCCCATTTTAAAAGATACTAAGGAAAAACAATCTTGCCATAGAAAGATAACCCTGCAGCGAGACACTAGGATATCATTTTAAACAATCGACAATCGCATAAAGAAAAACAAATGAGTTAAAGAAGATCCTGACGATAATCTCAACAGCAATCACAATAGAACACCAAATTGAGCATCGACGGACCCCTAGCAAGCTAGAGGTGGGATTAGGTGCCCGGGAGGAGTAAGCATCCCCTGTTGGCTAGCCGCACCCGCCGTCGATTGTCATGCACGAAAATAAAAACAATATATGAATACATGCATTGCACTGTCTGAGGTTATATCTATGTAGAAAGTCCTATGGCGACCATGTCAGGGAAAATATTCAAAACACTTACTGTCAAACACCTCGCGGGGAACTTTTTTACGAGCTCCACACGGCAAAGGGCATAAGTGTGACACAAATGAGTTAAAGAAGATCCTGACGATAATCTCAACAGCACTCACAATAGAACACCAAATTGAGCATTGACAAACCCCTAGCAAGCTAGAGGTGGGATCAGGTGCCCGGGAGGAGTAAGCATCCCCTGTTGGCTAGCCGCACCCGCCGTCGATTGTCATGCACGAAAATAAAAACAAAAGAGACTACACACAATGACAAAGTATAAAAAGAGCACTGATGAAGTTTGTTTTATCAATGAACTGATGAGGTTTGAATTAAGCATTTGGCATTCTCTGACAGCAGAACTGAACATTGAAATGGTAAATAACTTGGCCACACCGGGGTATTTCGTTTCCATGTTGCAAACCACCAAAATGCTGAATGCCACAATGAAAAAAGAAGTAAATAGATTGTTTTATATGAATATATAGAGACAATTTCGAGCATAAAAGAAAGGAGGGGATCTCTAACAACACTAGGTTGCAGCACCCACAGCAAAATCCCAAAACACCCATGCAAAAAACACAGAACAGATACCCACAGAAAGAGACGCAAAAGGGACAAGGAACACCAACTCACAACATAGAAACATGAAACACAAAAGACTACACATAAACCAACGAGACCAATGGGCAACAGGTGCCGACTTAGGACGGCCATCTGCCACGTAAATAGCAGACGGTGTGGTTATCCTGGATTACGTGCGCACAACCCTCCCACTATTCCGATTTCCCAGAGGTCTCGAAGAATGCACAATTATGGTGTAAAACAACCTCCTCACTGTTAGGTGACCACACACAAACAAGACCGTAAAACACAGGGGTCCAAGCAACACAGATGAATATGTAAATGGATATAAAAAGAGGACGTGCGTAATACAGTCCGTGCTCTGCCGGCTGTAGCGAGCTCATATATGTTATCACCCGAGGAGTCCGACTGACATTCAGAGAGGACAGGTGGTCGGGGCCCTGTCTTCTCGAAAGAGGTTTGGACAGGGCCCGTCATGGAGTCCCGTCGTCACAGTCAGCCAGGGTGCAAGTCTTAAGAATGCGCTCGTACAAGACTGTATATTGGTCAAGTACCAAGCTTAGTGTCCGTCTGGTGACATTAGGATCATATCCACGGTATAAAAGGCGTTTGATGACTCTGACGCATTTTCGATACATATGCTGTCTACCTTTGATTCTTCTTATTTTGTTAATTATGTCACCATAAAATGCAGGTTGTGAAATACCCAAAGTAATATACTCCGTTGCTTGTATTGGTCCGAATTTCAAAAGAATTTGATCATAATTTTTGTAAAATTTCCAGAAAGTCTTTACTAGTTTATGAAAGCGAAAACCTTGACCTAAAAGTTTCTTTGTAATTTGTAGATTTCTATTATGAAAATCCAAAACATCAGTACATGCTCTAGCATACCGGATGAGCTGTGAAATGTAGATACCGTATGACGGTAATCTAGGGACATCACCGTCAAGCCAGGGAAAATTTACTATGTTGAATCCAAAATCATCTCGTTTGTCATATACACTTGTATGAATTTCTCCATTGACAATTTTGATATTTAGGTCCAAAAATGGTGTTTCAGTGTCTGTAAAGTTTGCCTTGTTTAGAGTCAATTCTTGTGGATAAATAACATCTTTATACTTTTCAAAAACAGGATTATCGATAGTAAGAATATCATCCAGGTACCTAGAAGTACCAGTGAAGCATTTCACATCATCATGTTTTCTTAGCTTTTGAAGATTTTGAATAAATTCCTTTTCATATGTGTATAAAAATAAATCTGCAACAAGAGGCGCACAATTTGTACCCATAGGAATCCCTACAACCTGCTTGTAGAGATTCTCACCAAATCTTACATAAATGTTGTCCAAGAGGAAGGACAAGGCACTACACAGGTCGCTACATGTCCATGATTTGTATGATTTGTATTCTGTAGCGGAAAAGAAACCCTTTGATTCAGATGTACAAATATAAATTTTCCCCTCTCGATTATAGCACCATTGAATGAGTTTGGACAATTGATCATTGATCTTGTCGTGAGGAAGCGTGGTGTACATATTTGAAAAATCGTATGAAGCAATCGTATTGGCTTGAAAATTTCTAGATTTTATCTTGTCAATCACATCCCCGGAATTTTTTATAGACCAAAATAAATTTACATCATTCCTGTTAAGAACAGTTTCACAATATTTTGCAACGTGTTCCTTTACCGCCGTGAGGGCTGACGTCAGATGTCTAGACAAACTTGTAGTTGAGCAGTTGCTAGAATTAGCAATGTATCTAAATTTGTAAGGAGATTTGTGCAGTTTTGGTATGCAGTATATTGTAGGAAGATCCAATTTAGAAATAGAGATGTTGAATGAAGAAATTTCACTGCTATGTTTGCTCAAAATGTTAGGGACACTTTCATTGCTTTTGATATAAGTATTTGTAGACGAAAGTTCCGAAACTAAAGTTGATATATAGTAAAGTTTTCATATGATTATGGTGTTGTTGGCTGCTTTATCTGCAGGAGCGAAGACAAATTTTTCATGTAAATTACGTAATTTGGATTTAAAATATCTTTCAGATCTAGAACTTGGATTTTCAAAAAGATGAGGATTTTTGTGGAAGTTGTCTATTCGAATGTCAGTAATGTCCAAAATGAGGTTTTTCCAGTCATTCAGAGAATGCGATTCGACTCCTTCCGATTTACACCATCGTTTGATATAGTTATCTAAGGCTTCCTTTAGTACTTCGCGACATTTAATAAAATCTATCTTGGATGGGATTCTATACTTAGGTCCTTTTTTGAGAAGACCACGGAGCTGCCTGTCTTGGATAATTGAAAAGTCACCTGTAATAATATGACCAGCTGGTTTATATAGATATTCAGATGTTGCACATTCTCAAGAAGCAGGACATGATTCAAGTATTTTAGGATCTGAAGTAACTTTGTTGTAGTTAAAAACGAAATTTCGAATAGGTCTCTTATATTTGTAACAAATAAGAGGAGGTTCTAAATTTTCAAAATATTGAGGAATAGCACTTTGTACACGATGATCCCGAAAAATATTAGAGATGTTAAGAAGATCGAATCCTTTGTTAATAAATGAAATTTTTAAGAATCGTTTTTTAGGTGGGATGTTTTTAACAACTGGATAAAGTTTATTCTGTGCGAATGCAACAATGATATTAAGTCTGAATCAATCAATATTTCTTAAGAATGCAACCAGTGCTTCATCCAAGATAGATTTCAATTGAACTGCTGGAATTGATGAGAGAGCATGAAGCAGTTCATGTCTGCCGCCGTTGCGAGAAATGATCAGAAGATCGTTGAGGGTACGGTGTAATCTAGATCTTATTCTGAGTTTTCGGTTTCTTCGTCTTCCGTGAGACCTATGCTTCCGTTTAGTGTTTGGGCGGATTGAAAATACATTAATATTAGTTGACGTCGAGGAAATATTTCCTTGTCCATAAATTTGATCGTTTAGACCAAGGGGGTACGCAGTTTGGAGTTTTGTGATCCAGGCAAGTTCAGCTTGTAGTCGGCGTTTTTTAATTTCCGTTTTACTAAGATTTTTAAGTTTAGAAAAAGACTGAACCGGTGTAATAGTTATATCCGAAATGGAATGATTGTATTTAACGAAGTGATTATAAAGGAAATTTCTTTGTTTTTTGTGATGTGAGTTTCTTATCTGATACGAATGACTTCTAAAACGAGATTTTAAGGCCTGACCTGTTTCTCCAACATATTGGGCGCCACATCCCCTAGCGTTTCATGTTATAACATAAATGACATCTTGGTACGATCAATCGATGTCGTTTTCAATCTCAATTTTAAAAGTCTGCCCGTTAACACTTGATTTAATTGTGGAATTGCAATTGATGAGCGGACACATACCGCATCTTTTCCCTTTGCACGTAGAAACTGCTGAGAACCCTCTATGTTTGTTGTTAAATGTAGAGCCTGCAGATGGAGAAGTAGGTGTAATACGTCTACGGGATTTAAATTCAAGAGGTGAAAGAAGTACTCTGGGTGAGGAAAAAAGTTTATTACTGTTAAAAGTCGATGATGGGAAAGTTACTGTAGTGATAGAGGGTAATCTCAAAGAAGTAAGTTTAATACGAGGCGACCTTAAAAATGCCATAGTGAGATGATCAAAGAAGGGTGAGTAGAGATCCTGCATGGAAGACACTACAACAAAGTCAAGTTAGAGAACGAAATGGAATTAAAACACTTCAAACATCGGGTCACGGGGAATTGTAATACCAACTCCACACTGCAACACGAAATAAGTGTAGATATAAAAGAAAGGAGGGGATCTCCAACAACACTAGGTTGCAGCACCCACAGCAAAATCCCAAAACACCCATGCAAAAAACACAGAACAGATACCCACAGAAAGAGACGCAAAAGGGACAAGGAACACCAACTCACAACATAGAAACATGAAACACAAAAGACTACACATAAACCAACGAGACCAATGGGCAACAGGTGCCGACTTAGGACGGCCATCTGCCACGTAAATAGCAGACGGTGTGGTTATCCTGGATTACGTGCGCACAACCCTCCCACTATTCCGATTTCCCAGAGGTCTCGAAGAATGCACAATTATGGTGTAAAACAACCTCCTCACTGTTAGGTGACCACACACAAACAAGACCGTAAAACACAGGGGTCCAAGCAACACAGATGAATATGTAAATGGATATAAAAAGAGGACGTGCGTAATACAGTCCGTGCTCTGCCGGCTGTAGCGAGCTCATATATGTTATCACCCGAGGAGTCCGACTGACATTCAGAGAGGACAGGTGGTCGGGGCCCTGTCTTCTCGAAAGAGGTTTGGACAGGGCCCGTCATGGAGTCCCGTCGTCACAGTCAGCCAGGGTGCAAGTCTTAAGAATGCGCTCGTACAAGACTGTATATTGGTCAAGTACCAAGCTTAGTGTCCGTCTGGTGACATTAGGATCATATCCACGGTATAAAAGGCGTTTGATGACTCTGACGCATTTTCGATACATATGCTGTCTACCTTTGATCCTTCTTATTTTGTTAATTATGTCACCATAAAATGCAGGTTGTGAAATACCCAAAGTAATATACTCCGTTGCTTGTATTGGTCCGAATTTCAAAAGAAGTTGATCATAATTTTTGTAAAATTTCCAGAAAGTCTTTACTAGTTTATGAAAGCGAAAACCTTGACCTAAAAGTTTCTTTGTAATTTGTAGATTTCTATTATGAAAATCCAAAACATCAGTACATGCTCTAGCATACCGGATGAGCTGTGAAATGTAGATACCGTATGACGGTAATCTAGGGACATCACCGTCAAGCCAGGGAAAATTTACTATGTTGAATCCAAAATCATCTCGTTTGTCATATACACTTGTATGAATTTCTCCATTGACAATTTTGATATTTAGGTCCCAAAATGGTGTTTCAGTGTCTGTAAAGTTTGCCTTGTTTAGAGTCAATTCTTGTGGATAAATAACATCTTTATACTTTTCAAAAACAGGATTATCGATAGTAAGAATATCATCCAGGTACCTAGAAGTACCAGTGAAGCATTTCACATCATCATGTTTTCTTAGCTTTTGAAGATTTTGAATAAATTCCTTTTCATATGTGTATAAAAATAAATCTGCAACAAGAGGCGCACAATTTGTACCCATAGGAATCCCTACAACCTGCTTGTAGAGATTCTCACCAAATCTTACATAAATGTTGTCCAAGAGGAAGGACAAGGCACTACACAGGTCGCTACATGTCCATGATTTGTATGATTTGTATTCTGTAGCGGAAAAGAAACCCTTTGATTCAGATGTACAAATATAAATTTTCCCCTCTCGATTATAGCACCATTTAATGAGTTTGGACAATTGATCATTGATCTTGTCGTGAGGAAGCGTGGTGTACATATTTGAAAAATCGTATGAAGCAATCGTATTGGCTTGAAAATTTCTAGATTTTATCTTGTCAATCACATCCCCGGAATTTTTTATAGACCAAAATAAATTTACATCATTCCTGTTAAGAACAGTTTCACAATATTTTGCAACGTGTTCCTTTACCGCCGTGAGGGCTGACGTCAGATTTCTAGACAAACTTGTAGTTGAGCAGTTGCTAGAATTAGCAATGTATCTAAATTTGTAAGGAGATTTGTGCAGTTTTGGTATGCAGTATATTGTAGGAAGATCCAATTTAGAAATAGGGATGTTGAATGAAGAAATTTCACTGCTATGTTTGCTCAAAATGTTAGGGACACTTTCATTGCTTTTGATATAAGTATTTGTAGACGAAAGTTCCGAAACTAAAGTTGATATATAGTAAAGTTTTCATATGATTATGGTGTTGTTGGCTGCTTTATCTGCAGGAGCGAAGACAAATTTTTCATGTAAATTACGTAATTTGGATTTAAAATATCTTTCAGATCTAGAACTTGGATTTTCAAAAAGATGAGGATTTTTGTGGAAGTTGTCTATTCGAATGTCAGTAATGTCCAAAATGAGGTTTTTCCAGTCATTCAGAGACTGCGATTCGACTCCTTCCGATTTACACCATCGTTTGATATAGTTATCTAAGGCTTCCTTTAGTACTTCGCGACATTTAATAAAATCTATCTTGGATGGGATTCTATACTTAGGTCCTTTTTTGAGAAGACCACGGAGCTGCCTGTCTTGGATAATTGAAAAGTCACCTGTAATAATATGACCAGCTGGTTTATATAGATATTCAGATGTTGCACATTCTCAAGAAGCAGGACATGATTCAAGTATTTTAGGATCTGATGTAACTTTGTTGTAGTTAAAAACGAAATTTCGAATAGGTCTCTTATATTTGTAACAAATAAGAGGAGGTTCTAAATTTTCAAAATATTGAGGAATAGCACTTTGTACACGATGATCCCGAAAAATATTAGAGATGTTAAGAAGATCGAATCCTTTGTTAATAAATGAAATTTTTAAGAATCGTTTTTTAGGTGGGATGTTTTTAACAACTGGATAAAGTTTATTCTGTGCGAATGCAACAATGATATTAAGTCTGAATCAATCAGTATTTCTTAAGAATGCAACCAGTGCTTCATCCAAGATAGATTTCAATTGAACTGCTGGAATTGATGAGAGAGCATGAAGCAGTTCATGTCTGCCGCCGTTGCGAGAAATGATCAGAAGATCGTTGAGGGTACGGTGTAATCTAGATCTTATTCTGAGTTTTCGGTTTCTTCGTCTTCCGTGAGACCTATGCTTCCGTTTAGTGTTTGGGCGGATTGAAAATACATTAATATTAGTTGACGTCGAGGAAATATTTCCTTGTCCATAAATTTGATCGTTTAGACCAAGGGGGTACGCAGTTTGGAGTTTTGTGATCCAGGCAAGTTCAGCTTGTAGTCGGCGTTTTTTAATTTCCGTTTTACTAAGATTTTTAAGTTTAGAAAAAGACTGAACCGGTGTAATAGTTATATCCGAAATGGAATGATTGTATTTAACGAAGTGATTATAAAGGAAATTTCTTTGTTTTTTGTGATGTGAGTTTCTTATCTGATACGAATGACTTCTAAAACGAGATTTTAAGGCCTAACCTGTTTCCCCTACATATTGGGCGCCACATCCCCTAGCGTTTCATGTTATAACATAAATGACATCTTGGTACGATCAATCGATGTCGTTTTCAATCTCAATTTTAAAAGTCTGCCCGTTAACACTTGATTTAATTGTGGAATTGCAATTGATGAGCGGACACATACCGCATCTTTTCCCTTTGCACGTAGAAACTGCTGAGAACCCTCTATGTTTGTTGTTAAATGTAGAGCCTGCAGATGGAGAAGTAGGTGTAATACGTCTACGGGATTTAAATTCAAGAGGTGAAAGAAGTACTCTGGGTGAGGAAAAAAGTTTATTACTGTTAAAAGTCGATGATGGGAAAGTTACTGTAGTGATAGAGGGTAATCTCAAAGAAGTAAGTTTAATACGAGGCGACCTTAAAAATGCCATAGTGAGATGATCAAAGAAGGGTGAGTAGAGATCCTGCATGGAAGACACTACAACAAAGTCAAGTTAGAGAACGAAATGGAATTAAAACACTTCAAACATCGGGTCACGGGGAATTGTAATACCAACTCCACACTGCAACACGAAATAAGTGTAGATATAAAAGAAAGGAGGGGATCTCCAACAACACTAGGTTGCAGCACCCACAGCAAAATCCCAAAACACCCATGCAAAAAACACAGAACAGATACCCACAGAAAGAGACGCAAAAGGGACAAGGAACACCAACTCACAACATAGAAACATGAAACACAAAAGACTACACATAAACCAACGAGACCAATGGGCAACAGGTGCCGACTTAGGACGGCCATCTGCCACGTAAATAGCAGACGGTGTGGTTATCCTGGATTACGTGCGCACAACCCTCCCACTATTCCGATTTCCCAGAGGTCTCGAAGAATGCACAATTATGGTGTAAAACAACCTCCTCACTGTTAGGTGACCACACACAAACAAGACCGTAAAACACAGGGGTCCAAGCAACACAGATGAATATGTAAATGGATATAAAAAGAGGACGTGCGTAATACAGTCCGTGCTCTGCCGGCTGTAGCGAGCTCATATATGTTATCACCCGAGGAGTCCGACTGACATTCAGAGAGGACAGGTGGTCGGGGCCCTGTCTTCTCGAAAGAGGTTTGGACAGGGCCCGTCATGGAGTCCCGTCGTCACAGTCAGTCAGAGTGCAAGTCTTAAGAATGCGCTCGTACAGGACTGTATATTGGTCAAGTACCAAGCTTAGTGTCCGTCTGGTGACATTAGGATCATATCCACGGTATAAAAGGCGTTTGATGACTCTGACGCATTTTCGATACATATGCTGTCTACCTTTGATCCTTCTTATTTTGTTAATTATGTCACCATAAAATGCAGGTTGTGAAATACCCAAAGTAATATACTCCGTTGCTTGTATTGGTCCGAATTTCAAAAGAAGTTGATCATAATTTTTGTAAACTTTCCAGAAAGTCTTTACTAGTTTATGAAAGCGAAAACCTTGACCTAAAAGTTTCTTTGTAATTTGTAGATTTCTATTATGAAAATCCAAAACATCAGTACATGCTCTAGCATACCGGATGAGCTGTGAAATGTAGATACCGTATGACGGTAATCTAGGGACATCACCGTCAAGCCAGGGAAAATTTACTATGTTGAATCCAAAATCATCTCGTTTGTCATATACACTTGTATGAATTTCTCCATTGACAATTTTGATATTTAGGTCCAAAAATGGTGTTTCAGTGTCTGTAAAGTTTGCCTTGTTTAGAGTCAATTCTTGTGGATGAATAACATCTTTATACTTTTCAAAAACAGGATTATCGATAGTAAGAATATCATCCAGGTACCTAGAAGTACCAGTGAAGCATTTCACATCATCATGTTTTCTTTGCTTTTGAAGATTTTGAATAAATTCCTTTTCATATGTGTATAAAAATAAATCTGCAACAACAGGCGCACAATTTGTACCCATAGGAATCCCTACAACCTGCTTGTAGAGATTCTCACCAAATCTTACATAAATGTTGTCCAAGAGGAAGGACAAGGCACTACACAGGTCGCTACATGTCCATGATTTGTATGATTTGTATTCTGTAGCGGAAAAGAAACCCTTTGATTCAGATGTACAAATATAAATTTTCCCCTCTCGATTATAGCACCATTTAATGAGTTTGGACAATTGATCATTGATCTTGTCGTGAGGAAGCGTGGTGTACATATTTGAAAAATCGTATGAAGCAATCGTATTGGCTTGAAAATTTCTAGAACATAATTTTTATTTCTAAAATTTCTAAAACATAACTTTTCTTAAACATTTCTATAAATTTCTAAAACATAACTTTTATTATGAATATAGAAAAGATCAATATACGTTAGACAAAATAACTTCATCAACCGACAAAATAAGTATTATATGTAAAAGCGAAATTTCCTATTTTTACGGAAATTTTAAGGTGAACATTATTGCAAATGTTAAACGTCTTTAAATTCAATAGCATCATTTAAAACCTGATAAATTTACAGCATGGACCAGACATGCACGTTTCGGGTACTAAACCCTCGTCAGTGATCCTCAGTCTAAACAATGTAATATAGCCAAAAAGTATGAAAATTATTATGATTGTCCAAAAATGTACCAAAAGACGTAGCAGAATGGATGGGACTCTGAAGAAGTTTCTTGCACGAAGTGCTGTTTGTTTGTTGAGAATCTCTACAAACAGGTTGTAGGGATACCAATGGGTACTAATTGTGCGCCTCTTTTACCAGATTTATTTTTAAACACATGAAAAAGAATTTATCCAAAATCTTCAAAAGCAAAGATAACATGATGATTTGAAATGTTTTATTGGTACTTCTAGGTCTTACTATCGACAATCCTGTTTTTGGAAAGGATAAAAATGCTATTTATCCACAAGAATTGACTCTAAACAAGGCAAACGTTAGAAACGCAGAAACACCATTTTTGGGTCTAAATTTCATAATTGTTAATGGAGAGATTCATACAAAGGGACAAAAGAGATGATTTTGGATTCAACATAGTAAATTTTCCCTGGTTTGTCGCTGATATATATAGATTACCGTCGTACGGTATAGAACTACACTTCGCAGATCATCCGGTATGCTAGAGCTTGTACCGATGTTTTGGAATTTTATAGTAGAAATTTACAATTACCAAGAAACTTTTAGGTCAACGTTTTCGCTTCCACAAGCTTGTAAATACTATCTGGAATTTTTACAAAAATTATTGTCAACTTCTTTTGAATTTCGGATCCATACAAGCAATAGAGCATATTACTTTGGGTATTTTACAACTTGCATTTTATGGTGACATAATTAACAATAAAATAGGAAGGATCAAAGGTAGACAGAATTACCATCGAAATTGTGCTAGAATCATCAAACACCTTTTATACTGTGGATATGATCCTTCTGTCACCAGACGGACACTTGGATTGGTACTTGACCAATCTACAGCCTTTTAGCAGCGCATTCTTAAGAATTGCACTCTAACTGACTTTCACGACAGGATTCCATGACGGGCCCTGTCCAAACCTCTTTAGCGAAGACAGGGCCCAACACCTGTCCTCTCTAAATGTCAGTCGGACTCCTCGGGTGATGACATGCATCTGTAAGCCCGCTACAGCCGCTAGAGCTCGGACTGTATTTCGTATGCATTCTGCTTTTTTATATCCATTTACATATCCATCCTTGTGTTTCTTGGGCCCCTGCGTCATGCTATTTGTTTGTATGTTCACATTACAGTGAGGACGCTATTTTACACCATAGTTTTGCGTTCTTTGAGACCTCTGGGTAATCTGAAGTGGGAGGATTGTGCGTAAGCAATCCGGATAACTACACCGTCTGCTACTTGCATGGCAGATGGCCGTCCTAGGACGGCACCGATTGTCCATTGGTCTCGTTGGTTTATGTGTGGTCTTTGTGTTTCATATTTCTATGGTGAGAGTTTATGTTCCTTGTCCCTTTTGCGTCTCTTTCTGTGGATGTCTTCGCTGTGTTTTTGCATTAGCTGTTTTGGGGGTTTGCTGTGGGTGCTGCAACCGAGTGTTGTTGGAGATCCCCTCCTCTCTTTTAAGAACAATACATATAATTCTTATTCAAGTTACCTCATGAGTAATGAATCTTAAAAGAAAACAGACACAGCACCTTGACGCGAATTCTTTACTATTGTCAATGGGCGGTTGGTGTCAGCAACGTTTAGTAAAAAACGAAATATAGCTCTGGACTCTAACAAAGTTATTCTCGGTAATGTGCACATGATCTCTACTATCTTATATCATTACCATGAACTGATCAGATCAGTAAAACATGTACTAGGCTAATAACGATCAGTCTGAAAGCCTATTAAGGGGCTATAGTTCTTTCTCCCATTTGCCCCCATGTGGGATAGAGTTTGCCCATAGTGACGCGTCATGTAGGGTCACTGTATCCCACATGTACCTCGCATGACTTTTGACGTCGGCCGTATAGGCCATATCCATATTGTGACGTCGTTGTTATCCATTGTGACGTCATGATTTTTGCACCTAAAGCGTCGACCTCTCAACAAAAACATAATTTTAAAACTCTTTTTTTAACATTCTAATTCTTACTAAACCGACAAAGGCTAAGGACTACGGTTTATTCTTTTAGAATAAACCATTTTTGAGGGTACTGAAAACGAATATTCCTTTATTTTTCGAATTCGATAAAGTTGACAATTTCATGATTTCATGGAATTTCAAGAAAGGCCCCTAGAAATGGGAGAAAAACGATCAACCATATATTTGTCATGTGGGATGAGAAAAGCCCACCCTCGGGGTCTGGTTTCTGGTCAGGGAACTCGGCAAGCCTCGTTCCCTGACCAGAAACGAGACCCCTCGGGTGGGCTTTTCTCATCCCACATGACAGCATATGGTTGATAGTTATAATCTCCTCTCTGTATTATTGATGGAGTGGTTTTAGACCGGGATACTAACATTGATATTGGAAGTCCAGCCCTTAAATGCTTTAAGCAATACATGCCCACACGAGATATATGTATAAACGGAGCACTGTGCAATACCATTGCTGCAATATTATAATCACAGTATCTTGATTTCCTGATCATAAAAGCTAAATTTTCTTAAAAATTAATTTTCAAGTTAACTCCCTTTTTCGAATATGCATTTGTCAAAATTTTCAAAATATTAAAATTCATCATAGGATCACCAAACCTTCCACAAATGTTGGATGAACCCTATGGTTTTCAAAGTCAAAGGTAAATGGTCAAGGTCACTATGGAGTTTGCTTAAAATCCTTGTGAACAGCATAGAAGACAAAGCAGTCTATATAGGGTCACCAAACCTTCTATATATTTGAAGATGATGTAACCTATAGATTTTGTAGGTGAACGTCACTCCTCCCGGGCACCTGGTCCCACCTCTAGCTTGTCCTTCGATGCTCAATTTGGTGCTCTATTGTGAGTGCTGTTGAGACTATCGTCAGGATCTTCTTTAACTCAAATGTGTAACACTTATGCCCTTTGCCGTGTGGAGCTCGTAAAAAAGTTTCCCGCGAGGGGTTCGACAGTAAGTGTTTTGAATACCGGTATTTTCCCTGACATGGTCGCCAGAGCACTTTCTATACAGAGATGGCCTCAGACAGTATAGTTCATGTTTTTTCATTTTCGTGCATGACCATCGACGGCAGGTGCGACTAGACAACAGGGGATGCTTACTCCTCCTGGTCCCACCTCTAGCTTGATAGGGGTCCGTCGATGCTCAGTTTGGTGCTCTATTGTGAGTGATGTTGAGATTACCGTCAGGATCTTCTTTAACTCATTGGTTTTAAAATCCATATGCTGATATCATAGGACATGCAGTTGCGAGGGGATGCTACGCTTGCATTGTGTATAGTTCATATTTGATAAAACTATGATTGGCTCAAGTTTACTTCCCCTCCTTTATTTGATTAATGTGTCAATTGCTTAAACAGGGAAATCATACCGTTAAGGAATGTACTTATAAAAAGTTTGTTTTTCATTAGGCCACGTCGATTTTCTCCGTCGTCATAAAATACCTTAATATACCCTGTACCACATTTGGCTCCTATCACGTAACGTAACAAGAATAAAGATCAATGACTTGGAAGATTTACAAATGAAATAATTCTCTGCACTTGATCTTGCTTTGTTTTGACTAACAACAGAAGGCTCATTTGCAGTTAGATGATTTTTATGTGAAGTTGCTTTGCATTCAGCAAGTTATATGGTTTTATTGTGTGTAATTTGCGAGTTGTAAAGGGTAAGGATTCCATTAAAGCTATTTAGATGGTTAGATGGAGATTCCGTGGAGATTGCACGACTTTTCTCAGAGTTTTACGGCACATATTGAACGTGCTACCAGCTTTTGCTTTTATTTCTATGAAGGCTGAACTTTTCTACATTTGTCTATTCCAACTGTCTGGTTTTTTTATTTGTAGGATCTTCCATCATATAGATTAAATAGCAGTAAATAGTTTTGATATTTTAATATTTTGTTACCAAAATTCAAGTCAGATTGTGAAAACAACTTAATGAAAGATGCACTTGAGGTATTACCCTCTCCTATTTATATGATTTAGCTTCATTATAACCCTATTGAAATTTTGAGATAATCAAAAAAAAAAAAAAAAAAAAACTGGATTTTTTTCTAATAAGTGATGTGCATATTATGTCTTTAAGAACGTCTATTTCCTCAAATAGAAATACTTTATTTAAATCTAATACTGTACATATTACTTTTTATGCAAAAGTTTTATCACGCAGTGGTGAAGGGTTTTTACAATATAAATCTGGGGAAAAATTATATGACAGACAAAAATACATGGATTCATAAGAGCAAGATGAATTTTTTCTGTCACACCATAAGCGAATTAATTTGTTTTAGCAATAATCAGAAGAAGACTATTTTTTTCGAATAAAACCCAAATCAGCCTCCCATATCAAATGGACCGTACCTTAATTACCCCCCCCCCAAAAAAAAAATCAAAGCAATTTTAATATGCACCAGACACGTGTTTATGTACAAGCTAAAGTGGCTTTCAGATAGTCGAATTTATTTTAGTAGCGCCCTCTAGTTTGGTTTTGTAAAAGTTTTGTGTATCTACTCTGGAAAAATGTAGATTCAGTAGCAAAGTAACATACAGAACATAGGATGTTAACCTACCCCTTTGTTATTAAGATTATAGTTTTCATGACAGCAAAGTTATATATGACGTCAAATTGATGAGGGTAAAAGTTCCATATGCCATCCGGTTTATGTTTCTTTTCTTTGAATATATCTTAAAGGTTTTATGGTTTATCATCCTTTTGTGCTGACCTACTTTCGCACCATTTTGACTAAACATTGTCATTTCATCTGTTATGAGCTGTTGCGCCGCAAACAGGAGACGCGGACTCTCCCCGGGCACCTGGTCTCACTTCGGAATGTTGTTCATTTCCGAGGTTCGCAACTGTTTCAATGGAAATTCTAATGATTTTGCCCAACATTCTCGAACTTGAGACTGAAAAAAAAAAAACTGATAGGTACTTTTTTATGTTTATATGTAAGAATCAGATTAGCTTTACCAAAGACAATACGCTGTTCAAATCAAAGTTGAGACCATATATTTCAATAAACACAAAACCACCAATTTTTTCACATAATTTCGTTGTTCTTTTTTAAAATTACGAATAGAACATGTTGAAGGAAAGAATATTTATTCTTTATGTTTATCTATCATCTTGTATCGGCTAATTTCATTTCTGATTTTATTGTTGTAGGACGCGTGACTATTGATCGGCAGTGAAAAGGGAACTTGAATTAGAGGGAAGAAAACGCGGGAGTTCTAACGAATGTGACATAATGTGATTTGTTTCCAATTTGGTTGCGGCTTCTGAATCATCAGCCTTTCATAACCCGTCACACGTTATATTTCAGCGGCCGCCGAGTGAGCAATTAAGCTGTGAGTTTACGCTTGTCATCACACGTCGACAGCTCTACTTTGACTTATGAATCTAATATGGCGGTAATCTGATAATGTGTCACTGGGAGTTCACGGTGCTGGAACACTGAGTTATGAAGGCTGTAAGATGTTCCCCAATATTCATATCATACATAGAAAACATGCAGTTGGAGAAAAATGCCTATGATCCATGGAAAATACTTGAAGAATAAGTAAAAGATTTCCAGCAATACCACAATTTGCATTGACCACAGTAAAACACACAATTGATTGTCAAGGGGATAATGAGACACACAAAAACACCGAGGCCAAATGAAACAACAAAAATCAAAGCAAACAGAAATACGAAACATATATTGAAGTAGACCGAGAACAGGCCAAAATGTTATCCTTGAGTTGGTATTATAAATACCAACTCAAGAATAAGATTTTGGCCTGTTCTCGATCTAATATTGAAGGAGTAAACACAATAGCTTTAAAAAAAAAAAAGAGAGAAAAAATATTCAGATTGATGAATATGTATATTTAAAGGTAATAGCAAACAAACACTATTTTAATATTGATAAACACAGAAAAAAATTATTCAATAAAGTCATGCATACGAAGATACTTGACATAGAAACACCCAAGTCAAGAACAAAGTCTTGAGCAACAAGAAAACACTAACCGCAACATGGAAATATGGAACATAAAACAGACAACAAATAAATCAAATAGGCCAATTAAACATAACCGACAAAGTCGTGTATCAACATAAAGCACAAAAAAAGCGAAAATGCCTGCCAAAAATGCCTGCCCTGCTTTTTGGACTCCAATCAGCTTACACAGAGATGACGTACCAGTATTTTCTGACGAAGTTTGGACAAATTCCTAATATACTTACCGCTGAGTACAAAGTAGGAAAAAGAAACTCTTTAAGCACATGCTTATGTGATATTGAAACATTGAACACATTTACTATAGTAAATGAATAAGACCAAAGCTCAATCAAGTAGACTTTTGATGAACATCATGTCATTCTACAATGCCTTCCGCACTTGAACTGGAGATAGTTCATTAGATAAGTTATCCTTTGTTATTCTGTTCAATGTGTCATTGTCTCCGTCTGTTAGTCCAATTTTTCTTTTCGCGTGAAGAAGTTCTGTTTTTTTTTTTCAAAATTCGTAAGCATTTCTATTGGATAGTGGATTTTGGACTCTGGTTTCGGCTTTTGTGCTGTGTATGATTTTATTCACTCATTTTATATAAATGACAAATATGAATACACAGTACAAAATCGATAATTCAGGAAATCACAAACCGAAGGCATACACAATCAGGATTAAACAGGAGTCAACACAAAAAACCTCCACCACATAGAAAGAAGCGAACTCCCGAAATGGGAGTGAGACCAGGTGACCAGGAAGAGTCAGTATCTTCTACTTGCATGCAGTACCCATCGCTTCAATCCGGCAGAAATATCACATCCGGTTACTTCCATTTCGGAAGATACAAGTATAGTCTGTGGTTGGATGGTTCAAGTGGTCTAAGACAGAATATAATCTACCATTCTGGACAATGGGACATCATAATGGTATAAGACAGAATATCATCCACCATTCTGGACAATGGGACATCATAGTGTATGACGAGATCAAAAGCAGGTGTTGTTGTTACCAGGATCACACGCGAACTACCAATACAACAATCCAAATTCAAGTAGTGACTTCATTTGATTGCCTAATTTCTTTACGAAAAATAAAAGGAACATCCAACTGGACAATTTACTTGGGCATTAATAGGATTTTGTTTTATGTGCATTTCATTATGATTGGGATAAATGAATTTAAAAAGTCAATTTTGTATAATATAACTCAGTCTAGAATCAGAATATGTATGATTTATTATCTATTCTTTATATTATTAACATATTGTTTGGAATACTACACAACAAAATAAATCACCAGATAAATTCTCTCTCTCTAATATTTGCGTTAGGAAAGCGAACGACATGACGTGTATTCAGTCAATTTCATGAATGTCACTCAGTTCTGACTGAACTCTCCTCTTTGACAATGCCGTTTTTAGCTTCCTCCAAGAAGATCTTTTTCTTGACCTTATCACACCGCATGTTCCTCGTGGCTCCACGGCGTATGAAAGGGGCAATGCCGGTCTATGTTGTTCTCCTATGTCTTGTTCTAAAATTTTCAATAAATCGTAATTCTGTTGAGATTCAATGTGTCTTAACTTAGTTTATAAGAAACTCTGATTTAGACGTTATTGGTTATTTCTAATTTGATGCAGAAATTATCATTATATGATTCAAGACGTACCGGTTAGATATGAGTGAGACTTACAACGCTACAAGTAGGTAAGATCCTCGTCATTGTCTACAACAGATATCTGTGTTAGTTTGTGTGTTAGTAGATATGTAGCACCATAGGAAACTAAGATACAGGCGTCACATCTTTGATATAAATTTCTCGAAATGACTTCTTTTATTGAATGGAAATTACAAAATATGAGACCAAAGATATTTTGTCAAAATAATTTTGTTTCACAATTCGATGTTCACCTTTCAGCATTTTAGTTTCATATGACCCTACGCCATGCCAATCTCAATTTCTAAGTTACTAGCACAAGTCAAATGTTAGTAATATTGATTAAATTCTAACTATCAATACAAACATACTTTGTGAACCCATTCCTTTAGCATGTTTTTTAAATTATAATTTACAACAAATACAAACTTTGAGCAGAGAGCAATGCATAAAAACCAAAGGAGCTGTTAAGATAAGGCGAAATATCTGAAATTTTGAAAATTGAAATTTCAAGAACATTTTTGTAAAATGTATACCTATACGGCATCCCATCAGAATACGAAGTTATTTTTATCTGTTATGCGTAATATTGCTAACTTTTGGGTCAAAACTCATCTTTTTCCAATAGAAATCAGTAGAAAACGGAAAAAAAAGTTATTGAACATTGTTCCCCGGGATATACAGAAAGCCACTTTTACTGGAGATGTGTATCCATGATACAATTTTTTTTGGCAAAGTGGGGTCCTGTATCTCCGGGGGGACCCTACCCCAGAGACGAAAAACAAAAAATGGAAAGGGGATGCATTTTTAAGAATCGACCTTTTTTAACCATAAAACGTAGCACATTTGACTATTTTTCCTCTTTAATTCATCATAAATTGTATACTTAACATGATTGAATGAAATATACAGAAATTAGGAACAAAATAAGCAAGAGTGATGTTCATTTCTCAACCAATGTGTATTTCGCTATAAAAAGCTTACATTGTAAAGATTGAATGAAGAATGAAGAATAAGTCCGTATTTCAAGTTCCGGTTTTCATTATTTACCGATTAAAGGAGGTAGAACGTTCAAAATCTATTTCTGATACAAAATGTAGACATATTTGATGTCTTTTAGCTTATATTCATCCATTTTAGGTGAACTATTCTCAAATGCCTAGATCTACGTTTTTTGCCGGTATTATCGGATTTTCTATCCGAGCACCCCTACCTCTTTCGACCTTAATTTGCCAATCTTAAAGAGTCTTAAAGAGTCGTTAACAAAATATTAATCATGTAAAAGATCTGCAAATACATTATGTTTCAATAATGATGAATGTTTTTTCTGTATACGATTCGCTATGCGGAAGAAATGAGTCACGACTTTCAGGGCTAAAATACGGCCCTTATCTTAATAGTTCCTTATGTTTTTAAATCAATAATCAATTGCTTTAAATCTTTCTCATCATTTCCTTTCGTAAAACATAGTTTGCAGAGATTAAACTTTGTCTGATATTTAAGGTCAGGTTGAGACTTATTGCTTCATGATTTCATATTATTTCGATTTCTATTCGGTCTCTAAAACCACTGATGAGACATAATTGTGGAAATGCACATATGGTGCACGGAAAATCTACAACAGAACATTATTTTAATATTGACAATTTCAACCACAAGGTTGGTACATTGGTATCTGTACTGGTGGATTGACCCGAGGATACCGTTCGCCTAGTTTCACAGTTTTTGAACTTTACTTCTTGAAATATATTTTGATAAAATTGAATAAAAATGTCCTAAAAGTAAGGGTATCTCACTGATGCCATAAGTCTGCCCTTAGCAGGTTCTTTGGCTGACATTTAATGTCAGATTTAGACTTTAGCTCTTTATAATTTCATATAATTTGGATTTCCTCTTTTCCAACTTGAGCAGCACTGATTACATGAGACTTGTTGAAATGTGCATATGGTGTACCGGCAATTTTACAATAGAACATATATTTTAATATTGACAATTGAACATGCGTGATGCTAATCAAGATTATGCATCGACATGCCTCACCAACCTGTGATTGTTGCTATAGAATCAAAATCATTACCACACGAACGTTTTACCGCCACTGCATTCTGGGTAAAGGAACCATAACTCTGTCTGAATACTGCACAGTCAGTCACGTGATTATTTGGTTTGACTATGAGACTGAAAGAGACAATTCTTTATTTGATTTTCACAAAATCTGAGATTACAGTGATAAGACTTTGTTTTATACAAAATCTGTGAGTCTGAATGATATCGTCAGTCGCTATGATAGAGCCGACGACAGTCCAACGTCGCCTCTGGGTGCTCATTGGTTTTTCTCAATCTGTGTCTTGTCATTTCGTGTCCCATGTTTTGTTGTGTCTGCTTTGTTTGTTTGTTTGTTGGACCGTTCTGTGTGTCTGTTGTTGTGTGTCTCATCGTTCATCGTTGATTGTTGGACCGTTCTGTGTGTCTGTTGTTTTGTTTCATCATCGTTCATCGTTGATTGTTGGACCGTTCTGTGTGTCTGTTGTTTTGTTTCATCTTCGTTCATCGTTGATTGTTGGACCGTTCTGTGTGTCTGCTTTGTTTGTTTGTTGGACCGTTCTGTGTGTCTGTTGTTTTGTTTCATCATCGTTCATCGTTGATTGTTGGACCGTTCTGTGTGTCTGCTTTGTTTGTTTGTTGGACCGTTCTGTGTGTCTGTTGTTTTGTTTCATCATCGTTCATCGTTGATTGTTGGACCGTTCTGTGTGTCTGTTGTTTTGTTTCATCATCGTTCATCGTTGATTGTTGGACCGTTCTGTGTGTCTGCTTTGTTTGTTTGTTGGAGCGTTCTGTGTGTCTGTTGTTGTGTGTCTCATCGTTCATTGTTGTTTCTGGGACCGTTCTGTGTGTCTGCTTTGTTTGTTTGTTGGACCGTTCTGTGTGTCTCTTGTTGTTTGTCCCATCGTTCATCGTTGTTTGTTGGAGCGTTCTGTGTGTCTGTTGTTTTGTTTCATCATTGTTCATCGTTGATTGTTGGACCGTTCTGTGTGTCTGTTGTTTTGTTTCATCATCGTTCATCGTTGATTGTTGGACCGTTCTGTGTGTCTGCTTTGTTTGTTTGTAGGACCGTTCTGTGTGTCTGTTGTTTTGTTTCATCATCGTTCATCGTTGATTGTTGGACCGTTCTGTGTGTCTGTTGTTTTGTTTCATCATCGTTCATCGTTGATTGTTGGACCGTTCTGTGTGTCTGCTTTGTTTGTTTGTTGGAGCGTTCTGTGTGTCTGTTGTTGTGTGTCTCATCGTTCATTGTTGTTTCTGGGACCGTTCTGTGTGTCTGCTTTGTTTGTTTGTTGGACCGTTCTGTGTGTCTCTTGTTGTTTGTCCCATCGTTCATCGTTGTTTGTTGGAGCGTTCTGTGTGTCTGTTGTTTTGTTTCATCATTGTTCATCGTTGATTGTTGGACCGTTCTGTGTGTCTGTTGTTTTGTTTCATCATCGTTCATCGTTGATTGTTGGACCGTTCTGTGTGTCTGCTCTGTTTGTTTGTAGGACCGTTCTGTGTGTCTGTTGTTTTGTTTCATCATCGTTCATCGTTGATTGTTGGACCGTTCTGTGTGTCTGTTGTTTTGTTTCATCATCGTTCATCGTTGATTGTTGGACCGTTCTGTGTGTCTGTTGTTTTGTTTCATCATCGTTCATCGTTGATTGTTGGACCGTTCTGTGTGTCTGCTTTGTTTGTTTGTTGGAGCGTTCTGTGTGTCTGTTGTTTTGTTTCATCATCGTTCATCGTTGATTGTTGGACCATTCTGTGTGTCTGCTCTTTTTGTTTGTTGGACCGTTCTGTGTGTCTGTTGTTTTGTTTCATCATCGTTCATCGTTGATTGTTGGACCGTTCTTTGTGTCTGTTGTTGTGTGTCTCATCGTTCATTGTTGATTGTTGGACCGTTCTGTGTGTCTGCTTTGTTTGTTTGTTGGACCGTTCTGTGTGTCTGTTGTTTTGTTTCATCATCGTTCATCGTTGATTGTTGGACCGTTCTGTGTGTCTGTTGTTTTGTTTCATCATCGTTCATCGTTGATTGTTGGACCGTTCTGTGTGTCTGCTTTGTTTGTTTGTTGGACCGTTCTGTGTGTCTGTTGCTTTGTTTCATCATCGTTCATCGTTGATTGTTGGACCGTTCTGTGTGTCTGCTTTGTTTGTTTGTTGGACCGTTCTGTGTGTCTGTTGTTTTTTTTCATCATCGTTCATCGTTGATTGTTGGACCGTTCTGTGTGTCTGCTTTGTTTGTTTGTAGGACCGTTCTGTGTGTCTGTTGTTTTGTTTCATCATCGTTCATCGTTGATTGTTGGACCGTTCTGTGTGTCTGTTGTTTTGTTTCATCATCGTTCATCGTTGATTGTTGGATCGTTCTGTGTGTCTGTTGTTTTGTTTCATCATCGTTCATCGTTGATTGTTGGACCGTTCTGTGTGTCTGTTGTTTTGTTTCATCATCGTTCATCGTTGATTGTTGGACCGTTCTGTGTTTCTGTTGTTGTGTGTCTCATCGTTCATTGTTGATTGTTGGACCGTTCTGTGTGTCTGTTGTTTTGTTTCATCATCATTCATCGTTGATTGTTGGACCGTTCTGTGTGTCTGTTGTTGTGTGTCTCATCGTTCATCGTTGATTGTTGGACCGTTCTGTGTGTCTGTTGTTTTGTTTCATCATCGTTCATCGTTGATTGTTGGACCGTTCTGTGTGTCTGTTGTTTTGTTTCATCATCGTTCATCGTTGATTGTTGGACCGTTCTGTGTGTCTGTTGTTGTGTGTCTCATCGTTCATCGTTGTTTGTTGGAGCGTTCTGTGTGTCTGTTGTTGTGTGTCTCATCGTTCATTGTTGATTGTTGGAGCGTTCTGTGTGTCTGTTGTTTTGTTTCATCATCGTTCATCGTTGATTGTTGGACCGTTCTGTGTGTCTGTTGTTGTGTGTCTCATCGTTCATCGTTGATTGTTGGACCGTTCTGTGTGTCTGCTTTGTTTGTTTGTTGGAGCGTTCTGTGTGTCTGTTGTTGTGTGTCTCATCGTTCATTGTTGTTTGTTGGACCGTTCTGTGTGTCTGTTGTTGTGTGTTTTATCGTTCATTGTTGTTTGATGCATTGGTTTTGTCTCATGTCCATTATTTGATGCACTGCTATAGAGTGTGCTCAGCCTTCGTCTTCTTAAAATGAACTAAATTGAGATCTTTTCCTTATTGTTGTAATTGACCCTTCCGAACGCGGGAACAATTTGGGAAATTCCATGACGTCGCAATGCAATTTCGATATTTGACCTAGGTTCGAAGCTTGTTTGTCCGAGTTAAAAGCATTGTGACGTCACGAAATTTTGCATTTTTATCCACAATCGCAATGGTCAATTAACCGAGCTTGAACAAGTCTATTCGATATTTTGTAATTATATTCTGTATTTTATGTTGGGTATCATCTTCTAACCGTGAATAAGAAAGAAGAATGATTCTTTTCCTTTGATTCCTTAGAAGGAAAGGAAAGGATCTCCAGCATGGCCACCCTGTACTGACCCAGCGGAAATGACATCAGACAAAACTACAACCCCCAGGACACAATAATATGCACTAGAACATCATACAACACAGACAAAAACCTGTCTAAACAAAATTACACAAACATAAAAATAGTAAACAACACATGAATAAAAGGAGATATTCTGTCGAAGACCATTTGAACCATCCAACCACCGAATATACTTGTATCTTCCGAAATGGAAGTAACCGGATGTGACAATTCTACCGAATTGAAGTGACGGATGCTTCATGCAAGCAGGAGATACTCTTCCTGGGCACCTGGTCTCACTCCCATTTTGGGAGTTCGCTTCTTTCCATATGGTGGAGGTTTTTCTTTGTTTGCTTTGGTTATTGTTTTATCCTGATTTTGTATGCCTTCGGTTTATGATTTTCTGATTTCTTTATTTTACACTGTGTTTTGAGATATGGTCATTATCCGTATTTGTCATTTATAAGCACCCGGCACCCATTATGGACATTAAAATAACCTTTAGTAATAAAATTCGTGATCTAATTTGTTTTTCAGTCATTCGATATATGCCAAATAAAGAGGAGTGATACTTACATTTTATCTGATTTGTCTTTTTTCTCGGCAGGACCCAGATAAACTCCTCCAAACGGGTCATACTCGTCCTCCGCCGTGTCGTCTTCGGATGAATAAGGTATTCCAGACCGCATACCTAATGTCGACACCCTCCGACTGTAAAATATCAAGAATAAGTTACCTTTCCTAAGCAAATTTTCGTACAACTTAATGCATGCTAGATAGAAAAGTTTATGAACTGATGAATCAATTCAAACATCAAACATTCACTGTTCGGAATATCCTCTCTATCTTTGTTTTGTTTTGTTTCATGTATTTTTCAAGAATTTGCCCGCCTATTAATTGTGATTTGTGGATTCTGGTTTTAGTTTTGACTTTCATTCACAATATACACATAATAATTCAAAAAGACCACATAGCAAAAGACAAGTCAACATTATGTCATTAACATATTGTTCAGAAGTGTCAGGGGAAATGAGACAAGGTGTACGAAGAAAGTAAGCATATATGTATGCTACGATAAATTATGAATAATTTATCACTTTTGCATTAATAATACGTAGTATAATTCATTCCGATTTTTTAAACGTTCCAATTATGGATAACTTTCTTCCCCCAAACCCCAATATAGTGATAATACCTAGTGGTACCTAAGAAGTCTCTAGTATCAATGTTATTTGTGTCTATACTAGCCATAGACTTGGTGAAGTGTAGGTATGTCCTCTGCCTAAGGGGAACGCCAAAACCCATGTGCTGGTAAAGGCATCCCCAAACCCCTATATAGAGTGATAAATACCTAGTGGTATCTAGGAAGTCTGTAGTATCAGTATTATTTGTGTCTGTACTAGCCATAGATTTGGTGGAGTGCAGGTGTGTCCTCTGCCTAACCCTGGGGGACTCCATAGCCCATGTACTGGTAAATGCACTTGTCTCAGAATAGGTTGATGTGTTATCTACCTCAGAAACAGAGGAAGCTGCAAGACAAAACATGGGTAAATTTTCTTTTTCATACAGAAAAGGATTATGCTGTTCACTGTTGCTAAAGACAGAAATTGTAAACCAAGAATGTTTAAGATGTATAATCTCTACGCAGAACAGATTTACATGTTTTTACAATAACTTGAATTCTGAAATGAAAAAAAAAAAATACTGAAATTATGCCTCAGCCCTATATATACTTTTGTCTATTGAACGACGTCAGCCAACGCAATTATGTGTTACGTATTAAGTGAATCAGAATGTCCGTTTATTTAAGTTGGGCATCATTGAAAAGGCATTATATGTAGAAATACATGTATATTTACACATATCACGATCGTTGTACATAATGCATGTCCCCGTATTCACTAAATCCAAAGCAATTCGCTACATTGGTAATGTCTTTACATGAAACAAACGAAAAAGCATTATATTTCGGTCACAATGACACCGAGCCAGTAAAAGCGGATGCTGCAAATGGATCAATCAGCTATAAGATCAATCTATACCTCTTGATGCCCTGCTTGGAGACATGTCGCTGACTCGTAACTCCATTATCTTTTTATGTAGACATGGCTTTAATGCAGAGTCTATATCATCAGCATCGTCACCAAGCTGTTCCAAAAGGGATCGAATTTCCTCTGCTTTCTTTGAAACATAAATTTACTGGTTCAGATGAAGACAACTGTTAAATATAACTCAGCATGCAGATAACAATAATGACTTACGTATACAAGTATATTAAGAGCAGAAAATCAGAAAATCTTTAAATCTTTTTATTTCTTATGCTTTCTTATTTCATCATGGCTCCTTCGCGTTTTATATAACCTGTTGAATAATTTCCTTGAAGCGTTCGTTCTCTGCTGCTAAATCTTTCATTTTCTGTTTCAAAGTTTGATGTTGATCATCTTTCTTTTTCTTTTTCTTCCTTAAAGTTGCTCGAATTCTTCTCTCCTCTCCATTAGGATCACGTTTTAATTCGATTACCTGGACATAAGGAAACATGAGTTAGTAAAGCTTTAAAATAGTTTTCATTCTTATACAACTTTATAGTATACGAAAAAAAAATCATGAAAGAACGTCTACTTTATGATGAGTGTTAATGTTTGTTCTGATTTGAAGTCCTTTCGTTTATTGTGTTATCTAAACTAATAAAATATATCGTTTAAATGTTGATTTTGCTGAACATCTCTGAAACAATTGTGATATTGGTGACATGCTTACCTTTGGTACAAAGACCAGACAGAGCGTTACTGTAGTGCTGAATATGATGAAAAGGCTGATGATGATGAAGGAAGGATTAGGTTGGTCAGATATGATGAAGGATATGGCAGCTCCACATATACACATGATGACCACGTTATACACACTCATCCCTATGTACTTGGAGTCGTTCAGAGCTGGGATGCTTACTCGTCTTGTCTCCCAAGCCAGAAAACAACCTAAAATCTGATACCATATATGTTATCATTCATCAATCATTTAACGGTCACATGGAATCTGCAGAAAAAGTCCAAACCGGTGAACGCACTTACTCCTGAAGGATTAAGCCTTTATTTGGCTCCTGCTTCCATTTCTAACATTTTTGTATTGTCTGTCTTTAAAAAATACCACTCTGTTTTGCGAGTATTACTCGATTAGAATGTCTGCCTCTTTGTGTTTATATTGTTCATCGTTCTCAAATTTTGAAAAGCGCTTTCTATGAAAACAAGAGCCCCAGGGGGCACAACGCTCACCTGATACCCATGCACGCTCTAATTGACATACTGACATTGAATACTGATAGTGCCACTACCAGGATTTTAGCCTACAACCTTTCTAACAAGATTTTTGCCGGATGCAGACAAGTTTTTTTTTCAGACAACCTTTAAAAGTACAAACAAGAGAAAATAGTCACATTTCAAAACAACAACTTTTTTACTGATTTGAAAAGATGGATTATGCGATCCAAGGTCATATGCCCAGCTAGTATAGTTTGCAACATCAAAAATAAAATCATTTTGTAAAATTCCACATTAATGTGCAACAGAAACAGAATAAAACAATGAAATGATTTCATAAATTAAGTTTATTTAAAATTGAACACCAAACCTTTCATTATTAATAGCTAGTATGCCAGAAAATAATAAAGCCTGTGTTTGTGAAACACGAATGCCCCGCAGTGGCATCTTTGTTGGTATAAACACCATTTTCTAAGTATGTGAGAGGTCAGGGTCAGAGTAATGTTGGTATCAATGGAAAGATCTTGTCACAAAGAATACACATGTACAATATGAAAGCCCTATCACTAACCATTCAAAAGTTATGCCCAATGTTAAAGTTTTTGAAAAGTAGGTCAAAGGTCAAGGTCACGAGGTCAAAAATTTTGGTATCAATGGAAAGGTATTGTCACAAGGAATACACATGTGAAATATGAAAGCTCTATCACCTTCCATTCAAAAGTTATGCCCAATGTAAAGTTTTTCGGACAAACAGACAGACAGACAGGCCAAAAACTATATGCCCCCCGTATCTTTGATTCCGGAAGCATAAAAAACAAAGACTTTTCGGTTTTGCCTTTATTCATATTAAATTATACAGAAATCTATGAATGAGAGCTTTTGAATAGTACTGATTTCATCTTAATACATGTAACGTACAGTCAAAATCGTGTTAATCCATTAACACAGACAAGTTGTTAGCGGACAATATTAATTCAAGTGAGTTGTGCAGAAATTGAGCCAATTTATTTTCCAAACAGCAGTGTACGGTGTATCAAACCTCATGACCCAGTGAAGCCACTTGGACAAATTATTTTCGGTAAATATGCTGAAATGCGGCCCTTGGAAATGTATTTTTAGCATATTGAATCAATAGTCGTGATAAATTTAACTTCGAACTTGATCTTGTCTTTTATGCAATCTACAGATAGGTTTGAAAATATGCAAAATTCGGAACATTTTCGTTAAAAAAAGTGAAATTTGCGAAAAAAGGACAAGCATGACCCCCCCCCCTTTTTTCTTTACATTTTTATGCGTGCCAAAGATTCGCAATCAAAAAAGACCAATTTTACAGACTTCCAGGCAATTCAAGTCAGTCAAAATTTTTAGTGTGCACCTTTTTATTTCCTGTAGTTACCCCTACTAAAGGGGCAAGGAGGTATTGAACCAATCAAATCTGTAACACAAGATATATGGCGGCTATGTTTACCATAGATACAGAAATAAGACAGAGAAAATAATCAAGTACATGTATATTGGCTTTTAAAGGCAAAACCACTCAAGCAGAAAAAGCAGGTCAAGGTCATTTTATGAAAACTTGATCAAAGATACATCCAATATGCAAGTTTGGTACATGTAGCAGTTATACTTTGCTCAATATTGGCTTTATGGAGCAAAATCACTCAAGCGGAAAAAGTAGGTCAAGGTCATTTTATGAAAGATTGATCAAAGATACATCCAATATGCAAGTTTGGTATATGTATCACTTATACTTGCTCAATATTGGCTTTTAAAGGCAAAATCACTAAAGCGGAAAAAGTAGGTCAAGGTCATTTTATGAAAGTTTGATCAAAGATACATCTAATATGCAAGTTTGGAACATCTAGCACTTATACTTTGCTCAATATTGGCTTTTAAAGGCAAAATCACTCAAGCGGAAAAAGTAGGTCAAGGTCATTTTATGAAAGTTTGATCAAAGATACATCCAATATGCAAGTTTGGTACATGTAGCACTTATACTCTGCTCAATATTGGCTTTTAAAAGCGAAATCACTCAAATGGAAAAAGTAGGTCAGATGCTGCATCCGATGCATGGGTCCATCTCGGCATCCAAAGATGAATCACTTGTGCAAGTCTGGTAACTGTAGCATTAGTACTTTGTCAGATACTGAGCTACCCAAAACTTCTTATCCAAATCACTCAAGCGGAAAATGTAGGTCAGATGCTGCATCCGATGCATGGGTTCACCTCAGCATCCAAAGATGAATCACTTGTGCAAGTTTGGTTACTGTAGCATCAGTACTTTGTCAGATACTGAGCTACCCCAAACTTCTTAACCGGACGCGGACGCGTGGGGTTACAGCATAAGCTCACTCAACTTCGTTGAGGTGAGCTAAAAATGATGGTATGTGAAGAAAGGTCTTGTCACATGGAATGCACATGTGAAATATCAAAGCCTATCACTCAGCAATCAAAAGAAATAGCCAATCTAAGATTTTTTGAAAAGTAGGTCAAATATCTAGGTCTTGGTCATGAGGTCAAAAGTTATGATATGTGTAGAAAGGCCTTGTCACAAGAAGGAATACACATATGAAATATCAAAGCTCTATCACTTACCAATCAAAAGATATAGCAAATCTTAATTTTTTTGAAAAGTAGGTCAAATATCTAGGTCAAGGTCATGAGGTCAAAATTATGGTATGTGTAGAAAGGTATTGTCAAAAGGAATACACAAGAGAAATATCAAAGCCCTATCACTTGCCAATCAATAGATATAGCCAATCTTGGTTTTTTTAAAAAGTAGGTCAAATATCTAGGTCAAGGTCATAAGGTTAAAAAATATAGTATGTGAAAAAAGGGCTTGTCACAAGAAATACACATGTGAAATATCAAAGCCCTATCACTTACCAATCAAAAGATATAGCCAATCTTAGATTTTTTGAAAAGTAGGTCAAATATCTAGGTCAAGGTCACGAGGTCAAAAAATATGGTTTGCGTAGAAAGGTCTTGTCACAAAGATTACATATGTGAAATATCAAAGCCCTATCACTTGCCAATCAAGAGATATAGCCAATATTAGATTTTTAGAAAAGTAGGTCAAATATCTAGATCAAGGTCACAAGGTCAAACATTTTATGTGTAGAAAGGTCTAATCACAAGGAATACACATGTGAAATATCAAAGTCCTATCACTAATCAATCAAGAGATATAGCCAATATTAGATTTTTAGAAAAGTAGGTCAAATATCTAGGTCAAGGTCACAAGGTCAAAAATTATGATATGTGTATAAAGGTCTTGTCACAAGGAATACACATGTGAAATATCAAAGCCCTATCACTTACCAATCAAAAGTTATGGGGTGTGACACCCAAGTGTGACAGACAGACGGAGGGACGGATGGACGGACAGACGAACAACGGACAAAGTGATCCCTAAGTGTCGCTGTGCTTCGCAGGCGACACAAAAAGTCAACATCTTAAAAATAAATTCAGAGTATATTTGATAGCGTATGTGGCCAAGTTAATTCGAAGTATGAAAATAAGTACACAAAGCCAAACTAGCTATAGCTTGTCTTATTTAAAAAATCATTAAAAATCTAAAAGTTGATATTTTGACAAAATTCTTTCACAGTTTCATTTCTAGCGATAAATATGAAAATAAAAAGAGAAAAAAAACTGAAAAAGGGGAAAAAAAATTGTTGGGGTCCCGCCGGGGTTTGAAGCTACTCCCCATGGGTCCATTTGGCATGGAAAACATACATTATACCAATGTACAATCTTAAAAAATATTCCTTAAAAATCCAAAAGTGGATATCTTGACAAAATTCTTTCACTTGTAGGGTACCATGCATCAGAACCTCATACCTACAAATTGTCATGACAATCTGAAGAGTGGCTATAGAAAAGAAGCAGAAAATGTATGAAAATCAACCCCCCCCCCCCTTCCTTTTTACATAAGAAAAAAATTCATAAAAAATCAAAAAAATAAATTTTAAGCATAAAATACATATCAAAGCATTAAGTAAGTTAAATATGATAAATATGTAGTAAATGAGTGTGTAAAATCATACACTTATTGAGTTATTTAAAGAAATAGTGCAAAAATGTGCATTTCTGACAAAGTCCGAAAAGACGTCAAAAACGCGTCAAAAATTTGACTTCGAAGTGGAACCAAAAATAACAACACTTCTTAAGACATCTCTCTAGATCATCCTGATGCTTTCGGTTTGTCGATACATGCTTCGGTTCTGAAGAAGAAGTTTGTCAAAGGAGGGTACCCCCCGTGACCTACTTTTGGCTGTTGTGGCGCCACCTGTTGACAGATCCGGACGAAAAACAACAACACTTGTAGGGGACCATGAGTACTTCATACCTACCAAGTTTCATCAAAATCCCTTCAGCCGTTCTGGAGAAGAAGTTTAAAATGTGAAAAGTTTACGACGACGACGGACGACGACGACGACGACGACGACGACGACGACGGACGACGGACGACGGACGCAACACTATGACAATAGCTCACTTGAGCCTATGGCTCAGGTGAGCTAAAAAGCACTGAACCATACTCGAATTTCAGCATAGAATGTCTCTTCATTGATGCTTGAGACCGTAACAGAGGTAAAACAATGAAGGGGATCTCCAACAACACCAGGTTGTAGCACCCACAGCAAAACACCAAAACACCCAATGCAAAAACCCAAAGCAGACATGCACAAAAAGAGACGCACTAGGGACAATGAACGTCAACGCACAACACAGAAACATCAAACACAAAGGACTACACATAAACCATCGAGACCAATTGGCAACCGGTGCCGACTTTGGACGGCCATCTGCCACGGAAATAGCAGAAGGTATGGTTATCCTGGATTACGTGCGCACAACCCTCCCATTTTTCCGATTACCCAGATTTCTCGAAGAACGTACAATTGTGGTGTAAAACAACCTCCTCACTGTCAGATGACCACACACAAACAAGACCGCAAAACGCAGGGGCCCAAGCAACAAAGATGAATATGTAAATGGATATAAAAAGAGGGCCTACGTAATACAGTCCGTGCTCTGCCCCCGCGAGCTCATGTATGTTATCACCCGAGGAGTCCGACTGACATTCAGAGAGGACAGGTGGACGGGGCCCTGTCTTCTCTAGAGAGGTTTGGACAGGGCCCGTCATGGAGTCCCGTCGTCACAGTCAGTCAGAGTGCAAGTTTTAAGAATGCGCTTGTACAAGACTGTAGATTGGTCAAGTACCAAGCCTAGTGTCCGTCTGGTGATATTAGGATCATACCCACGGTATAAAAGGCGTTTGATGATTCTGACGCATTTTCGATAATGATGTTGTCTATCTTTGATCCTTCTTATCTTGTTAATAATGTCACCATAAAATGCAGGTTGTGAAATACCCAAAGTAATATACTCTGTTGCCTGTATTGGTCCGAATTTCAGAAGAAGTTGACAATAATTTTTGTAAAATTTCCAGAAAGTTCTTACTAGTTTGTGAAGCGAAAACCTTGTCCTAAAAGTTTCTTGGTAATTTGTAAATTTCTACTATGAAAATCCAAAACATCAGTACATGCTCTAGCATAGCGGATGAGCTGTGAAATATAGATACCATAGGACGGTAATCTAGGAACATCACCGTCAAGCCAGGGGAAATTTACTATGTTAAATTCAAAATCATCTCTTTTGTCATACACACTTGTATGGATCTCTCCATTAACAATTTTGATATTTAGGTCCAAAAATGGTGTTTCTGTGTTTGAAACGTTTGCCTTGTTTAAAATCAATTCTTTTGGATAAATAACATTTTTATATTTCTCAAAAACAGGATTGTCGATAGCAAGAATATCATCCAGGTACCTAGAAGTACCAATGAAACATTTCACATCATCATTTTTTCTTTGTTTTTGAAGATTTTGGATAAATTCCTTTTCATACGTGTATAAAAATAAATCTGCAACAAGAGGCGCACAATTAGTACCCATTGGAATCCCTACAACCTGCTTGTAGAGTTCCTCACCAAATCTTACATAAATATTGTCCAAAAGGAAGGACAAGGCAATACACAGGTCACCACATGTCCATGATTTGTATGATTTGTAATCTGTGGCGGAAAAGAAACCCTTCGATTCAGAAGTACAAATATAAGTTTTCCCCTCTCGATCAAAACACCATTTCATGAGTTTGAACAATCGATCATTTATTTTGTCGTGAGGAAGCGTGGTGTACATATTAGAAAAGTCGTATGAAGATATCGTATTTGCTTTAAAATTTCTTGATTTCATTTTGTCAATCACATCCCCTGAATTTTTAATAGACCAAAAGAAGTTTACGCCATTCCTGTTCATGACAGTTTCACAGTATTTTGCCACGTGTTCTTTTATAGCCGTGAGTGCTGACGTCAGATTTCTAGATAAAATTGTTGTTGAGCAGTTGCTAGAATTAGCAATGTATCGAAACTTGTAAGGAGACTTGTGAAGTTTTGGTATACAGTATATTGTAGGGAGATCCAATTTAGAAATAGGGATGTTAAAAGAAGAAATTTCACTGTTATATTTGTTCAAAATATTGGGAACACTTTCGTTGCTTTCGATATAAGTCTTAGTAGAGGAAAGTTCCGAAACTAATGTTGATATGTAGTAGCGTTTTCAAATAATTATGGTGTTGTTGGCTGCTTTGTCTGCAGGAGCGAAGACATATTTTTCATGTAAATTACGTAACTTGGATTTGAAATATCTTTCAGATTTAGAAATTTGATTTTCAAAAAGTTGAGGATTTTTGTGGTAGTTATCTATTCGAATATCGTTAATATCCAAAATGAGGTTTTTCCAGTCATTCAGAGCATGCGATTCGACTCCTTCCGATTTACACCATCGTTTGGTATAGGTATCTAAAGCTTCCTTTAGCACTTCGCGACATTTAATAAAATCTATCTTGGATGGGATTCTATACTTAGGTCCTTTCTTAAGAAGACCACGGAGCTGCCTGTCTTTGATAATTGAAAAGTCACCTGTAATAATATGACCAGCTGGTTTATATAGATATGCAGACGTTGCACATTCTCAAGAAGCAGGACATGATTCAAGTATTTTAGGATCTTGTGTAACTTTGTTGTGGTTAAAAACGAAATTTCGAATAGGTCTCTTATATTTGTAACAAATAAGAGGAGGTTCTAAATTTTCAAAATATTGAGGAATGGCACTTTGTACGCGATGATCCCGAAAAATATTAGAGATGTTCAGAAGATCAAATCCTTTGTTAATAAATGGAATTTTTATGAATCGTCTTTTAGGGGAGGTGTTTTTAACCAAAGGATATAGTTTATTTTGTGCGAATGCAACAATGATAGAGCATGTAGTAGTTCATGTCTGCCGCCGTTGCGTGCAATGATCAGTAGATCTTTGAGGGAACGATGTACTCTAGCACTTTTTCTGAGTTTTTTGTTTCTCCTTTTACCGTGAGACCTATGCTTCCTTTTAGTGTTAGGGCGAATTGAAAAAAACATTAAGATTTGAAGAGGTCGAAGAAATGTTTCCTTGTCCATAAATCTGATCGTTTAGGCCAAGGGGGTACGCAGTTTGTAGTTTGGTTATCCAGGCATGTTCAGCTTGTAAGCGGCGTTTTTTTAATTTCAGTTTTACTTTGAATTTTAAGTTTTTGGAATGACTGAACTGGAGTAATTGTTATATCCGAAATTGAATGATTGTATTTAACGAAGTGATTACATAGGAAATTTCTTTGTTTTTTCTGACGCGAATTTCTTATCTGATACGAATGACTTCGAAAACGAGATTTTAAGGCCTGGCCTGTTTCCCCTACATATTGGGCGCCACATCCCTTGGCGTGTCATGTAATGACATAGATGACATCTTGATACGATCAATCAATGTCCTTATCAATCTCGATTTTAAAGGTCTGCCCATTAACACTAGATTTAATTGTTGTGGAATTGCAATTGATGAGCGGACACATACCGCATCTTTTCCCATTGCACCTGCAAATGGTTGAGAACCCTCTATGTTTGTTGTTAAATGTAGAGCCTGCAGATGGAGAAGTGGGTGAAATACGTCTACGGGGTTTTAATTTTAGAGGTGATAGAAGTACCTTTGGTGAGGAAAAAGATGTTGATGATGGGAAAGTGACTGTAGTAATAGAGGGTAATCTCAAAGGAGTTAATTTGATACGAGGCGACCTTAAAAATGCCATGATGAAATGATCGGTGAAAGGTGAATTAAGATCCTGCGTAGAAGACACTGGTAAGTATAATAAGATACTCAGTATAAAAAGTGTGCGAGCCTCACTATGCGTTTTCTACATTCTTTTGTTGTTGTTTACTACCATGATTTTGTATTTGAAGTTATTAGAATATGAAAGGCATTATACTTTTACCACATGCAGGGTACCGTAAAAGTCACTTGAGAGTATATTTAAAAACAATACTAACCAATAAAAGTCCTTTATAGGCATATATTATTCCAAGCCAAATCTCCATGAAGTCACTAGTACAATACTCAATAACAGCTACTACCTCATGATCTCCAACTACCTATACATAGACAAATGTCAATGAGAATTCATTATTAGATATTTAAAGTACAATATTGTGCTTAAAAATTGATCTGAATGATTCATTATTCTTGCCTCCATTGTTAAGATAACTTTTTTTCCCGTGATGAAACTCGAAAGCTTAAGCGTAGCACAATTTGTTAAAAAACTAAAGAGGTAATTCCGAATGATTTTTCATCTCTGCAGAACGAACCTGTGAGGTGAGGTTTCTTTCATCCCTACCCAAGGGATCTACTATCTGCCACGTCCCCAGTATACAGGCATCTATTATCACCAGTACACATACCAACAGGAATAACTTATAATCCTTTATTATCTACAATTAGAACACATCAGCTATAGTAAGTAATCCATTTTGAGGAGTTTCTTAAAGTGAAATTTCATCGCTACAGAACGAACTCTACAACGATTCCTACTTTCTAAAGCTCACAATCACATTATTGTTGAAAGCATACTTGCTTAAAGACAGTTTTCTGAACAAATTATCGTGTAAATACCTTTTTGTTCAGTTTGATGTTGGTGAATATCGCATGTACCCGCCACGTCTTACTGAACATGGCACCAAACGAGAGAGAGAATCCTATTGCGAGAACCCATGACCGACCCTGCATAAAAAGTATGAAAGTAATTAATGTTATAGAAGGGAAATAAAACCAAAAAGTCGAAATAAGAAAAAAATATAAGTTGCTTTATGAAAATATTGCTGTGAGGATAGATCTAAATCAGAAACAGCCGATGTTGTTCATATGTGTACCTACCGCGCATACATACTTGACATACTCCTTAGATACAACGCCTCCATCTGTACCCAACAGGAAGATACTGATATATGACAACATACAACCAACTATTATAATGTTGTTCATGTTGGGGCTCGACATCTTTATGTATCTGAGAGAAGATTATACAGATAAATGAAGAATACTAGAATTAATTTGTCAATGTGGATGTTTGTTAAATTGTAATCTTTTAAAGCATCCAAGTTGTATCAGTTTAATATATCTAAACAAATAGAATGTTGAAGTTGGTTCTTCTATAATTTTAATGTTCGCTTGGTTTCTATTTGTAATGGCAAATTCAACAAAAATATTATCCTTAACAGGGTTAGGTATCAATGGAATTGCATTTATCAATAGTAGTTTTGTCGAATTTATTCAGGGTGGCGCTATTTACAACTATTTCTGGTAATGTAGTGGCCAAACTTCGGGTAACACTTGGTGACGAATCAGCGAAACATCGGGTAACACTTTTTTGGTCCTACGTACCTTGAAACTTACAATGTACTTGCATTAGATATGTAACATGATTCATGTGATATATCAAGTATTAGTCAGGTGTATTTTGACAGCGCCACCTACAATACATTCTACAATGCCTTCCTCATTTGCACTGGAGATAGTTCATCAGATAAGTAGTCCCTTGTGTTTCTGTGTAGCAGTGTCATTGTCTCCGTCTGTTTGTCTTTCACGTGAGAAAGTTCTGCTTTGTATTTTTTTTCCAAAGTCGTAAGCCTTTGGAGTTTGTAGTTTTTGGAATCTGTTTTGTTTTCGATTTTAATTCACTTATGCAAACTCTCGGAAAATTATTTAACTTTATGTAACACTATGATATTCTATGATCATGTATTCTAAAAGGGGTTATGTAGTTATGGCAACACACTTGTATGAATAAGTTCAAGAAGATCCTGACGATAATCTCAACAGCACTCACAATAGAGCACCAAATTGAGCATCGACGGACCCCTATGAATAAGTGTAATGAAAGATTTACTATTGCCAAACTGCTTTCTTGATTATCATCATGTGAACAATGTTTTCTCGAATGTTTGATGTTTGTTGAATAGTGCGGTATTCTATGATTACGCTTTTAAACAATGTTTTAGCTCCTAGCTTAAGTTGTTGACCATCAACTCAGTTGACTGCATTATGTAGCCGGGTATATATTCAGATTCCAATTTGAAATTCTCATATTGCCTAAGCTCTGTTTTTAAATTGTTGTATACTTATTACCTATGATCCCTGAATATGATGTTGATAACCAGGAATATGGAGGCCATGATGATACCCAGGGCTGCCAGTACGCAGATACAGGAGTACACAGGTACTGATACCCTCTGCATCTCAAGCCGTACTAAATTACGATCTCTAGGTGGACCTTTACCTACAGGAAACAAAATAAACTATACAGATCACATGTCTTTCGTGTAGTAAAAACGAGAGGTAGATTTAATTTTAAAATCATATATATCCGAGTTGCATGTGTGAAAATCAAACCAAGGATGTGACGATTAATGACAATCCCAAATCCATGAACTAGAACAAAAACTAAAAGATAAAATCCTCAACCTCTGTTTTCATCTTACCTTTCCATATGATTTTCTTGGAATGAAGAACCAAAGAATCTGAAGACTTTCTGTATTCTCCAACTTTCACAAGCTGTCTACCTACATTTACAACAATAACGTAAATCTAGCAAGATGTTAAAGTAAACATTTCACCAACATGAAAACATAGCTTCATTCGTAACTCATGTCATGCTATCTCCTCTCGTTTATGTCAAGAATGACGTAATATGATCATTAAAACAATTTGTCTTGAAACTTAAGCCTTTTATTAACTTATCATATCATATATTTGTTGGTATAAATTTACAATGTATGTCAGTTTGATGTACAGCGCAACATTTTCTTTTCCATTAATCCTGGGACACAGCTGTCTGGGTTGTCCCAGAGCTGCAATATACGTATGTCCAATGGTCGCAAACATGAAATAAAGACCGGAAAATGACGGATTGTCCCCCTTGGGAAGTCTAGAAATTCAATTATGTTCTGTTTCGCTGCTGGTTGATGAATGTATCGGCCATTATGACAGTTTTCATTAAAATAGGAGTGAGAACATTTGCATCTAGATTCTATTAAAGAATTAGGAATATGGCAATGATGTAAGAGTATTCGCAAATTAAGAAATCGTAAACCCATGGGAACTTGGTAAATAACATGTTTAGTTCCAATCATCTATCTTGCATTGTTATATTTATAAAGACCTCCATATTTGTAATCGCTTTTGCTTTTTCAGAGAAAGACTCAACGTCTAAATTGATAAGAACATAACAAAACACCTGTGGATTTTAAACCTATATATATATCTCTTCAAACCATGAAAATTTAAAGGTCTCCAGCAAAACCACACTTCGGTGATCGTAGCTACACAAATACATAAGATTGCATCAATCAAATGATGTCATGTTGAACAACCACACATGCAAACAATCGGGGACAATAAGGCAAACGAATGTTTCAATTTCAGAATCATAATCAAAATAGGGATTGGATAAAGAATTCAGAATTAAATTTGTTTTATTCATCATAGTCACAAAATTTGACCATATTCTGATACAAGTTGGAATTCTTAACCCCGTTGGAACATGTTTGATGGAGGCTTCCGTATGGTCAAGGTAGATCTTATAGGACACTTTAAAAGTACTAAAGAGATTATCTATGGAAGTGACATGATTAAAATTTACCTTGATATTGTTGAATTCGAATATGTCCTATACGATCCGAACCATCAAATTGTACACAACCCTATGGAAACCATAAAGAAAATCATTATAGTGGACAATCATGATAGATAGATCGATCTAAGCTTTTACACAATGGTTCTTATAAATTGAAATTGAACCATCAAAGTCTGTTGACGATAACTTACAGTGACGCCTAGAAAATTTGTCTCATTGAGAGCTCCAATCATGGCATCGTCCCGCAGGATCTGGCCGGGAGGAGTCTGAGGATGACCTTTTAACACTCTGTCTATAGCTGTGGCTATTGCCCATATACCATCAAAGGCATAACCGTGATGTGTGTCATAGGTGTCACCACGAGCATCATCGTATCTATCTAAGTATTCTCTTGTTAACTGTAAAATAATGAAATGTTTTTGTCTTAGAAAATATATAATATGCTTTGGTTTATTACAAGATCTTTTGAAAATTTTCGATTCAAAACATTTTGAAGCAGGTTGAATTGATTATCAAAGATTTGCCAAAAAATCCGAGGACCCTTGTATTCTAGATTAGGATGAATGTTTTAATGAAAAATGCAGTCACCGACCGCCGTTGACTCACCATACCAGAATCCGTTCTGTGTTTGGTAAATTTGAGGGGCAGAGCATCAGTAGTGAAGGCACCATCAATCACCTCTACAAGTCTGTCATTAGGACAAAATCTCTTATGTCCAACTTTCTCAGTCAGCCAATTATTAGGATAGTCTCCCAAAATAATCCATTGATATTTTGGCCCGTATAATGCGGAGTTAAACGCCTGGTTGTAATGGATGAAAGATTCCTTTATTAAACAAATCGAATACCTCGTTTATCATTTTTGTTTTCAGGGTTTTTCCCTTCTTTTTTTTTTTCTTGCAAGATGACGCGTCTGTAAGCTTCGGGCTTTTCTCTTGTTTTGATCGAATTGCATTTTTTACTCAATTTTGAACGGAAGATAAATGTTTACAAATGAATGTAGTCTTTACGTGACATAAAAGTAGATGGGAAACATCGAGATGATCTTATCTCATACAGGCTTACAGAGGAGGACGAATACATTTTGAGATCTCTTCGGTGCCTGTTAAAAAGATGTGCGAACTTACATTGCAGAGCACTTTCTTTGCCATTCTATGATCAAAATAACCAATAATTATGCGAACGTCTTTTTTCTACAAAAAAGAACAGATTTATGATAGACATATTTGGAATTTTCTTCATGAAAGTATAGAGTTGGAACGCTTCCGTATTATTATATGTTTGCGACCAATGCGAATATAAATATGATTGATAAAACAAGAGAATAATTATGAAATATATCTTTAATTTCGTTCTTTTCTGCAAAACTTTGGTTTAAAAAAAATTCTATTTAATAACTCCATCAAGATACTAACTTTAAGGTGTTCTACTGCGTGTTGTGGGTCCTTTCGGAAACTTTCTACCTGTACCACATCTATGTATGCATCTTCTAGTAACTTATCATCCGATTGTGGACCTTGAAAAAAATAAACAAAACTAGAGGGCGCTGGTGAAATGATTTTGGGTGGATTATGAAGAGCACTTTGGCTGAAAGCATCACTGATGAGGATTTTAATATCCGAAGCACGCGTCTGGTGCATCAATTTGTTTTGAAATTTTCTTCAACAAGGTGTAGAGTTGGAACACTTCCGTATTATTGATATAAACACTTATTTCTTGTTCAGCTTGAAGCAGTTAAAATCATTCCCCGCGACTTGACGTTTCTTAAGTGTATTAATTAAATCACCTCTTTCCAGCACTATTGCCTGAAAGAAGCTTTGATTGGCCCTTTATCAATTTGACATCATAAATATATGTTTGCTATTTCGGAAACTTGCCATTTGATCGAAAAATATCATCGAAATTAAAGGCGGTTGACATCTTAGCACCATCCCTCCAATGCCATTTTTGAACATATATTTTATTTGGATATGCTACTGAATCGACCGCACACTCTCTGTAACGTAATTGCACAAATAGAAATTCTAAAAATAACACTAGAGGGCGCTAGTGAAATGAATTGGGGTGGCTTATGAAAAAGCACTTTGGCTAGAAGCAACACTGATGAGGATTTTAAAATCCGAAACACTTGTCTGGAGCATGAAAATTGGTGTGAAATTTTCTTCAAGAAGGTATACACTTCCGTATTTTGAATTTGTAACCAATTGTAAAGTTAATAATACGGAATTGACACTTCCGATTGCACGAAAAAAAAATGCAAAATTTCGTGACGTCACAATGCTTTTACCTCGGACAAACAAGCTTCGAACCTCGGTCAAACATCGAAATGGCATTAATATTATTACGTCAAGGAATTTCTCAAAATTTTCCGCGTTCGGAAGGGTCAATTGTTCCTTCTTGAGGAAAATTTCAAACTAATCAATTAAGTACCAGACACGTGTTTCGGATATTAAATCCTCATCAGTGATGCTTCCAGCCTATGCGTTAACCGGATGTGACAATTCTACGGAATTGAAACGACGGGTGTTACATGCAAGAAGGAGATGCTGACTCTTCCTGGGCACATGGTCTCACTCCCATATTGGAAGTTTGCTTCTTTTCATGTGGTGGAGTTTTTTGTTTGTTTGCTTTGATTCCTGTTTTATCTTTATTTGGTATGCAATCAGTTTATGATTTTCTGAATTATCGATTTCGTACTGTGTATGAGGATATGTCCATTTTCCATTCGTACTTTGAATTTTGTACCATAAATGGTTCTATAGCACGTTTTCTGTAATAAAATGATATTATTTCGATCAATGAAATCAATAGGATGTCATAATTCGCAGGAATACAAGATATTATTTCTTTGATTACACGAACGACTCATTTGCAAGGGACATCTCCCCCTATAGTCGAAATTTACATAAATCGATGTTATGTTCTCATTTACTCTCAATGTTCAGTGTTTCTGTCCACTACAAATCAAATTTCACGCTTCTGTCAGAAATGGCTTGAATTCTTCTACTTGACACCGATTCTGAGCCACATTATGTAGCTCGTTTCCTAGAATGGTTTTGGAACACGCTATCATGGTGGGTATGGGCTCCATGACATACTGTTCTAGCCGTAAAATAATAAAGGCGACGAAAAGTAATTTTCTTCACAGCTTCTTTTAATACGAATTATAAATGAATTATGATTGTCTGCAGAATAGATAACCTTATCATCAAATTTTGGCTGAGAATTGTTTACAAATTAATAGGAATTAGGCAAAGTTTACGTCATTCAACTGAACTTCTTTACCGGCAGAGCACGGATTGTATTACGTACGCCCTATTTTTATATCCATTTACATATTCATCTGTGTTGCTTGGGCCCCTGCGTTTTGCAGTCTTGTTTGTATGTGGTCATCTGACAGTGATGAGGTTGTTTTACACCACAAATGTTGTTCTTCGAGGCTTCTGGGAAATCGAAAAAGTGGGAGAGTTGTGCGCACGTAATCCAGGATAACCACACCTTCTGCTATTTTCGTGGCAGATGGCCGTCCTATGTCGGCACCGGTTGCCCATTGGTCCCGTTAGTTTATGTGTAGTCCTTTTTGTTTGATGTTTCTGTGATTTGCGTTGACGTTCCTTGTCCCTTTTGCGCCTTTTATGTGCTTGTCTTCTCTGGTTTTTTTTGTATTGGGTGTTTTGGAGTTTTGATGTGGATGCTGCAACCTGGTGTTGTTTTCTATTCGCCTGTCTATTGGTGATAATATGTGAAGCCTCTTTTAAATGGCCTCCTTCTCTCCCCCTCCCCTTCAGCCATCCAATTCCACCATTTATTAAAGGTGAAGAGATAAATATTTACATACTAAATGGATGGATGAGTAAGAGTAAAGATTCCAAAAAAAAACATTTCAAAGAAAGAAAGAAAGAAAGGATAGATATTGATAATGATATTTGAAAAAAAAAACGAAAGGAGAAGGAAAAAGCTGTAAAATATATATATAAAAAGATGAATAACATGACATATAAACAGAACTGTATAATATCGGTAATTGATCTACATCATTTCATATTATTATTGCTCTAAAGCATCCATTACATTATAATCTTTAAGTATCATCATTTAAAAGGTTAATGAGGTTTTCCCATTTCTTTTCGAAATCACTTCTTTTGTTATTTTTTCTACTTATCATTTTTTTTCTATTTTAATGTACTGGATTACTTTCATTGTTCAGAATTCCAAAATACGGACTTTGTTCTTTCATTTTCATTTCATAGATTTATCTTTTATATAACAGTATAATCATGTTGATAGCCCTATTTCGTTCGCAAAACATTCCTAGTAAGATACAATTCTTTTCAAAGCTTATCTGATAATTTGATGTACTGTTAATCCATTGTTCTAAAGATTGAATGATTGGAAAAAAAACTATATCACATTCAAAAAAGAGATGTTTTATAGATTCATTGACTGTCTTGCATAATGTACAATTGGGATTTTCTTTGATTTTATCTTAAAAAGTAGTTCAGATAATCCTATATTGTATCCATTGTAGATATCTATCAATAGTAGTAGAGAACACATACGAGTTACATACCTCGAAGTCGAAATTTGTTAGATTTAATTCGTTTTCCCATTTGTCTTGATATTTTGAATTAAATGTTTTTGATAGAGGGATCGAACAATATGTGAAGCCTAGGCATACTTACGATGCTGTATTTATCTGTATCCTGGTAAATGGTACCGACTCGAGTCCAGTTGAACCTCCGTACTAAGGCCAGGTGGGAAGGGTTATAGTTACTGTCACTGGGAATCGTCCGGAAAAAGTTACTATAGACGGCTCGATCAGAAAGCTTTGGATCCGTGTCCGCATAGGACAGCTATAAAGAGAAATCAAAAATAAGAAAGGAAGTAGTTGAAAAGCTTCCGTATTTCTATATATATAGTTATAGCATTGGTCTTCTCATTATGATTCCCTAAATACCCAGCTTTGTATAAAGAATATAATCTCAATACCTGAGAAATATTCCACCACTTAGAAATCTGTGTTATTGGACCAGTGACATTCGAACACGCATCTCCAAATAGAATAAGTTTTGTTGTGTTTTCATCCATCATGTCAAAGAATATTTTTGTGGCCTTCGCCATATCACACTATAAAATAAACAAAATTTAAATGATAGTATTTATTCATTTATTTACATATGTTCTTTTCATCAGAATAAAATTTCTGATAAAATTTCAAAGCTGATATATCAGTGGAGTGTCCGTGTACAAGATGACAAACACCATTGGTAGTTAAGACTATCGTAAAGGTGATCGATATAAAGCCATTTCCAATTATTTTCATTTAAAATGAAATGTGCATGTCTGGTCCATGCTGAAAATTTACCTGTTCTTAAATCATGCTATTGAATTTGAAGACATTTAACATGATGTACATATAGCAACATCCAAGACTTGAGGATTCAGATGTTAATGAAAAGGAAAAGATAATTTTAATTTTAATGGATCCTTGATTAAAGCCCATTGCTTCATGCCAGCAAAACCAATAAGAAGAAAGAATTTTCTCAAAGCTAGCTGTTTTAGGACCCTATTATGGAATGTGTTGTCCCCATGCTTCTTTAAGGTTGTATTCACGTAATTCAGATTATCACACCATTTGCTACTAACGTAGAAGAAGGCCGTCCTGAGTCGGTACCGATTGCCGATTGGCCTCGTTGGTTTGAATTTTGTGTTTGGTGTTTTGATGTCGTATTTGGTGTTCCTTGTCCCGTCTCAGTCTCTTGCTGTGTATGTCTGAATACTAATGACAGAACTCCACCTAGGACTTGCCTTTCAATGTTTTATGATATTTTAGATTTTTTAAACTATAAACTCATTTATACTTAACTGTTTGAATAAAGAGACTTCAAACATTTGAAATAGCACGTGAAAGAAGTACAAATACATGCATTATTAAGATCCTATTAAGATCCTATGCACTACATCATGTGACAGTCCTGGGTATTTTGTCTTTAGTAGAATTTTACTTCCAACAAAGTAACATGATGTGTCGAAAAGCAATTCCTGTTCGTTAAATTATTCATGATATCAGATTTATATCAAATCTCCAATTCTGTACACGGAATTATTGTTTATGTAGCCACAGAATGTTATCTAGACTGTGACCAATTAATATCACATCAATAAGTGCTAACAAACTGTATGGAAGTGTCTCCGGTAGTCAATAATCATTTATTCCTCCTGTGGGCGACAATTAACTGATCCTAAGCTCAAGCTCGCCGAGGGAAGGAATAATCAAGGAATGGGTATGGGATATCTGAAATGTCAATATTAAGAATCCAGAACAAATAGAAATATGTCATTTTCTAATTTTAAATTTTATGTTCTCCGAAACGAGGAATGACATACTGCATGACCCTTTGTCTTATGTTTTTCTTTATCGGATATCCACGGGATGCGACCCATGAATTGGTTTCATATGTTAGAATGATTTTGGAGATGATTTCTTCTTTCGTTTTCAGACGGTCTTTGTCTACACATTCGTCATGGATGACATAAATATTTTGATGACCTATCTTTATGTTGGATAGGGGAATAGAAATAACCTGGGTCATGAAAAGAAACAGATAAGTTTTTGAGCTTGGCTTTGATATAACTGGTGAAGTTTTGTATATCGCTGTTTCAGAAATTATGATATGTACTGTATCGAATTATTTAAGCTATGGACATACATATTGAGATGAAATATAGCTTTGTCTTATTAGATGTTTACTTAAAAAGAAACATGACGAGTGTAAGTTGGGGTATATTTGATGCATTTTCGAGGTGCTATACCCCTTGATGATTTGCATAATTCTGTCATCATTGAATTTTCGGAAATTCTTTGCAAGGACAGAGATGTTGATATGAAAGTTAATACATTCCTTGGTCTAAGACAGCTAGAGTAAACATCAAAGAAGTATCCATGAGTTATTCAGTCTCAAAGTCGAGAAGGTAAGGCAAAAGCATTAGAATTTCCATTGGAATAGTTGCGAACCGCGGAACGAACAATATTCTGCATTGAGGCCAGGTGTCCGGGGAGAGTTAACGTCTCCTGATTGCATGCAACAACCGTCGAAACAGCTCCTTGAAAACTTGTCAAATTCGGTGATTGTCTCGATGTACATATTGATGCACATATCAGGTAAAGATTTCTTGTTTGGTGATGATGACACTGAGAATGTCACTGATCATTTTGGAAAGAGGGATCTACCGTATATCCAGTTTTTTTTGCGAGTATAAAATATTGCGAATTTAATGTAAGATTTCATTTTTACTAGTTAAATTTCTCACGATTCCTAAATTTCAAACAAATATGTATACATGATTTCATTGTGGTTTTTTTTTTTATCTTTTTCTCATTAATGAAGTTTTGGATATTTCTACCATAAAAATAAACTCGATTTACTTCTCTTTACGTTTAATCGTAATATGTGAAGAATGACACATGTACAATAAGAACAAAATTCAACCGATATGCCAATTTATGTTATCCCAGGAAAATTCACTTTGGCTTTATTTAAACTGTTTGACATGAAGTACTACTGACGAGGATTCAATATCCGAAATAAGTGTCTATTACAATAAAATTGGTACTATAGAACATATATTTCAATATTGAAAATACCTTACCAAACACATTTTTCGCGAGGATAATTTTTCGGTACATACTTTATAATTTATAATGCGACAAAGAAGATCCTGACGACAATCTCAACAGCACTCACAATACAGCGCTAAATTGAGCATCGACGAACTCCTGGCGAGCTAACGTTGGGACCAGGTGCCTAAGAGGGGCAAGCATCCCCTGTTTGGCTAGCCGCACCCGCCGTTGATGCCAACACACGAAAACAATATCTACAAAACATGCAGTGACTGAGGATATGTCTATATAGAAAGTGCAATGGAGACCATGTCAGGGAAATACAATAAAAACACTAACTGTCAAACCCTTTGCGGGGAACCTTTTTGCGAGCTCCACACTGTTAAGGGCATAAGTGTGACACAAATGCGATAAAGAAGATCCTGACGACAATCTCAACAGCACTCACAATAGAGCATCAAATTGAGCATCGACGGCCCCCTAAGACAAAGTAGGGGATCTACAACATCAATAGGTATAAGCAACCGCAGCAAACAGCAAAACTCCAAATCACGCAAAACAAAAACACAGAGCTGACATTCACAGAAAGAGATACAATAGGGACAAGGAATACCAACTCACAGCATAGAAACATGAAACACAAATGACCACACATAAACCAACGAGACCCATGGGCAACTGGTGCCGCCACGCAAGTACCAGACGATTTACGTGCGCACAACCCCCCTACTTTTCCGATTACCCAAACGTCTCGAAGAACGCACAACTGTGGTGTACAATAACCTCCTCACTGTAAGATGAAAATACAAACAGACAGCATGACGCAGGGGCCCAAGAAACACACAGATGAATATGTAAATGGATATAAAAAACAAAAGGCATACAAAATACAGTCCGTGCTCTAACTGTTGTACCGAGATCATGCACGTGACCACCCGAGGAGTCCGGCTGACATTCAGAGAGGACAGGTGGTCGGGGCCCTTGTTCTCTTGAGAGGTTTAGACAGTGCCGATCATTGGGTCCTGTCGTTACAGTCATAGTGGAATTCTTAAGAAGGCTGTAGATGGGTCCAGTACCAAGCCAAGTGTCCGTCTGGTGAGAGAAGGATCATATCCACAATATAAAAGGCGTTTGATGACTCTAATACGATTTCGAAGATTATTCTGTCTACATTTGAACCTTCTTATTTTGTTCATAATGCCACCATGAAATGCAGGATGTGTAATACCCAATGTAATATACTCTGTTGCTTGTATGGGTCCGAATTTAAACAAAAGTTGACAATAACTTTTGTAAAATTTCCAGAAAGTCTTTATCACTTTGTGAAAGCGAAAACCTTGCCCCAAAAGTTTCTTCGTAATTTGTAAATTTCTACTATGAAAATCCAAAACATCAGCACATGCTTTATCATACCAGATGAGCTGTGAAATGTAGATACCGTATAACGGTAATCTAGGATCATCACCGTCAAGCCAGGGAAATTTTATTATGTTGAATCCAAAATCATCTCTTTTCTCTTCATTTACAATTTTGATATTTAGGTCCAAAAATGGTGTTTCTTTGTTTGTAAGGTTTGCCTTGTTTAGAGTCAATTCTTGTGGATAAATATCATTTTTATACTTTTCAAAAACAGGACTGTCGATAGTAAGAATATCATCCAGGTACCTAGAAGTAGCAATGAAAAAGTACACTCTTTTATAAGAAATAAAATAAGAGATCCTGACTTAGACCAAAGAATGTATGAACTTTCATATCAACATCTCCATCCTCCTAAAGGTTATCCGAAAATTCAATGAAGACAGAATTGTGCAAGTCATCAACCGGCACAATACATATATTTTCTATAAGTTTATATGAGTATTGCACGGATTACCTTTTTCTGCCTCTTGATTTCTTGAACAGTTTTAGCATGGAACTTTAGATTGCAAATATAAAATAAGAACCTTACGTCTTGTAAAATGATGCATGCCTCTAGGTCAAACAATGCTATTAAATATTGATGCTTTAATCTATCACGATTGTGCTTTGCGGAAGAATTAAATTCCTCTGAAGGACATGATCAATCATCTGATTTTGTCTCAGAGCACATTGTAACTCTTTTATTGAATTTGGGATTCATGGTTTACTGAGTAAAACTTAAACACGGCTATCCGTAAACGACGAAAGTTATTCTCTCTCTCCCTATCCCTTTCTCTCTCTCATCCCATGTCTCCGTTTGCAAGAAGTGTATCGTTTATTCTTTTACGGTTTCCTTTTATGACATGAAAACATATTCAGAATGTTGAGAAGAATTCTCGGCCAAGTAGAATTAGTTGAATAAGTACCTCTTTTGATACAGAATCGGATCATCGGAGATGTTCTTGTAATTTTAAGATTAGTTCATGCACAATAAAGCGTTTCCGTCCCCGCTGAATCCACTTCATGAGTGCTTAATTATATCTGATCCATCGGGAATTTGTTAAAATGAGTGTGAAGCTGCAAACTGCCGACTGATTACAGCATATCGATCAAAACAAAGTGGTAAAACCCAACCAATGTTACTGACTACTTTGTCAAGCTTCGAAGTAGGTTTTTTTAATTGTCATGGCTTTATTTTCTCAGACATCAATTTTGAGCTTCTCGCAAAGAGCGCTAAATCTGAACATGTGCATTTTTCGAAAATCAATATCTGCTTTTCTGAATATAATTTTACGACAGTAAAATGGAATCATGAATTCAAATAAGAAAATTTGAAGAATTTTCTCTTGACATTCTTAAAATTGATCCTATGATGTCAACGATATAACGATAGCGACCATATACTGACGGTCTAACAATACAACTTAGATACTTAAATCATGTTGTAACTTTAGTACCTAACAAGAAATAAATGTGATAATCATCGAAAGGCACTAAGTGATACTGTCGATTTTCAGAAGAGTAAAATCGTGGATCTAAGATATATTCGTAATTGAAGTTATAACGCAGCATTTTTCATGTATATTTCAAAATGGATAAGTTACTCGCACGTCGTAGGTCTTTGCTAGATCGTTCGACGAACGTTTCGACGAACATTACAAATTTGTTGTACATGCGTTATAATTAACACACAGATGGGATGTAAATGAATATAAAAACAAGGCATACGAAATAATGTTAAACGTCTTCAAATTCAATAGCATCATTTAAGCAGCATTGACCAGACATGCACGTTTCGGATACTAAACCCTCATTAGTGATCCTAAACAATGTAATATCGCCAAAATGTGTGAAAGTTGTTATGTCCAAAAACGTATCGAAAGACGTAGCAGGATGAATAGGATATGATGCTTCAGGACACAAGTTTTAGATATTTCAAGACATTTTGAATACACAAATTTTCGAATGTGTTAAAGAAACGATTAACCGAAGTTAATCGATCTTGGCTATATGTGACCTCGGGGACCAGCAGTGACACTCACCAAGTGGTACAAATATTAAACGTCTTCAAATTCAATGTTGACAGTTAATGTTAATGTTAATTGAAAAACAGTTTGAAAAAAATTATGCGTCCTGAATACGCTGTGCGTTGAAAATGTTACTTCATGACGACGTTCCGACCAATTCCCAACGTTTGCAGTGAGTTGAAGGACAATGTGATGTTATAATGTTTAATAGCAATTCTCTGTAACATTTTTAAACACAATTTCGGCACGCATGGTCTCCGATTTTCATGAAACTTCACACATAAGTAGGGACTAATGACAAAAGGTAGATTTGACCAAAATTTTATTTCTAGGTCACCTGTTTACCATGGCAACGGCCTATAAAGTTATGAAAATGGCAAAATTGAGCTTCTTTGATGCTCTTTAACTTAATCTATACACGACATTAATGGAAGATTTTTTATGCATCCTTAAGAATAGGACCTAAAATTTTAAATAATATACAGGGATATGGTCATTATCAATATTTGTCATTACTGATAGTGTCTGATACTGTCAAAAGGCCGGTTACCATGACAACATAATTAGCTAATTCTATTGTATTGATTTCAAAATGTTGTTTGTATTTTCAAATTCTCCTTCTCTCTTGATGGGTATATGATAAGGAAATGGAATTTATATTATAAAATGAGCAAATTCGAGATAAACCCACTTGCTGCTATGTACATAAGTTACCTTGGCAACGGCAATTGTGGTCTATGATATTACTAATTTTGCAACTTCAGAGTTATTTTTTAAAATAAATTGCACCATGATGAACAGATAAAAATTGTTTGAATATATCCAACACGAAGAGCTCTTTCAAAAACAGTGAAAAAATTATTGGGAACATATGTTATCATGGCAACCATTTTGATTTTTTTAAATAGTAATTGTTAATCCCAGAAAGTTAAAGTTCAATATCAATGAAGATCAAGTAAGCCTTTATCAAAATGCAAGACAAATTCAAAAAATTAACGGTTGCTATAGTAATTTGGCCATACAATCTAAAAATAAGTATCTTATATTGATTTTTTAAAAGTCTTTTCCTCAAAAAACGAAACAGGCTTACACAACGTTTCTTTACATATGCGATAAGGCAGAGTCTAAACTTTATTTTAGACTTGAAAATTTTCAGATTACATAACTTTGGATGCCCGTATTCAAGGACTCAAAGTGGGCCTATGTGCATATATTCACACAATTGTTCCCATAGCAACGGGCTATTTCCTAAATATTTTCAAAAAAATTATTTCATTTAATGAAAGATCTTCTTGAATACATTCATTAATTATCATCACTTTGAATTAAAATTCAATGACCTGATGGAAAAAGGACTCTAAATATTTGTCTACAATTGCTTTCATTTTTGCAATTTTAGTTCATGTTGCCATAACAACGAGCTCAAAATTTGTTCCAATGTGAATGCTAATGTTTTATTTGCATAAACAACAAAAAATGTAAGTAATTTATCATTGAATTTTGAAAAAAAAGTGGCAAAAAGGTACTTGTGTTGTAGCTATGGAAACATATAGATAAAATCATAAAAACAACATAATTATTACTTACTTAAAAGAACAATTACAGGGTACTGATAATTCATCAGTGTTTGTTTTAGATTATGCTGCATAAATGTATGTGACTTAAAAAAACGCCCCAAAATGTATTTTTTCAATATTGAAAGTCTATTTCCATGGCATCCGGATGGGATATTAATAAAATCTTAAACATTTTTCTTTTACTTTTGGGTCAAACCCAACATTATGTATAAATTATTTCAAAATCTGAGACATGCTGTGCCATGCATCCTTCATAAAGTGCAAATGCTTACAGAGAATTGTTATTAATATTTTCATTGATTCGTCCTAAATAGTTTTTGCAATGAAAATAGAAAATAAAGAGGGGATTTCCAACAACACTTGGCTGCAGCACTCAGCAGTTAAAGTAATAGTTTGATCAATAATCATGTGAAAATTTTCAAACAATTTACTCGTTATGCAGATAGAATGTATGGGGAAAAATGTTCGTCTTGTCTCCCAACATATTCGTACTCTTTGAGTAATTTACCTGTGTATCATTCCATGTAATTGTAAGGTGATGGTTTGGTAGGATCCTGTTGTCTTTGTTCACCAGATCCAGAGCGAGTTCTACAGCTGGTCGAACACCTCTACTTACGGTATGATGGTTGTCATTGTGTCCCCGCTGGCTGAACAATCCAGCTATAATAAGTTCTTCTTTATCATTCACACAAACAGTGACATTCACGTCCAGAATAAGATATAACAACAGCGGAATCAAAATATTAAATCTCATTCCGGTACGAATAGTCATCACCTGTGAAAATAGAGTTTTTCATTCTAGTTGAATAATGAAGGATTCGAACATCATGAATAAGTAATAACAAGATTTCAATAAACAACCTTGATCATGAAAGACAACCAAATATCAAATGCAGTTGGAAAGAAGAGGACAACTGATAAAGACTACAAAAATGTGGGCGTCAGGAATTTAAGATATCTTAAAACAGGAATTTAGGGAAATTTGTAGCAAGACGTCGGCTTCCAAGGACTGTAAACATTAGTATTCATTTGTGCATGCTTCCTTCTAAAAATAACTTCAGTTTGAAGAAAAGTGGAGATTTTTTTTTATCCTTTCATCGCGATACACGATCTTCAAGTATACCATGCTATTTTTGGACCTAAATATCAAAATTGTTAATGGAGAGATTCGTACAAGTGTGTATGACAATAGAGATGATTTTGGATTCAACATAAAAAAATTCCCTAGCTTGACGGTGATATTCCTAGATTACCGTCATAGGGTATCTTCATTTCACAGCCCATCCGGTAAGCTCAAGCATGTACTGATGTTTTGGATTTTCATAGTAGAAATTAACAAATTACTTAAAACCTTTTAGATCGAAGTTTTCACTTTCATAATTGAGCAAAGACATTTTGGAAATTTTACAAATGACAAATATGGACAAAACCATTTCCCTTTCAAGAAGTACAAAATCGTTAATCAAAAAAAAAAAAGGGCAAACAAAACCAGGATAAAACAAGAACTAAGGCAAAGGAACAAAAATAAAAAAAATCTACCATATGAAGAGAAGTGAACTCCTTGCGAAGGAATGATATTAGGTGCCCCGGAAGAGTTAGCATACCCTGCTTGCATGCATCGTGTGTCCTGTAGCATTATATCCCACCCATCCTACTAAGAATAATGGAATAAGAACATTCACACTTTTTGGCAACATTACATTGTTTAGATGACGAGGATTAAGTACCCGAAACGTGCATGTCTGGTCCATGCTGCAAAGGTATCTGTTCTCAAATGATGCTATAGAATTTGAAGACGTTTAACATTATTTCCTGTGCCCTCTGTTTCTATTTTCATTTACATTTCCACCTGTGTGTTTCTAGGGCCCCTGTGTCATGCTGTCTGTTTGTATGTTCATCTTACAATGAGGAGGTTATTTTGCACCACAATTGTGTGTTCTTCAAGACCTCCGGGTAATCGAAAAAGTGGGAGGGTTGTGCGCACATAATTCGGATAACCACACCGTCTGCTACCTGATGGCAGGTGGCAATTCTAAGTCAGTACCGGTTTCCCATTGGTTTCGTTGGTACATGTGTGGTCTTTTGTGTTTGATGTTTCTATGGTGTGAGTTGGTGTTCCTTGTCCCTTTTGCGTCTCTTTCTGTGAGTGTATTCTCTGTAATTTTGCATTTGGGTGTTTTGTGGTTTTTGCTGTGGGTGCTACAAGTCGAGTGTTGTCGGAGATCCCCTCCTTTCTCGAAAAGGAATTCATCTTTCTGCTTTTTTAAATGTTATACGATCAGCGAATGAAAGTGAAACACAAAAGCCGAAATTAGATTCCAAAGGTCACAAACTTGCAAAAATCACAAATGGCAAGAATCCTACAAAGGAGCTGTTAAGATAAGGGCCCGATCTTGCCATGAATTCACTCGATTATTTCTTGTGCGCTTTATTCCAATTCAGAAAAAAGTTGGTCAGGATAAAAATATGAAATATTAAAAGCTTCCTAGTATAGTATGTATATATTCGATGAAATTTGTTATAGTTAAGGACTGAAGAGTGTAGTGATGACGGAAAACGTTGAATATTGAGCAAAAATGCACAAACAATGCATTTCACATTATAATTTATTATGCCTCTATACCTAATCATGTCAAATGTGATAAAAAATTAACTTTGATGCAATCCGGAAACTGAAATACGGTTTTATTTCGTACTTCTCAGCCCCATTCGTAGCTTTCTGGCGCGAAATTTATACCTTATGGAAATAGACAATTTTCTCGTTTATTTCCTACTTCAAAGAGTTAAATATTTGATCGGAACGGACTCCGAATAGATTGTTCGATGATATAAAAAGAAAAATATGGCAATTTCAATACCGATTATAAAATATTAATACCTTTTTTCGTTTTTCGCCCGTGGGACATTGTTCCTCCCTCCTCGCTTCAGAACCCCACTTGCGCAGAAAATGTTTTATTGATATACACAATTGGTGAAAGTGGCACTCTGAAGCGAGGGGGGAACGATGTTGCATACAAACTTTTCCGTTTTCCCTTGATTTTCATGATAATAATACGGAAATGTAAAAACGCTTATTTTTATCTAAATATTGGTCTTATTTAAAAAGATTATCCCAGCTGACAACAGATTTATATGTGGACCACGTTACTTGTCTTTTCTACCGAAAAGTTTCTCAAGTCTTGCATTTTGAAAATTCGACTTTTCGGGCCAGATTTTACGCCTTATCTCAATAGCTCCTTCCAAAAACACAAATTCCAAAAATCATAAAAAGGCTTACAAATTATCTCACGCGAAAAGAAATTAATATATATATATATATATTAACTGTTTCTTTTCTTATCTTTTATATTTTGGTGATGTTTTGATTTTTTTTTTCCTCATGTCATTCTATTTCTGATTTACATATATATCCCTACATAATCTTTACATAATTTTTAAAGTTGTTTATCATTTATGAAAGTACTTCCTCAGATAATAATTTAGACGAGTAAAAGGTTCATTCCATAATGGAATGATTAAAAGAAACTATGAAAAGAAAGACGTATAATTTTCGTTGTTAAACGTACTTATTAGGAAGTTTTCGTTTGAAAAATCAAAAAAAAAATATTCCATAAAAATCTTACTTGGACTTTTTGGAGAATATGTTTCCAGGATGTATCATGCCTGTTGTCACCACAGATAGCAATCCTTTAATTGGTAGACAGAATATGATATGAGGCGTAAATCTCTGGCTGACAATCTCTGCATTTGTTCACACGAGGAATCTGTTAAAGGTCCGATATGACAATACATCAAGGATAGAGTGAAAGTGTCATGTGCAGGCATTCACTGCTGATCCAATTTGTTTTCTCAGTGCTCTACCTCAAGGGAAATGACACAACTGACCTTTGCTATAAGCTTCACTGCCCCTTTGAGAAATAAGCTTGATGGAAGCAAAAACCATAACGCCAAATTCACATTTGTTCAGAGCTTCTTTGACGATTTACCATTAGGCATTCTTCATGCATAAGGCAGAAAGCTGAAATCGGCCGCGATATGTTTGAGAATAACTCTAACGTAAGACTGATTCAATCAGGAACGTTTGGATGCTGTAATAAATAGCGAATTGACGACGTGTTCCTGCCTCCGTGTTGTAAGCTATCTAAACCAAAGGTAAATAAGGAAACCGATGCTTTATGAGCTTTAAGTCAATTTGTCCCCATATCTGCAAATATACATTTCATTGATTACGGGACTCTGAAATGTATCTCTCTCTCTGCAATTGCTTTGGAATTGGTTGGTGAATTCCTGATATCAAAAGTCGATGGCTTCATGAATTCTATTATCAAAAGCATACCTTGACAATGATTTAAGTCGGATCATGTCTATTTCTGCCTTCTTATTCAATTGAAATTGTACTTCTCAATGTGATCAGGTGGTTCTAATGGTTTTATCAAATCCTCAGATTTATTTCAATCATTTAGAATGTATGCATCGATAGATGGTTGTCTATGGGAGACGTATTTCTGAAACAATACAGTACCAGATGTCTTAAGTAACTGTTTCTTTTTTAGGAAAGCAGTCATCAAAATGCATCTTCATTAATATTCTAACAATAAACTTTGCGATTTATTAACATACTGGCGTAGAAAAAAAGAGGATGCAAAAATTAATCATAACACATTAAACACACATTTTTCTATTATCATAGCAAATTGCAGTTCAAATGAGCACATCGATATTTTAAATTTGAAATTTTCTTTAAGAAGGTAAAAACTTCCGTACTATTATTAAAAACACTTATTTCCGTTTGCAGAGTGAGTGGAACATATAAACATGTTAGCCCGTGACATTGATGTTTAAGGTATGATATTCACTGGGTTTCCAGCTCGGTCGCCTGAAAGAAGTTTTGTTGTGGCCCTTTATCAATTTGACATCATATAGATTATTTTGCAATTTCGGAAACTTGTTATTTCATCCCAAAGTATCAAGAATATCACTTTATTCGGGAGTTAATCGAAAAAGCCAGGTCGAAGTGCTTATCTTGTTTTCAAAAGATTCAGCCACAATAACAGATTCAGATTGCAGAACAGTTTCCCATCTTATCATAGTGTTTTCTTTCCTTGACATTTTCTTTAAAAAAGAAAAGCAAAACGATAGGTAAAATGGTATCCCTTTTTAATTTGTTTTTTTTTTCCTTTAAGTACCCGAATGCCTATACGTATGTTGTTTTGTGTGGTTTCAAATTTTCCATTGTTGTTCTGAATCTTGTGCACGGTGTTCGTGGATTTAGTGTTCTTTTTTGTTGTTTTTTTTTTTTTTTTTTGCTAAATATTGTGTTATTGTGACTTGAACTTGGAGATTTCTTCTTTATTTCATGCACCTTTTATTCTTTAGCTGCATTATGACGAGTTTATTAATTAAGGGATTGACTTTTTCTTTTAAAGAATGAGGATGGTGCATTTCATATAATCCTCTGTTTAAGCAGTTCAGGCAACATTACATAACTCTTAAGGACGCTTCCTAGCCAACAGTAATGTCAAAGAATACTTATGCTCTAGTGGATATTTAGTAATGTTTCCCGATGTTTCATGATTAAAAAACGATTACAAACACTGAGTATAGGTGACATTAATTGGCTTTACTTGTCCCGGATATTAGCCCTTGTCACGTGGAACCAGATCTGACATCCAGCGGCAACATTCCCTTTTGTGTCATTTAACACGTCAATGGTGTTTAAGTGAATGATCAGGTAGGAACCCAGAAAATATGTTTGGATGTTGGTTTATAAAGTACATAGCGAGAGGCTGGATTGACGTACATAGAGTCACTATTTAGCATATCAATAAGTTTATGGAGTTTTATTGCAGGCATGTTTAGACTTACTTTATATGACATATAACATGTTTTTATTAAAGTTCATGGTGGCTACTTGAAGTAACTTGAGGTAGAGGCAAGATATATGCACTCACATATAGAGGAACAACTCCTCAAACTATGCAGGGCAAAAAATTGTCCGATTCGGTTTTGTTACTCTTAATTTCCATTTTGGCCGAATTTTGTATTCATCTTATTGAAGAATGCCAAATGTATATCTTTACATAAGTCGGCAGTGCGTGTAATAAAATGATTTTACATACGTTTACATTTTGTCAGAATTTTATGTCTTTTGTATAAACTAAAGGCTTTTCTGTAAATTTCAGAAAAAGAATGAACAGCTATAACGACAGACTTTCTTGTAAATATGATTTTGCTGATTGTCATGTCAACAACTTCTACTTTTTAAACAGCAAGAAGGCCTACAGTTGCATAATCTTTTTTCTTTTTTCTATAAAGCTATGGTATTACTTTTATCACATGATACATACGTTATGGAATCATACCATTAAACGTTTAAGAAGGTTTCAATGATAGCATGATACGGAAAATAGAATTATTTCCCTTTTGTCGCAACCATATGTCTTGTGCTTCTGTGTCATGCTGTCTGTTTTTATGTTCATTTTACAGTTAGGAGGTTATTTACACCACAATTGTGCGTTCTTCGATACCTGGGTAATCGGAAAAGAGGGAGGGTTGTGCGCACGTAATCCGGATAACCACGCCGTCTGTTACTTGCGTGACCGTTTGTCCATTGGTCTCGTTGATTTATGTGTTGTCTTTTGTGTTTCATGTTTTTATGGTGTGAGTTTGTCTCGTTAGTTTATGTGTGATCTTTTGTGTTTCAAGTTTCTGAGATATGAGTTTGTCTCGTTGGTTTATGTATGGTCTTTCGTGTTTCACGTTTTTACGTTGAAAGTTGGTATTCCTTGTCCCTTTTGCGTCTATTTCTGTGGGTGTCTGCTCTTTGTTTTTGCATTGGATGTTTTGGAGTTGTCGGTACTGCAACCAATTGTTGTTGGAGATCCCTTCCTTTCATTCATAAGTATGATAAGTACATGACAAATATGGATAATGACCATATCCTTATTTACAGCACAAAATCGATAATTCAGAAAATCATAAACCGAATAGACTACAAAAAAATAAATACACTGCAATAAAGTAAAAAATATTAAAGACTTTCGAAAATGTTATCAAATCCATTCCACATCCTGTTAAAATGGACTTTTTTATGGTTCCTTACTGCAAAATAATTTTGAATTTTGTAATGAAGATAAATGTCTCTCAACAAAGAATTTACTTGTACAAATTCTCTTGACGTGAACATTTATAGATAAAAGATTTGGTATATGAAATAATGAAATGATGAGGGTTAAGTACCCGAAACGTGCATGTCTGGTCCACGTTGCCAATTTATTTGTTCTTAAATGATGCTATTCAATTTGAAGACGTTTACATTTATACCACTTGGTGAGTGTCACTGCTGGTGGACCAGGAGTCCCCGAGGGCACATGTAGCCAAGTTCGATCAATTTCGGTTGATCGTTTCTTCAACGCAATCTAAATTTCTGTTATCAAAATTTCTTGAAATTTCTAAAAGGTGGGTCCTGTAGCATCATATCCCACCCATCCTGCTACGTCTTTCGGTACCCTTTTCGACATAGTAACTTTCATACTTTTTGGCATATTACATTGTTTAGATTTAGGATCACTGATGAGGGTTAAGTACCCGAAACGTGCATGTCTGGTCCACGTTGCCAATTTATTTGTTCTTAAATGATGCTATTCAATTTGAAGACGTTTACATTTATACCACTTGGTGAGTGTCACTGCTGGTGGACCAGGAGTCCCCGAGGGCACATGTAGCCAAGTTCGATCAATTTCGGTTGATCGTTTCTTCAACGCAATCTAAATTTCTGTTATCAAAATTTCTTGAAATTTCTAAAAAGTGGGTCCTGTAGCATCATATCCCACCCATCCTGCTACGTCTTTCGGTACCCTTTTTCGACATAGTAACTTTCATACTTTTTGGCATATTACATTGTTTAGATTTAGGATTTAGGATCACTGATGAGGGTTAAGTACCCGAAACGTGCATGTCTGGTCCACGTTGCCAATTTATTTGTTCTTAAATGATGCTATTCAATTTGAAGACGTTTACATTTATACCACTTGGTGAGTGTCACTGCTGGTGGACCAGGAGTCCCCGAGGGCACATGTAGCCAAGTTCGATCAATTTCGGTTGATCGTTTCTTCAACGCAATCTAAATTTCTGTTATCAAAATTTCTTGAAATTTCTAAAAAGTGGGTCCTGTAGCATCATATCCCACCCATCCTGCTACGTCTTTCGGTACCCTTTTTCGACATAGTAACTTTCATACTTTTTGGCATATTACATTGTTTAGATTTAGGATTTAGGATCACTGATGAGGGTTAAGTACCCGAAACATGCATGTCTGGTCCACGTTGCCAATTTATTTGTTCTTAAATGATGCTATTCAATTTGAAGACGTTTACATTTATACCACTTGGTGAGTGTCACTGCTGGTGGACCAGGAGTCCCCGAGGGCACATGTAGCCAAGTTCGATCAATTTCGGTTGATCGTTTCTTCAACGCAATCTAAATTTCTGTTATCAAAATTTCTTGAAATTTCTAAAAAGTGGGTCATGTAGCATCATATCCCACCCATCCTGCTACGTCTTTCGGTACCCTTTTTCGACATAGTAACTTTCATACTTTTTGGCATATTACATTGTTTAGATTTAGGATTTAGGATCACTGATGAGGGTTAAGTACCCGAAACGTGCATGTCTGGTCCACGTTGCCAATTTATTTGTTCTTAAATGATGCTATTCAATTTGAAGACGTTTACATTTATACCACTTGGTGAGTGTCACTGCTGGTGGACCAGGAGTCCCCGAGGGCACATGTAGCCAAGTTCGATCAATTTCGGTTGATCGTTTCTTCAACGCAATCTAAATTTCTGTTATCAAAATTTCTTGAAATTTCTAAAAAGTGGGTCCTGTAGCATCATATCCAACCCATCCTGCTACGTCTTTCGGTACCCTTTTTCGACATAGTAACTTTCATACTTTTTGGCATATTACATTGTTTAGATTTAGGATTTAGGATCACTGATGAGGGTTAAGTACCCGAAACGTGCATGTCTGGTCCACGTTGCCAATTTATTTGTTCTTAAATGATGCTATTCAATTTGAAGACGTTTACATTCATAGGAATATGTCTTTTTGAGCGAGATTCCCCAAATACGATATTTTTAAAATTGAAACCGATTCTGTTGCTAGTTGTGTCGCCTTCGAAGCATAGCGACACTTAGGGATCACTTTGTCCATTGTCCGTTTGTCCGTCAGTCAGTCAGTCCTTCCGTCCGTCTGTCTGTCTGTCACACTTTGGGTGTCACACCCCATACTTTTTCATTGGTAAGTGATAGGGCTTTCATATTTTAACTTGCGTATTCCTTGCGATGAAACCTTTTTACACATACCATAATTTTTGACCTAGATATTTGACCTACTTTTAAAAAAATTACGATTGGCTATATCTTATGATTGGTAAGTGATAGGGCTATGATATTTCACATGTGTATACCTTGTGATAAAACCTTACTATACATGCCATAATGTTTGACCAAATGATCTTGACCTAGATATTTGACCTACTTTAAAAAAAAAAGTAAGATTGGCTTTATCTTTTCATTGGTAAGTGATATTTCACATGTGTAGGTCTTGTGGCATAACCTTACTACACATACCATAAATGTTGACGTAGTGATCTTGACCTAGATATTTGACCTTCTTTTCCAAAAAAAATTAAGATTGGCTATATCTTTTGATTTATAAGTGATAATGATTTTATATTTCACATGTGTATTCCTTGTCATGAGACCTTCCTACACATACCATATTTTGTTTTACCTAGTGACCTTGACCTAGGTTTTTGACATACATTTAAAAAGATTGGCTATATCTTTTGATTGATATGTGATATGGCTTTAATATTTCAAAAATGTATTTCTTATGAAGTGAAGTGAAGTGCTTACGGAAGCCTTAGATAATTATACGAAAAGATGGTGTAAATCAGAAGGAGTCGAACCGCATGCTCTGAATGACTGGAAAACCCTCATTTTAGATATAACGGATATTCGAATAGGTAACTTCCATAAAAACCCTCATCTTGTTCAAAATCCACGTTCTAAATCAGAAAGATATTTCAAATCCAAACGAAGTAAATTACATGAAAAATATGTCTTTGCACCAGCTGATAAAGCAGCCAACAACACCATTATCATTTGAAAACGTTGCTACATATCAACTTTGATTTCGGAACTTTCGTCTACTAATACATATATCAAAAGCAATGAAAGTGCATCTAACATTTTAGGCAAGCATAACAGTGAACTGTCTTCATTCAATATCTCTATTTCTAAATTGGATCTCCTAACACTATATTGCATACCGAAACTGCACAAGTCTCCTTACAAATTTCGATTTATTGCTAATTCTAGTAACTGCTCCACTACAATTTTGTCTAGAAATCTGACGTCAGCACTTACTGCTATTAAAGAACACATAACTAGATATTGTGAAACGGTTCTAAACAGGAACGATGTAAATTTATTTTGGTCTATTAAGAATTCAGGGGATGTAATTGAAAAAATGAAATCTGGAAATTTCCAAGCCAATAAGATTTCTTCATACGACTTCTTTAATATGTACACCAAACTTCCTCATGACAAAATTAATGATCGATTATCTAATCTCATTAAATGGTGTTTTGATCGAGAGCGAAAAACTTACATTTGTACATCTGAATCGAAGGGTTTCTTTTCCTCGACAGACTATAAATCATACAAATCATGGACATGTAGTGACCTGTGTAATGCCTTGTCCTTCCTCTTGGACAATGTTTATGTTAGATTTGGTGAGGATCTATACAAGCAGGTTGTAGGAATTCCTATGGGTACTAACTGTGCGCCTCTTGTTGCAGATTTATTTTTATACACTTATAAAAAGGAATTTATCCAAAATCTTCAAAAGCAAAGAAAATTTGATGATCTGAAATGTTTCAATAATACTTCTAGGTATCTGGATGATATTCTAACCATTGACAATCCTGCTTTTGAATTATATAAGAATGAAATTTATCCACAAGAATAAATCCTTAACAAGGCAAACCTTTCAAATACAGAAACACCCTTTTTGGACCTAAATATCAGAATTGTAAACGGAAAGATTCATACAAGTGTATATGACAAAAGGGATGATTTTGAATTCAACATAGTAAATTTCCCTTGGCTTGACGGTGATGTTCCAAGATTGCCGTCATACGGCATTTACACATCACAGCTCATCCGGTACGCTAGAGCATGTACTGATATTTTGGATTTTCACAGTAGAAATTTACAAATTACCAAAAAACTTTTAGGTCAAGGTTTCCGCTTTTATAAACTAGTTAAGACTTTCTGGAAATTTTACAAAAATTACAGTCAACTTCTTTTAAAATTCGGATCTATACATGCAACAGAGTACATTACTATGGATATTACACAACCTGTCTTTTATGGTGATATGATAAACAAAATAAAAAGGATCAAAGGTAGGCAGCATAACCATCGAAAATGCGTCAGAATCATCAAACGCCTTTTATACCGTGGGTATGATCCTAACGTCACCAGACGGACACTAGGCTTGGTACTTGACCAATCTACAGTCTTGTACAAGCGCATCCTTGAGACTTGCACTCTGACTGACTGTGACGACGGGACTCCATGACGGGCCCTGTCCAAACCTCTTTAGAGAAGACAGGCCCCGACCACCTGTCCTCTCTCTGAATGTCAGTCGGACTCCTCGGGTGATTACATACATGAGCTCGCTACAGCCGGCAGAGCACGGACTGTATTTCGCATGCCCTCTTTTTATATCCATTTACATATTCATCTGTGTCTCTGGGGCCTCTGCGTTTCGCGGTCTTGTTTGTGTGATGTCATCTTACAGTGAGGAGGTTGTTTTACACCACAATTGTACGTTCTTCGAGACCTCTGGGTAATTGGAGAAGTGAGAGGGTTGTGCGCACGTAATCCAGGATAACCACACCATTTGCTACTTGCGTGACAGATGGCCGTCCAAAGTCGGCACCGGTTACCCATTGGTCTCGTCGGTTTATGTGTAGTCTTTTGTGTTTGATGTTTACATGTCGTGTGTCTCTTTTCCGTCTCGTGCTGTACTCGTCTTTTGTGTTTTTGCATCGGGTGTTTTGGTGTTTTACTGTTGATGCTGCAACGGTGTCTTGTTGGAGATCTCCTCCCTTCTTTTTATGACGAGTCCTTTCTTTTATTACCAAAATATTTTACCTAATGACCTTCACCTAAAAAGTAAGAGGTTTAATATTTCACATGTGAGTTCATTTGACAAGACTTTCCCACTGATACATGTACAAATATTAAACCAAGTGACGTTGACCTACATATTTGATCAACTTTTAAAAAATATTCCGCTTCGCAGGAGACACAAGCATTCCTTGGATTGCTATTTTTTTTACATATAATTGACAACTTAAATAAACCCACAACTGTGAAATACTTTGACAGGTAACGAAAGCATGTGTAAGACCTTCTTCCTCATCACAAAACCAGCAAATATACGAAGATTTGATTCCTATAATTTGAAGTAAGCTTTATTTGGAAGAATCCTGAGTAATGATTTGTACTGAAACCATTGTATTGAAGTATCTTCCGTTACGAAATAAACACATTTTTAAAGTATCGTTACTGAGTGGTATCTCGTTCAAAAAAGAAAGATCTTTTTCCTATTTTCAAAGGAATCAGGTTTAATTTTTTTGAATTTAATTACATCATATACATACTTTGAACAGTTTTCATGGAGTAGTATATTCTTTAGATGTTAAGATAAGAAAGAACATTTAACTGATTCTTTTATAAAAGCATACTTTTTAAAAAGGATGTTATGGCGGAATTTATATAGTTGTAGTTCATGATATCCGCAGTCTGAATAATGTGTTTGTTGCTCGGTGTAGGTGTTCTTTCTGTCTCATTGCCTCAAACATTTGGAAGATAAATGTCCTTCAAATAATTGTCGGGAAAGCTTCTTTATCATCAAAACAAAGTGTTTGAATAAGTATCATAAAGAGCTCAATTATTTCAAATTTTCAATATTTTAAATTTATTTTGTCTTTTCATTTTGCAAAAATTCATCTCAGTGTTGTGGTTAGAAGATAACAAAAGTAAAATATATCTATTTGTAAGTGAATAATTTCAATGAAGGATATTATTCTTGTTACAGGAAGAACATTACAGCTTTTAGGAAAATCCATCAAGATTAAAAAAAAATATCTCTTAGGAACTAAAATTTGTTGCAATAATTGAAATGTAATAGAAAAAGTTTTGATAAACTCTAAGTATGTATTTCAAAGATAATAAACAAGTCTATAATTGTAGCAGTTTGATCAAGTTGCTGCGATGAATTATGACCGTTTCCGACGGAAGAACATAATTTGCCACAAGCCAATATTCACAGGGCTTCACGTATGGAAGAAAACTGAACAAACAGACTGTAAAAATGTCACTGAAGTAGTTATGTTCTTAATTTCCTGTTGCAAGAAAATAAAGTGACTGAGACTTTATGTTTTCATTTTATTAGAAACCTTGGCAACGTTGATCGATCTATTCCACTTAATGACATCAACTTCCAAGGAAATAACAGTCTTGAAAAACATAGAAACCTGAAGCTTTTAATTGAATTTACACTCCCTTAAATCCAAGAGGGATAAGCCGAAAGGAGATTCTGTAGAAAATTCCAAATACCAGATTTATTTTTGATTTTGTATTTTCCACCGTACTGCATGTCAATAAATTATTTTAAAGAATGGATTTTAAAGAATTCGAAGGAACTTTTAGAACATCTGAAATACACTCATTTTAGTAAAGTTCATTCGATCAAAGCCTTTGATTTTTCGACACTTTACACTACAATTCCATATTCTAAATTGAAAGAAAGACTCGCAAAAATTATAAGTAATGCGTTTACAACTAAGAACGGTAATCGCAAATACAAATTTATTGTTGTGAACTTTGACAAAACCTACCTAAGTCGCCATAGCACTTTCTATATAGACAAAACCTCAGACAGTGCATGTATTTTATATATTGTGATCATTTTCGTGCATGAACGTCGACGGCGGTGCGGCTAGCCAACAGGGGATGCTTACTCTTCCCGGGCACCTGGTCCCACCTCTAGCTTGTTAGGGGTCCGTCGATGCTCAATTTTGTGCTCTATTGTGAGTGCTGTTGAGATTTTCGTCAGGATCTTCTTTAACTACTTTGTAAAAGAAAAGTCCGATTCTGAAAATAAGTACACTGAAACAGATATTATTCAGATGTTGAACTTTTTGATCGACAACATTTTTGTGGTGTTTGGAGGAAAGGTCTTCCAGCAAATTATCGGAATTCCAATGGGGACCAATTGTGCCCCACTCCTTGCCGACATTTTCCTTTACTCGTACGAAGCTGAATTCATTCAAACGTTGGTCTCTGAAGGGAAAATATACTTAGCTTCTGACTTTAACTTCACTTACAGATACATAGACGATGTGTTTTCCATCAATAATCCAAAATTCGCGGATTACCTGAGCAGTATCTATCCTTCAGAGCTTGAAGTCAAAGAAACTACAGAGACAGATAATTCAGCATCCTATTTGGAAATAATATTGTCCTACGACACTGATGGTCACATGAACACCTCACTCTATGACAAACGTGACGACTTCAATTTCAGCATTACAAACTTTCCCTTTCTCATTAGCAACATCCCTTCATCACGAGCTTATTGCGTGTTCATATCTCAGTTGATACGCTATGCCAGAGCAAGTACCAAATATACGGATTTTGTTCTGAGAGCTAGGCGTCTTTCAGATAAGCTTCTCAGTCAGGGATATGTTTGTGACCGACTAACATCGTCACTGAGGAAATTCTACGGTCGATATAGGGAACTCGTCATACACTATGATGTCCCACTCTCCAGAATGGTGGATGATATTCTGTCATAGACCATTTGAACCATCCAGCCAAAGATTGTACTCTATGTCTTCCGAAATGGAAGTAACCGGATGTGACATTTTCCACCGAATTGAAGCGGCGGGTGTTGCATGCAAGCGGGAGATGCTTACTCTTCCTAGGCACCTGGTATCACTCCCATATTGCTTCTTTTCATAATATAATATGTTGGAGGTTTTGTTCGTTTACTTTGGTTCCTGTTTTATCCTGATTTTGTATGCCTTCGGTTTCTGATTTTCTGAATTATCGATTTTGTGCTGTATACAGGGATATGGTCATTATCCATATTTGTCATGATATTGCATCTTCCATCGTGTTGCATGTCCATTGATAATGATATTAAATTTTCAATCGTATTGTATATCCATTGGTTATGATTCTGTATCTTAAATCATGTTGCATGTCAATAAATTATGATAATGCATCTTCCATCGTGTTGCATGTCAACAAATTATGATATTGTATTTTCCATCGTATTGTATGTCCATTGATTATGATGTTATATTTTCCATCGTATTGTATGTCCAATGATTATGATGTTATATTTTCCATCGTATTGTATGTCCATTGATTGTGATTTTTTATCTTCCATCATATTGTATGTCCATTGATTATGATTTTGTATTTTCCATCGTCATACACCTATGATGTCAATTTGTCCAGAATGGTGAATGATATTCTGTCCCAGACCATTCGAACCATCCAACCTAAGCCTATATTTATATCTTCCGGAAAAGAAGTAACCGGATGTGATATTTCTGCCGAATTGGAGCGATGGGTGTTGCATGCTAGCACGAGATGCTGGCTCTTCCTGAGCACCTGGTCTCACTACCAAGTGGGAGTTCGCTTCTTTTCGTGATGTGGAGGTTTTTGTTTGTTTGCTTTGGTTCCTGTTTTATCCTGATTTCGTATGCTTTTGGTTTGTGATTTCCTGAATTATCGATTATCGATGCACTGTGTATTCGGATATGGTCATTGTCCATATTTATCATTGCATGTCCATTGATTATGACTTTGTATTTTCCATCGTATTGCATGTCTATTGATTGTGATTTTGTATTTTCCATCGTATTGTATGTCTATTGATTATGATTTTGTATTTTCCATCGTATTGTATGTCCATAAATATGATTTTGTATTTTCCATCGTGTTGTATGCCCATTGATTATGACTTTGTATTTTCCATCGTATTGTATGTACATTGTTTATGGCTTTGAATTTTCAATCAAATTGCATGTCCATTGATTATGACTTTGTATTTTCAATCAAATTGCATGTCCATTGGTTATTATTTTTGAGTTCTGATTCTAGGTTTCATGTTGACTTTTACTCGCTGATCCTGCTAGAAGGCTATTGCTGTTCACGCCAATGAATAATTTTGACTTAAAGTTCCAATTCCAAACATGTCTAACAATCTATTTTGCAATGTTGTCTGTCCTTATCAGGTTCTTAGGTCAGGTTTATACTTTTACTATTCATCATTCCATATTATTACTCCAACTCCCTCTTTTTCGGCCTCAAACATCACTGATGAAACATAACTTGATGAAATGTACATGTTGTACACTTAAATTTTGAAAAAGAGCAAATAATCATTTAATTTCCATTGTCATTTTCAGACAGGGATATGGTCATTATCCATATTTGTCATTCAATAAACGAAGATTCTGATTGGCTGAGCAATTTTGTTGATACCTCGATCAACACAATTTTTCATGGAAGTCTATTTAAAGCACTATTTTAAAAACCGGGGGTTCCCTCAAACAAGAATGAACTCGTTGCTGAAAATACAATTTGTTCTGAAATTCGGACCAATACAGGCAACAGAGTATATTACTTTGGGTTTTTCACAACCTGCATTTTATGGTGACATAATTAACAAGATAAGAAAGATCAAAGATAGACAACATAACTATCGAAAATGCGTCAGAATCATCAAATGCCTTTTATACCGTGGATATGATCCTAATGTCACCAGACAGACACTAGGCTTGGTACAAATCATACAAATCATGGACATGTAGTGACCTGTGTAATGCCTTGTCCTTCCTCTTGGACAATATTTATGTTAGATTTGGTGAGGATCTATACAAGCAGGTTGTAGGAATTCCTATGGGTACTAACTGTGCGCCTCTTGTTGCAGATTTATTTTTATACACTTATGAAAAAGAATTTATCCAAAATCTTCAAAAGCAAAGAAAATTTGATGAGCTGAAATGTTTCAATAATACTTCTAGGTATCTGGATGATATTCTAACCATTGACAATCCTGCTTTTGAATTATATAAGAATGAAATTTATCCACAAGAATTAACCCTTAACAAGGCAAACCTTTCAAATACAGAAACACCCTTTTTGGACCTAAATATCAAAATTGTAAACGGAAAGATTCATACAAGTGTATATGACAAAAGGGATGATTTTGGATTCAACATAGTAAATTTCCCTTGGCTTGACGGTGATGTTCCAAGATTACCGTCATATGGCATTTACATATCACAGCTCATCCGGTACGCTAGAGCATGTACTGATATTTTGGATTTTCACAGTAGAAATTTACAAATTACCAAAAAACTTTTAGGTCAAGGTTTCCGCTTTTATAAACTAGTTAAGACTTTCTGGAAATTTTACAAGAATTACAGTCAACTTCTTTTAAAATTCGGATCTATACATGCAACGGAGTACATTACTATGGGTATTACACAACCTGTCTTTTATGGTGATATGATAAACAAAATAAAAAGGATCAAAGGTAGGCAGCATAACCATCGAAAATGCGTCAGAATCATCAAACGCCTTTTATATCGTGGATATGATCCTCATGTCACCAGACGGACACTAGGCTTGGTACTTGACCAATCTACAGTCTTGTACAAGCGCATCCTTGAGACTTGCACTCTGACTGACTGTGACGACGGGACTCCATGACGGGCCCTGTCCAAACCTCTTTAGAGAAGACAGGGCACCGACCACCTGTCCTCTCTGAATGTCAGTCGGACTCCTCGGGTGATTACATACATGAGCTCGCTACAGCCGGCAGAGCACGGACTGTATTACGCATGCCCTCTTTTTATATCCATTTACATATTCATCTGTGTCTCTGGGGCCTCTGCGTTTCGCGGTCTTGTTTGTGTGATGTCATCTTACAGTGAGGAGGTTGTTTTACACCACAATTGTACGTTCTTCGAGACCTCTGGGTAATTGGAGAAGTGAGAGGGTTTTGCGCACGTAATCCAGGATAACAACACCATTTGCTACTTGCGTGACAGATGGCCGTCCAAAGTCGGCACCGGTTACTCATTGGTCTCGTCGGTTTATGTGTAGTCTTTTGTGTTTGATGTTTACGTGTCGTGTGTCTCTGTTCCGTCTCGTGCTGTACTCGTCTTTTGTGTTTTTGCATCGGGTGTTTTGGTGTTTAACTGTTCATGCTGTAACGGGGTCTTGTTGGAGATCTCCTCCCTTCTTGTTTTGGCAGACGTATCACTGCGAAACCCTCCTAACTTACGAAATATAGTGCGGTGATTGTTTTTAGATACAAGAAAACAGTCTGTTTTCCATAAGTCGATGATAATTAAATGATAACAAATGAATCATTTATTTTGTCTGTTGATGCAGGTATCACCCGAAAATTGGACAGAACACTTTTGCATCAACGCGCTACGTGCATTGATGCAGTTTTCTGTCCAATGTTTAGGATGATACCTGCATCAACAGAAGATATATAAGATTCATTTCTTAATTCTAATATGGATAACATGAATCTAGGTTTTATGTCTGGCCATCTTTAGAGAAATTAATTCTATCTCAAAGTATTTTCAATCTTTGATGTGTTCTTAGGCTGTGATTGATGTATCCTAGTGAGAAATGTGTACTGAAAACGTCGTATCTCAAATCCCCCTCTCAAGAATGATCAGTGACATTCTGCATTGTGATTGAATGGCTGTCATCATCACCAAACAAGACATACTTACCTGATCTGTACATCAAAAAGTACATCGAGACAATCATCAAATTTGTCAGGTTTCCACGGAGCTGTTGCGACGGGTGTTGCATGCAATCAGAAGACGCTGACTCTCCCCGGGCACTTGGTCTCACTTCGGAATGTTGTACATTCCGGGTTTTGCAACCGTTCCGATGGGAATTCTCACAATTTTGCTTGCCAGCTCGACATTGAGACTGAATAACTTTAAGGTACTTCTTTGCTTTGTTATTGTTTATTTCTGCATTCTCAAAAGAAGTGTAAGGTTCATTCAAATGTTAACTGAAAAAATGTGTTAGCGCTAGTGACAGTTTGAGTTTCTGTTTCTGTATGTTATTATTTGCTGTTCCGTTTACGAATCTCAGATAGGAGGACTCTGATTGATCTCGTTGGTTTATGTGTAGTCCTTTGTGTTTGATGTTTCTGTGTCGTGCGTTGACGTTCCTTGTCCTTTTGCGTCACTTTCTGTGCTTGTCTGCCCTGTGTTTTTTTTTGCATTGGGTGTTTTGGGGTTTTGCTGTGGGTGCTGCAACCTGGTGTTGTTGGAGATCCCCTCTGTCTGATGTGATTTGGTTTTTAATATCATACTTCGTACTTGTTGATTTGACAATGTATATTAGATAAAGAAAATTATGTAATTTTCAACCATTGCACACACAGTGGGAGAAGCATATCGTGCTCATCAGCTGAGTGAGAAATCTGGAGACGATAGGAATGACACTCACTTAAAAGCAGATTATGAGAATTTCACATTTCTTAAAGCGCCTATTGACCTAGATGTGTATTTTTTCTTGCTGCAAAATAAGTTAAAGAAGATCCTGACAATAATCTCAAAAGCACTCACAATAGAGCACAAAGTTGAGCATCGACGGACCCCTAGCAAGCAAGTGACGGGACCAGGTGCCTGGTAGGAGTAAGCATTCGATGTTCACGAACGAGAAGGAGAACAATATCTAAAATACATGCACTGTCTGAGGTCATGTCTATATAGAAAGTACTATGGCGATCATGTCAGGGGAAATAAACTGTTTAACTAGAGAGTACTAATAATGTCGAAGGAATCTAACTCTATTCCTTCTTGAAGAAAATTCCAAACCAATTCCCATGCACCAGACACGTGTTTCGAATATTAAATTCTCATCAGTGATGCTTCTAGCGGAGCCACCAAAAATCATTTCAGTAGTGTCCTCTTTAATTTTTGAATTTAGATTTGTACATTTACATTACAGAGAGTGCGCGGCTCCAAATTTCCTGTACTCCAATTTAATATTAGTAATGTTTTTTACTTTTTCATCCACGTTACATCCGATTGAAGAGAGTGTTGCATACATTGATTTGAAATAAAACTTCGGAAGTGTTCCAACTCATTTCTATTATTTCCAATATTAGAAGCTTCCCAACTCTTTATCTTCCTGAAGAAAATTTCGAACAAATTTTAAATGCACCAGACACGTGTTTCTGATATAAAATCTCCATCAGTGATGCTTTCAGCCAAAGTGATTTTCAGACACATTACATTCTGGAAACATTTGTCAAGAATAAAATGACAGAAATGTTGATCGTTTTTTTTTTTTTTTTTTTTGGAAAAAGTAATCACTTCTTTGAAGATCTCGATCAGGCATAAAAATGATGACAGTTTATAAAGAAATACTCCATTTTATTCGTTATAATTTGCATAACTTGGCATCACAGACACATATATTAAAAAAACATGCATACAATTAGAATATCACAATGATTTCATCATACTAGTAAGAAATTCTTCCAATCCTCTTTAAGGAATGGTGTGTTATCATTCTTATCACAACACATTACATAATTAAAACGGAGAGACAATCCAGGCAAAGTCAGATTTTGACTTCCGTTGTTGAATAAAACAATGGAGGGGAATAAGTAACATTTAGAAAAAAACCAAGATACTATATATGTATGTTTTATGCATTTTGTTGAAGAAAGACCAAAGCTAAGTTTCCTTGGTAATTATCTTATGTAAAATTTCAAGAGTTGTCTTTCTTTCCCTATATGTGTTGACTTAACAAACGAAATCGATTGTCAGATTAAAAAGATTTATTGAAAACTGATCACTGAATATCTAGGATTTCTGTTCATTTACCTTATAAAACACAGTTCTAAACCTGCTCATGTCTATAATAACAATGCCACCAAACACAAAGCACATCACTGCGATACCAACCACACCTAGACCCACGGCTGAGGTACGATTGTCAGGGGCTGATATCTTAGTCCTCAAAAACGAAGAAAGATTCGTCTTATCTACAGTCAAATTTTGTCGAATCAAAATCAGTTTCTGAGCCTCCTCATCTGTTAGCACAATGGACATATTGATCACGTGATTACAAACACAGCTGCTACAAACACTTTTCACTGTCGATCTCGAGGTATATTGGTTATTTTGAGATGTTACTTGATCCGTCGTTGTTGTTTGTGTAGAATTTGATGGAAGACTTGAATTGGATGTTAAACCATTTGTTGTTGTTAACTGTTGTGTTGTTGTGGCTGAGTTATCAGTTATGTCATTTACAGTGGCACCTGAAGTAACATGTACTGTACTTGTTAACATTTCTGTAGTTGTGTGTGGTTGGGTGGTGATTTTTATGGAAGTTGTTGGCCCCGTTGTGGATGGCTCCGTGGTGATGACTTCTGTTGATGTTATTTTTGTCGCTGTTGTTTCTTGAACCGGAACTGTTGTACTTGCTGCTGCACTCGTACTTACTTCCCCTGGAGTTGTATCGACTGAAAAATGGCATGACTAAAATTATGTCAGTCCTTCTCTCTAAAATAAAATCAGCCTGGCTCAAAAACATTCCGTTCAATTTTGAATCAAGATATTATCTTTCTTTATCGTTAAAAGATACATAACTTATAAATATCTAAATTAACAATGAAATATCTTATTATTAAGATTTATAATATCCTACCAATCTACAGAAAAATTAGTAGAACTGGACTTTTTGTAACCATTCTATTCATTCATAATAACTATAGAAGAAAAATGAACCATCAATTTGATTTGAACATTGTCCATTTGTATATTCTAAATTACCTGTTACGAATTCTCCCTTTATTGTCAGATATGGAGCTTGAATGAAGTCATCTGAAATTGAAATTTGGGTAATTATTATATGAGATTTACAGTGGATCTGAACAGGACAAGATTGCAGCATAAATGCTAAAAATAAAAATGAATAGAGGTCACACACAAAAGCCGAAACCAGATTCCAAAAACAGCAATAGAAAGGCTTACGAATTTTGAAAGACAATAAAAAACAGAACCATCGCACGTGAAAAAAAAAATTACAAACAGACGGAGATAATAACACAAGCTCCACAGAAGCACGAGGGATGACCTATCTAATGAATTATCCCAAGCGCAAGTGCGGAAGGCATTGTGGAATGCAAAAAAAGTGGCGCTGTTAAAACGCTCTGTAAAAGTCATTTGCATGAATTATGTAACATATCTTATGCAATTATATATAGTATCCAAGTAGGAAGGACCAATTAAGCCCGCCAAACATGATAATTCCTTGTGGAATCTGCCATAAGAAAATAGAAACACAGCGAACAATAAAATGATACACCAATTACCTTCAACATTCTATGTTTAAATACATGTATTTGTGAACGTATACAAGATTTCAGACCACACAGGAGAGAGTTAAATCTATAGCACTGATCATATGTGTAGCGCCACACAAATAGATTTCCACAGCGCCACCTACAATATATTATATATTGATTCCACACAACCTTCCAGGGGCGTAGCTGCATGTACTCCAGCACGCCATGACGTGCACATCGTGGAGTTAGAAAAAAATTTGCACGGATTTTCAGAGAGAGAGACACTGTGTAGCATCACGTGACTTTAGTTGGTGAAACCACGAATAAATAAAATGCTCAGTTGGAGGAAAGAAAACAGGAACTGCAATAATTCCTTTGATTAGATTCTATTTTGTCATAGCCTATAGCCTTGTCTAAACTGATACTTTTACAATCGTTGACTCGTTATAAAATAAAACGACGTTGTTTTTACAAACATTGTGACAAAAGCTGTATATATGTGCGTGGAAACCACCACAACATTGACATTCTTTCGTCAGAATGTTTGTAAAAACTACAATGATTTCTTGATCGACAAACAAAGAATCGTCAAAGTATCATTTTTACTAGGACATCGGCTATGAAAAGATTAAATTGAATCAAAACAATAATGTTAACAGTACCTGTTTTCTTTCCCCCAAACGAGCGGTATACCTCCATCTTGTGTTCGTGGTTTCACCAACTTAAGTCACGTGATGCTACACAGTGAGAGAGAGAGAGAGAGAGAGAGAGAGAGAGAGAGAGAGAGAGAGAGAGAGAGAGAGAGAGAGAGTAAGCCGATGCGGGCTTACAAGCCATACTTCGCGTTGTGTGATTGATAAATGTTCAGTACTTTGTCGTGGAAGGAAAACATCGTTGAAATATTAAACGAAACATTAAAAATAAATGATAAAGGAAGTCAACTCCTTTACCGACATTTTGACCAGGCGGATCATTCTGTTTTATCTATGAGAGTCAGAATCCTGGAGAAAATATATCACCCCACAAACAATCCCAATTTGAGCAGACCTCTCCGTCGCAACAGAGAAGAGTTCTAGATAAAAAATCTTAACACTGCAGCGCCCTATGGGTGCAACGATAACATCAGCACTATAGGAAACTTGACAAGTCCCGGTTGTCATTCGGTAAATGTGACTAGCTTATTCAACAGATCACAAAGAAGACCTCGAAGTCATGGCATTCGAAAATATAATAGGCCTGAGATACATAGTTTCTCCTTCGATGACTTGGTTCCATTTTTGAATGAGCCTCTAGGCCTGCATTATATTCGTACCAAATTATACTCTGTTCCTTTACGGAAGTTACACGAAATCTACGATTATACGAAGGATCTCGCATATACCGATACACGTTCCCCAGAATACAGACTACAAGGAGTCATCTTGGACATTTCTACTTTTCGTTTATTTCAAGCAGTTAGATCAGATAAATCAGAGGAGAAAACAAACCGCCCTTTCATTAAAGTAAGATTTGCAAACAAAGGTATTGATAACTTGAATCTTGGTCAAATTTTGAATCACAAAACTGTCACAGAAAAAATCCCACCATATTTCAAAAGAAAAGAAACTCCTTGTATTTCCTATAGCTACACACCAACAGTTGCATCTAAAATTTACAATTACAAACGATTCCTGCAGTGTATTGATTTAAGTAATCCCTCACTACATCCACTTCCCTGCGAATGTTCTTCATCGGATTTCAACTACTCTCCTTGTGGACACGTTATTACTGGTGACCTTAGTATAGTCAAGAACGACAAGTTGAGAGAATTGTTAAAAAAGGGTCCCAAATACAGAGAAAGTATGTCCTTTACATTGAACCAAAATGTCAAAATTATCATGGACTCTTGTGAGGAATATGCAAGACGTTGGGCAAAGAAAGAGGATGTACAGCTCGACACCCTTTCCGAATGGATAAAATCAATCAGAGGGTTACTTTTATCTAGAATTAACCGATTAAAATCAACTGTGAACACCAGATTCGTGTCTATATTTAAAGACCCTGATGTTATCACAGAACTTACCTACCTCCAAGAACATTATGTCATCACACCAGCGGACAAAGCCTCAAATAATTACACATTTACTTGCAAAAAGTACTATTTCGACAGTCTAGTTAAAGAGTTGGGTTTAAATTCGACACCTGGAAATCCCACTTACACCCCAACAAACCTTTCTGCCTCTGAAATAATAGATCAGCTCTTGCTTCCTTTGGCTTCGACACTACCAATTTAGATTTAGATTAACCATACTTATACTGCATACCTAAAATGCATAAGAATCCGTACAAACAACGTTTCATCGCTAGTTCCTCAAAATGTTCTACCAAATCTGTATCGATCTTACTCACCAAAGTTTTATCTTAAATCAAATCTGGGCTACAAAAATATTGTTCGACAGTATATTCTCGCAGTGGTATCAACCAGATGTGGATTTTAAAGAATTCGAAGGAACTTTTAGAACATCTGAAATCCACTCATTTTAGTAGAGTCCATTCGATCGAAGCCTTTGATTTTTCGACACTTTACACTACAATTCCACATTCTAGATTGAAAGAAAGACTCGCAAAAATTATAAGTAATGCGTTTACAAGTAAGAACGGTAATCGCAAATACAAATTTATTGTTGTTAACTATGACAAAACCTACTTTGTAAAAGAAAAGTCAGATTCTGAAAATAAGTACACTGAAACAGACATTATTCAGATGTTAAACTTTCTGATCGACAACATTGTTGTGGTGTTTGGAGGAAAGGTCTTCCAGCAAATTGACGGAATTCCAATGGGGACCAATTGTGCCCCACTCCTTGCCGACATTTTCCTTTACTCGTACGAAGCTGAATTCATTCAATCTTTGGTCTCTGAAGGGAAAAGATACTTAGCTTCTGACTTCAACTACACTTACAGATACAAAGACGATGTGTTGTCCATCAATAATCCAAAATTCGCGGATTACCTGAGCAGTATCTATCCTTCGGAGCTTGAAGTCAAAGAAACTACAGAGACAAATAATTCAGCATCCTATTTGGACATAATGTTGTCCTACGACACTGATGGTCACATGAACACCTCACTCTATGACAAACGTGACGACTTCAATTTCAGCATTACGAACTTTCCTTTTCTGAGTAGCAACATCCCTTCATCGCCTGCTTATGGCGTGTTCATATCTCAGTTGATACGCTATGCCAGAGCAAGTACCAAATATACGGATTTTGTTCTGAGAGCTAGGCGTCTTTCAGATAAGCTTCTCAGTCAGGGATATGTTTGTGACCGACTAACATCGTCACTGAGGAAGTTCTACGGTCGATATGGGGAACTCGTCATACACTATGATGTCCCACTATCCAGAATGGTGGATGATATTCTGTCATAGACCATTTGAACCATCCAACCAAAGATTGTACTCTATATCTTCCAAAATGGAAGTAACCGGATGTGACAGTTCTACCGAATTGAAGCGACGGGTGTTGCATGCAAACAGGAGATGCTTACTCTTCCTGGGCACCTGGTCTCACTCTCATATCGGGAGTTCGCTTCTTTTCATATGGTGGAGGTTTTTGTTTTTGTTTGCTTTGGTTCCTGTTTTTATCCCTTCAGAGACCAAAGATTGAATGAATTCAGCTTCGTACGAGTAAAGGAAAATGTCGGCAAGGAGTGGGGCACAATTGGTACCCATTGGAATTCCGACAATTTGCTGGAAGACCTTTCCTCCAAACACCACAAAAATGTTGTCGATCAGAAAGTTTAACATCTGAATAATGTCTGTTTCAGTGTACTTATTTTCAGAATCTGACTTTTCTTTTACAAAGTAGGTTTTGTCATAGTTAACAACAATAAATTTGTATTTGCGATTACCGTTCTTTCTTGTAAACGCATTACTTATAATTTTTGCGAGTTTTTCTTTCAATTTAGAATGTGGAATTGTAGTGTAAAGTGTCGAAAAATCAAAGGCTTTGATCGAATGGACTCTACTAAAATGAGTGGATTTCAGATGTTCTAAAAGTTCCTTCGAATTCTTTAAAATCCATATCTGGTTGATACCACTGCGAGAATATACTGTCGAACAATATTTTTGTAGCCCAGATTTGATTTCAGATAAAACTTTGGTGAGTAAGATCGATACAGATTTGGTAGAACATTTTGAGGAACCAGCGATGAAACGTTGTTTGTACGGATTCTTATGCATTTTAGGTATGCAGTATAAGTATGGTAAATCTAAATCTAAATTGGTAGTGTCGAAGCCAAAGGAAGCAAGAGCTGATTTGTGGTTATCTATTATTTCAGAGGCAGAAAGGTTTGTTGGGGTGTAAGTGGGATTTCCAGGTGTCGAATTTAAACCCAACTCTTTAACTAGACTGTCGAAATAGTACTTTTTGCAAGTAAATGTGTAATTATTTGAGGCTTTGTCCGCTGGTGTGATGACATAATGTTCTTGGAGGTAGGTAAGTTCTGTGATAACATCAGGGTCTTTAAATACAGACACGAATCTGGTGTTCACAGTTGATTTTAATCGGTTAATTCTAGATAAAAGTAACCCTCTGATTGATTTTATCCATTCGGAAAGGGTGTCGAGCTGTACATCCTCTTTCTTTGCCCAACGTCTTGCATATTCCTCACAAGAGTCCATGATAATTTTGACATTTTGGTTCAATGTAAAGGACATACTTTCTCTGTATTTGGGACCCTTTTTTAACAATTCTCTCAACTTGTCGTTCTTGACTATACTAAGGTCACCAGTAATAACGTGTCCACAAGGAGAGTAGTTGAAATCCGATGAAGAACATTCGCAGGGAAGTGGATGTAGTGAGGGATTACTTAAATCAATACACTGCAGGAATCGTTTGTAATTGTAAATTTTAGATGCAACTGTTGGTGTGTAGCTATAGAAAATACAAGGATTTTCTTTTCTTTTGAAATATGGTGGGATTTTTTCTGTGACAGTTTTGTGATTCAAAATTTGACCAAGATTCAAGTTATCAATACCTTTGTTTGCAAATCTTACTTTAATGAAAGGGCGGTTTGTTTTCTCCTCTGATTTATCTGATCTAACTGCTTGAAATAAACGAAAAGTAGAAATGTCCAAGATGACTCCTTGTAGTCTGTATTCTGGGGAACGTGTATCGGTATATGCGAGGTCCTTTGTATAATCGTAGATTTCGTGTAACTTCCGTAAAGGAACAGAGTATAATTTGGTACGAATATAATGCAGGCCTAGAGGCTCATTCAAAAATGGAACCAAGTCATCGAAGGAGAAACTATGTATCTCAGGCCTATTATATTTTCGAATGCCATGACTTCGAGGTCTTCTTATTAACTGATTTTTCTTGAATCTGTTTATTATCATCTTTCAAAATTATACTATTAACATCATCCCTCTTTTACGTAAGGGAATTAATTTACTTTCGTGTTCTGATAAATGCATCGATTCAGTTTAGAGTTATTCCTCTTTCTACAATGTGCAAATTCCCCAACATAAAATAATAATTCACCGTAAATATTGTGGGGGAGAGGCCATATAGTTACAAGAGAGAGAGAGAGATTTTCTGTGAAAATGGAAAATAGCACAAAAGATTGTTTCCCATAATTTTACATTTCAAATATCGCAATCTTCTCTAAAATTGCATATTTTAAACTAGAATACCAAGTCTTTTTGACATGCATGTTTCGGAAATGAATCCTCATCAGTGGTACTTCAAGTAAATATGATTCAAAGATGACAAAATAATTAAAAAGTATAGCGCCTAAATGAAATCACAGCTTTTGTGTCAAAAGTGAGCGGCTTCAAATTCTTAGTAGTATCTATTCCGAGAGGTTATCAAATGAAAAATGTGGCCAACTGCTTACCTCCATTTTTTTTCTCTTAAAATTCATAATGATGAGACTGGTTTTAAAGTGAAGTGTTCAGCGTTTGTGCACTTGACTTTATATTTAACTAAACTTCTTCCATGTCTATCAATGAGACTATATAACCTTGAAAGATGGATCCAAGTCACAACTTAAATGTTTGAAGTTCCTTAATATTAAGAGTAATTTCTTATGAAAATATAGTCTAAATTTTGTAAAAATGTAATCTACAAAGCACGGATTTAGTTTGAAATTTTGAAAAATTTACGTACGGAGAAATTACGTTGTAAGCAAGTTGCACGCAAGTCGTACGTACGTGCAACGCACCTACTTTTTTACGCTACATATGATGTATGAAACTATCCATATAACCGTGCGTGTGACGCACGTGACGCACTCCTTCCGTACTCTTGCTACTCCCTTCCTTGCGTCTTCAGAAAAACGACACGGCGGGTCGTGACCAGGGCTTAATGGAGATGATATCATGTATCTGGGGAGAGTACGCATCTCCCGTCAATTAAGCCGTGCAGAAAAGGTTTTATTTGATAAATTGTTAAGGGGGTCCAGAACAGTATCCGAACGAACCCCATCAGAAAGCTCTGGATCAATTATGACGTCACAATAGAAACGGCGACATTGGCGCGTTTTTCGCAAGAACGTCAGCATTAGTTAACGTAGAAATAAGGGGGAGGGGGTAACAAAATCACTACAACTTAAAAACTGACGGTCAAATTTCAATAGAAATATATCGGTGTTTCACTTGACATATGAAGAAGATAATATCAAGTTTTGACGGAAAATAAATGATAGGGTTTCAGATAAATGGACTTTATTATTAAAAATTAGCAACACAAAGACGTGTTGAAAATAGACATAAAATCTCCTTTCGACAATTTCTTTTAAAAATGTTAATGATCATTTTATATTTCTATACATATCCGATAAAAATAAAGAACTTGTTAATATTCTGCCTCTACAGAAGGTTTGTAACTGTTTTTATTACCTAAAGCGTTTTAATTCTAACGTCGCATTTACGGCCTGTTTTAGGGCTTTCAATTGGTATATATGTACGTTCGTAGCTTCAAAACTAACGGTTAAAAATTGATGAAACTTTGCATGTAGAACAAGTATGTTTCAATTATTAAGGAAAAGTAAATGATAGGATCAAATTTTAGTGTGGCTGTCCTGGACCTCCTTAAATGCGGTGTTTTTATGTTATCTGTTCCAAATGGTGTTCGGTGTTTTGGATGGATACATGTTTTGTATGGGTGTCTGTTTTGTATGGGTATTTGTTTTGTATGGGTATCTGTTTTGTATGGGTATCTGTTTTGTATGGGTATTTGTTTTGTATGGGTATCTGTTTTGTATGGGTATCTGTTTTGTATGGGTATTTGTTTTGTATGGGTATCTGTTTTGTATGGGTATTTGTTTTGTATGGGTATCTGTTTTGTATGGGTATTTGTTTTGGATTTATATCAGTGTTTTTGGTGAAATCTGCCATTACAAAATAGAAGCATAGCGAATACTAAAATAATACAACAATCAACTAAACATTCTATTTGTTTTAATATTCTTAAACTCGTATGGGTATCTGTTTTGTATGGGTATCTATTTTGTATGGGTATTTGTTTTGTATGGGTATCTGTTTTGTTTGGGTATTTGTTTTGTATGGGTATCTGTTTTGTATGGGTATTTGTTTTGTATGGGTATCTGTTTTGTATGGATATTTGTTTTGTATGGGTATTTGTTTTGTATGGGTATCTGTTTTGTATGGGTATCTGTTTTGTATGGGTATCTGTTTTGTATAGGTATTTGTTTTGGATTTATATCAGTGTTTTTGGTGAAATCTGCCATTACAAAATAGAAGCATAGCGAATACTAAAATAATACAACAATCAACTAAACATTCTATTTGTTTAAATATTCTTAAACTCGTACACAATTACAGACTAACCAGAATAGAGTTAAACCTATAGCAATTTACATACACATAAACCAACAACGCAAGACTACACATAGGTAGATGTAGCCAAGTTCGATCAACTTCGGATGATCGTCTGTCTCTTCAACGCATTTGAAATTTTCTGTTACAAAATTTCTTGAAATCTCTAAAACATGGGTCCTGTAGCATCATATCCAACCCATTCTGCTACGTCTTTTGGTACATTTTTGGACATAATAATTTTCATACTTTTTGGCCATATTACATTGTTTAGACTTAGGATCACTGACGAGGGTTTAGTACCCGAAACGTGCATGTCTGGTTCATGCTGTAAATTCATCAGGCCTTAAATGATGCTATTGAATTTGAAGACGTTTAACATTTGATCTACTTGGTGAGTGTCACTGCTGGTGGACAAAGAGTCCCCGAGGGCACATGTAGCCAAGTTCGATCAACTTCGGTTGATCGTCTGTCTCTTCAACGCATTTGAAATTTTCTGTTACAAAATTTTTGAAATCTCTAAAACGTGGGTCCTGTAGCATCATATCCCACCCATTCTGCTACGTCTTTTGGTACAGTTTTGGACATAATAATTTTCATACTTTTTGGCAATATTACATTGTTTAGACTTAGTATCACTGACGAGGGTTTAGTACCCGAAACGTACATGTATGCTCCATGCTGTAAATTTATCAGGTCTTAAATGATGCTATTGAATTTGAAGACGTTTAACATAAACCAACCTAACCAATGGGAAACCGATGCCGACATAGGACAAAACTAAAATAGCAATTACTTCACTTATTTTACAGTGTAAGTATTGTTCTGAAGCTCTGTAATTACATTTTAAAAAAGGTGTCAAATATTTGTACGTATTAATCTACATACCTGTAGGTGTGTACAGAGAAACTCTAATGGACAAAGATGCTGCAAGACCTTGTAATTTGAAAATGACACATCTAGCCGGAATTATCCCCACATCAACCACACTGCCGTCAAGTGGAAGGACCTGTAGAATTGAAAATTATAAATTGACAGTACATGAAGTAGGTAAATGACAAATATGGATAATGACCATATCCCTGTATACAGCACAAAATCGACAATTCAGAAAATCAGAAACCGAAGGCATACAAAATCAGGATAAAACAGGAACCAAAGCAAATGAACAAAAACCTCCACCACATGAAAAGAAGCGAACTCCCGATATGGGAGTGAGACCAGGTGCCCAGGGAGAGTAAGCATCTCCTGCTTGCATGCAACACCCGCCGCTTCAATTCGGTAGAACTGTCACATCCGGTTACTTCCATTTCGGAAGATAGAGTACAATCTATGGTTGGATGGTTCAAATGGTCTATGACAGAATATCATCCACCATTCTGGAGAGTGGGACATCATAGTGTATGACGAGTTCCCCATATCGACCGTAGAACTTCCTCAGTGACGATGTTAGTCGGTCAATGTTAAGAGTTGTAGTAAGATTACGTGGAAAATTTGGCGTGGGGGTAATTTTCATGTATTTGACGAATCAATCGGCTTCGTGAAAATTTCCCCCACGCGAAACATAGACAGAGATTTTTATGTCACGATTCTTTTCCCCACGCGTAACACCTTGATGTTATAAGAGCGAAATTTTCCCCCAGCAAAATAACCACGTTTATAGTAGAGTAATAAAGGAAGAAAAATCGGACTAACCACGGCTGCACTGAAATCAGAATTCATGAGCAGGTTTGCTGTCGACAAATCACAAACACCGTCTACATTATAATACATGGTTGCTGTACTTGAGGTGGTAATTGTCGGATCCAGTTTCACTTTGGAGATGTATCCGTAGTCTGCGGACTGTAGAACATTGGAAAGATCAACCTGAAAACAGTTCAGAATTAACTACATCTCAACCTAGAAATACATGTTGAATTCATCGACCCTGCAGACATTTGGAGCCACGCACTCTCTGTAAAGTAAATGTACAAATCTAAATTAAAAAAATAAAAGAGGGCGCTACTGAAATGAATTTTGGTGGCTCCGCTGGAAGCATCACTGATAAGAATTTAATATTCGAAACACGTGTCTCGTGCAGAAAAATTGGTTTGGATTTTTCTTCATGAAGGTATAGAGTTGGAACACTTCCGTATTATCATATTCTAGGTATGAAGTGGTACTTTATACAGGACTCCATGACTGGCCCTGTCCAAACCTCTTTACAGAAGACAGGGCCCCGACCGCCTGTCCTCTCTGAATTTTAGTCAGACTTCTCGGGTGATCACATGCACGAGCTCGCTACAGCCGGCAGAGCACGGACTGTATTTCGTATGCCTCTTATTTTTTATATCCATTTACAAACCCATCTATGCGTTTCTTGGGCCTGCATAATGCTGTCTGTTTGTATGTTCATCTTACAGTGAGGAGGTCACCCTGAAATCATTTATTTTCAAGGGGCCCAATTTTCGTGGATTCATGACATTCAGTATTTTCGTGGGGGATGTAATTTCATGAATGTAACCCGTTCAAAGAAGGATAACTCTGGCAAACAAATATTCGTTAAGGATGTAGATTCGTGGTTGAGGCTATCCACTAAAACCACGAAAATTGAGCCCTCAGGAAATATTATGATTTCACAGTATTTTACACCACAATTGTGCGTTCTTCGAGACCTCTTGGTAAGTGGGAAAATGGGAGGGTTGTGCGCACGTAATCCGGATAACCAAACCGTCTGCTATTGCGTGGCAGATGAACGTCCAAAGTCGACACGGGTTGGTCTCGTTGTATTATGTGTAGTCCTTTGTGTTTGATGTTCTATGTTGTGCTCGGTGTTTCTTTCCCTTTTGCGTCTCTTTCTTTGTGTGTCTTTTCTGTGTTTTTGCATCGGGCGTTTTGGAGTTTTGCTGTGGGTGCTGCAACCTATTGTTGTTGGAGATCCCCTCCTTTGTTTTATAAGTGCCATATAGTCTAATGTTAAATGTCTTTAAATTCGATAGCATCATTTAAAACTAAGATATACAAAATACGTAAGGATAGTTGTTGGGATCCGTCGATGCTCAATATTGTGCTCTATTATGAGTGCTGTTGAGATTATGGTCAGGTTCTTCTTTAACTCATTAGAATGTTTTATTTAATGTCAAACGGGAAATTGCAATGTCTGGTGGGTTTTTCTTCAGATAAGGAAATGTAACCATTCATATAATAATGCATTTTGAAGAATCAAATCGTCATGTTTGAATTTCTGTAATCTTGATATTTAGGGAATAACTAGATTCTGACGTTATATTTGCGGACGCTAAATGCTATTTTTACGTAAGCGGATCAAGAAAAACGGATCCGATGTTTGCACCGTAAAATAAGTATTTACCGTCCGCAAACATAAGGTTCGTATCTAGATATTCCCATTCTTATGCATTTGTTTTGTAATATAAAGTAAAATGTGAAGTTAGCAACGTCAAAGCCTAGTATGTTTTCGATTTATAGCCGAAACTAAGGTGCAAAAAACCAATGAAATTCGACGTTATAACAACATTGCATTAGAATACAGTAATCTATGATTTAAAGAAACCTTCTCTGTTCTTTATTTCCAATTGTAGACAAGCTATATGCGTCAGAAAAGACACCATTACATGAAAAATATGTTTATAAAATGCGTACCTGAAAGTCTGAATCAGCTACATTTATTGCAAAAGTATCGTCAAAAAATGTTGTTAAAATGGCGGGTACATACGGCTCGTTAGATCTCACTGTAAGAAGGAAGACGTGAAATTATTGAACAAACATCATCCAAAATCTTCCGCTGGCTGCTCATTCGTCAGAAGCATTATATAGTATTTGTATGTGATTGGTTCTATCGTGAGCAGGAAGCAGATTTCCTAAATAAGACAAAATTCTTTTTTATGGATGATAGTAATAATGACAAATATGGATAATGACCATATCCCTGTATACAGCACAAAATCGATAATTCAAAAATCAGAAACCGAAGGCATACAAAATCAGGACAAAACAGGAACCAAAGCAAACAAACAAAAACCTCCTCCATATCATACAAAACAGTGTTTTCTTAGCTAAAATAGTATTTGTAAATACTACTTTAAATTTGAGTTTTTTTAACAATCATTTGTTTTTGGTTTTTTTTTTTTCTTTTGTTTTTGTTTTTGTTTTTATGTTGTTTTTTTTTGTTTTTTTTTTATGTTTTTTTTTTTTTTTTTTTTGGTTGCTTTATTTAATGAGTTTGATATGTGTTTGATTTTTCAATGGAGTATATTAAACATTATATCCATCAATTATATTGCTACTTACCGCCACTGGTGTAATATGCGGCGTAAATAGCGCCACTTCCACAATAGAACTGATTGCTATTACCGTCACATGTACCGTTACACTGGGATAAGTCAGTGATAGATGTCGTCTGCTCACGAAGAGCACAGAAACATTCACCATTCTGAAAAAAAATTAAAACTCTATTTATACTGTATTTTTCTGTTCATAAGCCTATAATACAGTAGGATATAAAAATTGCATAATCTTTCATCACCTTCTGCTTGCATCATGTATTATTGTAAATACATGTACATGGATTTCCTACCAATCATCCGTAAGTTTTCAAGAGTATACTATGTATTGTAGTCAACCAGAGACGTTACCGACATTTACTTGAAACTGTACACTGACCAATTATGAGAATCCTAACTATCTAATCCATTTCAGAAGATACTAGTCCCTGACCATCCGTTATCATTGAAATCGGTCGGACTCCTCGTGTGATAGAACTTAGAAATTTGGAGCCGCGCACTTTTTACAAAGTGTAAACACACAATTCCAAAAGACCAAACTAATTATAGGGAACTAAAAATTAATGTGGCTTTGTCTGAGAATGGCTTGAAGTACCAATGATAATTGTACTATCCGAAACACGTGCCTGATGTATTACTTTTTGGTATGAAATGTTGTTTAAAAAGGTGACGAGTTGGTACAATTTGTTTGGATAACAGTACTTTCAGCTAGCGGACGCTATTTCCAATTCCTTACTCTCATTCCTAGCCGATCCATAGCAATTCCAGTAGCCTATTCATCTATAATTATATCCACTTTCATCTTAATGGTGAATCGAAAGAAAAAAAAATTCAGTTTCTTGCACGGTATCAATATCAATATCAATATTTTTTTTTTCAAGTTGACGAACTTCGAAAAGAAGGGAGGAGATCTCCAACCAGACCCTGTTCCAGCACCAACAGCGAAACACCAAAACACCCGATGTGAAAATACAAAGACGAGCATACTAAGAGACGAAAAACAGACATACGACATATAAACATCAAACACAAAAGACTACACATAAACCAACGAGACCAATGGGCAACCGGTGCCGACTTTGCATTCCGGACTTCGCACTTTTAGGGGTCATATCAAATACATCTTTGGACGTTTAAAAGAGGCAGATCTGAACACACAAGAAATAAAATGGGTTGAGACTTGAGTCCCCTCGAAGTGCGCAGTCCGAAGTGCGCAGTCCGCGAACATGAAACATGTATATCAATACATCCACAAGAACTCACCCTCATGAAGAGTAGTCCTCCTGTTTGAGGTGTACATACCATACAGTCCTCAAACCTTAACTCTGGAGACGTATGAGACTCTAATATATTAATCAGACCATCCTGGTAGCAATTATACAATGCGACTCTGCCTGGAGCTACAAAGTATAACACATTTTATATGTGATTTCATTTTTGTTCAATCGAACACATTTATTGAATTCAGAAAATTAAATTATCTATCGTCAATCATTCTACTTGTCATTGACAAACAATGATATATTTGATGAAAAATATGGGAAACTTATTTCTTGTTCGTACCAGCACATGTTCTCCAAAAAATCGTAATCAAAAGGCTTACAAATTCTTGAAAAAATATCATTTTTCTTGCGAGAAGAAAAAATTGAAAAAAAAAAAAAACCCCGAGACAATAAGGCAGTACCATAGAAACTTTATTTAATAAACAATCTCCACAGTACTGCAAGTGTGGAATGTATTGTAGGAGGCGATATTAAATAACTTGCTGTATTTCTCAGTGAAATTTAAACACACGTTTTTTTAAAAGCTCACAATGCTTCATTAATAAATATAAGAATAAGGCAAAGCTCTCCATTCAGACCTCAATGTAGTCATGGCAGAGAAAGAAAAGCTTGATTCGATTCGAATAAGTCAATCTGGCATAGCTCTGATACATACTTGTCGTGAATGTATTAGGAGTTGTAGTGTTATGAGAGAAGAGGAACGCCGGGTAATCAGGTGTAGACTTTGTTATAGACAAGAATGGACCATGCCATATTGTGAACCATACGTCATCAGGGGCCGACGTTCTTTGTACGCGATACTCCATTCCATAACTATCACTGTAAGGGAAGAATTTTGTAATGATTAAAATGCAAATATTTATGAATGTTTTAGAAGTTCTTTAAGAGGAACGTCAGATATAAATTAAAAAACCAAATATTAAGACTTGTAAGATATACGATAAACATCAAAGAAGTTCCTAACAGTTATTCAGTCTTAAAGTCGAGAAGGCAAGGCCAAATCGTGAGAATTCCTATCGGAACGGTTGCCTACCCCAGAATGAACAAAAATTCCGAAGTAAGACCAGGTGCCCGGAGATAGTCAGCGTCTCCTGATTGCATGCAACACCCATCGCAACAAGTCCATGAAAACCTGTCAAATTTGGTGGTTGTCTCGATGTACATTTTGATGTACAGATCAGGTAAGTATGTCTTACAACCATTCAATCACAATGCAGAATGTCACTGATCATTCTGGAAAGGGGGATCTGATATGTTTTTATTATATCCCCGAAGCGACCACAGAAGCGTTCCGATGAGAATTCTCACGATGTGGTCTTGCCATCTCGACTTTGAGACTGAATTAGGTACTTTTTTATGTTTATTCACTGGGTTTCCAGCTCTGCTGCCTGAAAGAAGCTTTGTATGATATCAATTATTTTGCAATTTCGGTAACTTGATATTTTATCCCAAAATCTCATGAATATGACTTTATTCGGGAGATAATCGAAAAAGCCAGGTCGAAGGGCTTATTATAAGATATAAAAGATATAATATGAAAACCAAATATATAGACTTATAAGATAAGGTATAAAAAGCATAAACAAAGACTTAAAAGATAGGGTATTCAATTTGAAGACGTTTAACATTTATACTACTTGGTGAGTGTCACTGCTGGTGGACCAGGAGTCCCCGAGGGCACATGTAGCCAAGTTCGAACAATTTCGGTTGATCGTTTCTTCAACGCATTCTAAAATTTCTGTTATCAAAATTTCTTGAAATTTCAAAAACGTGGGTCCTGTAGCATCATATCCCACCCATCTTGCTACGTCTTTCGGTACGCTTTTTCGACATAGTAACTTTCACACTTTTTTGGCATATTACATTGTTTAGATTTGAGGATCACTGACAAGGGTTAAGTACCCGAAACGTGCATATCTGGTCCATGCTGCCAATTTATCTGTTCTTAAATGATGATATTCAATTTGAAGACGTTTAACATTTATACTACTTGGTGAGTGTCACTGCTGGTGGACCAGGAATCCCCGAGGGCACATGTAGCCAAGTTTGATCAATTTCGGTTGATCGTTTCTTCAACGCATTCTAAAATTTCTGTTATCAAAATTTCTTGAAATTTCAAAAACGTGGGTCTTGTAGCATCATATCCCACCCATCTTGCTACGTCTTTCGGTACGCTTTTTCGACATAGTAACTTTCACACTTTTTTGGCATATTACATTGTTTAGATTTGAGGATCACTGACGAGGGTTAAGTACCCGAAACATGCATGTCTGGACCATGGTGCCAATTTATCTGTTCTTAAATGATGATATTCAATCTGAAGACGTTTAACATTTATACTACTTGGTGAGTGTCACTGCTGGTGGACCAGGAGTCCCCGAGGGCACATGTAGCCAAGTTCGATCAATTTCGGTTGATCGTTTCTTCAACGCATTCTAAAATTTCTGTTATCAAAATTTCTTGAAATTTCAAAAACGTGGGTCCTGTAGCATCATATCCCACCTATCTTGCTACGTCTTTCGGTACGCTTTTTCGACATAGTAACTTTCACACTTTTTTTTCCATATTACATTGTTTAGATTTGAGGATCAATGACGAGGGTTAAGTACCCGAAACGTGCATATCTGGTCCATGCTGCCAATTTATCTGTTCTTTAATGATAATATTCAATTTGAAGACGTTTAACATTTATACTACTTGGTGAGTGTCACTGCTAGTGGACCAGGAGTCCCCGAGGGCACATGTAGCCAAGTTCGATCAATTTCGGTTGATCGTTTCTTCAACGCATTCTAAAATTTCTGTTATAAAAATTTATTGAAATTTCAAAAACGTGGGTCCTGTATCATCATATCTCACCCATCTTGTACGTCTTTCGGTACGCTTTTTCGACATAGTAACTTTCACACTTTTTTGGCATATTACATTGTTTAGATTTGAGGATCACTGACAAGGGTTAAGTACCCGAAACATGCAAGTCTGGACCATGCTGCCAATTTATCTGTTCTTAAATGATGATATTCAATCTGAAGACGTTTAACATTTATACTACTTGCTGAGTGTCACTGCTGGTGGACCAGGAGTCCCCGAGGGCACATGTAGCCAAGTTCGATCAATTTCGGTTGATCGTTTCTTCAACGCATTCTAAAATTTCTGTTATCAAAATTTCTTGAAATTTCAAAAACGTGGGTCCTGTAGCATCATATCCCACCCATATTGCTACGTCTTTCGGTACCCTTTTTCGACATAGTAACTTTCACACTTTTTTGGCATATTACATTGTTTAGATTTGAGGATCACTGACGAGGGTTAAGTACCCGAAACATGCATGTCTGGTCCATGCTGCCAATTTATCTGTTCTTAAATGATGATATTCAATCTGAAGACGTTTCACATTTTTACTACTTGGTGAGTGTCACTGCTGGTGGACCAGGAGTCCCCGAGGGCACATGTAGCCAAGTTCGATCAATTTCGGTTGATCGTTTCTTCAACGCATTCTAAAATTTCTGTTATCAAAATTTCTTGAAATTTCAAAAACATGGGTCCTGTAGCATCATATCCCACCCATCTTGCTACGTCTTTCGGTACGCTTTTTCGACATAGTAACTTTCACACTTTTTGGCATATTACATTGTTTAGATTTGAGGATCACTGACGAGGGTTAAGTACCCGAAACGTGCATGTCTGGTCCATGCTGCCAATTTATCTGTTCTTAGGTCTCAATATACCAACAAATGAATGAGAACTCATCTGTGAGGGGCAGATTTTGAATTTTAAAATTCTGTTGCCATGGCAACCAATTGTCACAAATAATTTTTGATTTAATTGAAAGTTAGTATGTAGCAGAATTTGAATATACATTAACATATCAGCTACATGCTTCCTGTAGTGTTGGGATTGTATATAACGAGTGCCAATCTACCATGAAAAATCACCAAAAATGATGAAAACCTACCCATTTTCAGCTACATCAGATTTCGTTATATGAATTCTTACAGCAGAAAGACAAGTTTCATCTTTTAGACAAAATCTTACAGTTTTCAAAAAGGTCTCATTTGCAACAGGTCCCTAGATTCATTTTCTAGAAAAATCACCACACATGGACAGAATGCTACTTTCAACTCATCATTACAGGGCTTATAAGGGGATTCCCCATTTGACACAGAGCTAACCCTGATTTCACAGCGTACAGTTTCGAATCCAACTTATTGAACTTTTTCACTGCAGAATGGCCTCCTCTACACATTGAAATAGAAATAAACAACATTAACACTATTCAAATTCAGAAATACACAATATAATGTAACCTCTATGTTAACCCTGGTAACATTAGTGACGTATTTTCAAAGCGCACGGTATATTGAGACTTTAAGGACTTGGGTTGTTTTTGTCGAATAAACTTTTTTTCAATTTTACGCAAGTTTAAGACTTTTCGCACTTAACAGTACCAAATTTTGTGCCTTACGCATTGTACTTATGTCGCAACACATTGTCGAAAGACCCATGACCCCCCACCCCAATACCCCCTATGTGACCTTAACTTCAATACATCACAATACATAAACATGTTCAGTATAAATAATTCTTTATGCTAATGTTATCATATACTTAGTAAAAAGATAAAAGGGAGCCTAAATGTCATTTATGTAGGGTGGTTGCCATGACAACGACAATACTTTGTGGTATCGGAGACCGATTAACCATTCCGCTATATACCGACATATGTCGAAAAGACTTTTCGCATTAAATTTCCCATCATTTCCATATGGTTGCTATGGTAACCAAAATTTCTCATATATTCCACCATATACATGCAGTGATATTTGCTGAATATATTGATACCTATCACTATACTGTATACATTATAGTTCTGTAGCAGTGGTGTTCCAAACATACCATGATGGCAGAAAATGTACTGTCTTTTCTCTAAAAGTCATTACAATACAGGAGCAGCATCAATTTTCATAACAATCAAATTTTTTTTAATTTTAAGAGAATTTCATAAATATTGGTATATTAAAATACAGCAGGGTCATGACCTTTAAAATACATATAGTGTTACCATGGTAACCATTCATGAAATTTGAGACTGCAGTAGCAATGTATGCTTAAGGTCTCAATATACCAACAAATGAATGAGAACTCATCTGTGAGGGGCAGATTTTGAATTTTAAAATTCTGTTGCCATGGCAACCAATTGTCACAAATAATTTTTGATTTAATTGAAAGTTAGTATGTAGCAGAATTTGAATATACATTAACATATCAGCTACATGCTTCCTGTAGTGTTGGGATTGTATATAACGAGTGCCAATCTACCATGAAAAATCACCAAAAATGATGAAAACCTACCCATTTTCAGCTACATCAGATTTCGTTATATGAATTCTTACAGCAGAAAGACAAGTTTCATCTTTTAGACAAAATCTTACAGTTTTCAAAAAGGTCTCATTTGCAACAGGTCCCTAGATTCATTTTCTAGAAAAATCACCACACATGGACAGAATGCTACTTTCAACTCATCATTACAGGGCTTATAAGGGGATTCCCCATTTGACACAGAGCTAACCCTGATTTCACAGCGTACAGTTTCGAATCCAACTTATTGAACTTTTTCACTGCAGAATGGCCTCCTCTACACATTGAAATAGAAATAAACAACATTAACACTATTCAAATTCAGAAATACACAATATAATGTAACCTCTATGTTAACCCTGGTAACATTAGTGACGTATTTTCAAAGCGCACGGTATATTGAGACTTTAAGGACTTGGGTTGTTTTTGTCGAATAAGCTTTTTTTCAATTTTACGCAAGTTTAAGACTTTTCGCACTTAACAGTACCAAATTTTGTGCCTTACGCATTGTACTTATGTCGCAACACATTGTCGAAAGACCCATGACCCCCCACCCCAATACCCCCTATGTGACCTTAACTTCAATACATCACAATACATAAACATGTTCAGTATAAATAATTCTTTATGCTAATGTTATCATATACTTAGTAAAAAGATAAAAGGGAGCCTAAATGTCATTTATGTAGGGTGGTTGCCATGACAACGACAATACTTTGTGGTATCGGAGACCGATTAACCATTCCGCTATATACCGACATATGTCGAAAAGACTTTTCGCATTAAATTTCCCATCATTTCCATATGGTTGCTATGGTAACCAAAATTTCTCATATATTCCACCATATACATGCAGTGATATTTGCTGAATATATTGATACCTATCACTATACTGTATACATTATAGTTCTGTAGCAGTGGTGTTCCAAACATACCATGATGGCAGAAAATGTACTGTCTTTTCTCTAAAAGTCATTACAATACAGGAGCAGCATCAATTTTCATAACAATCAAATTTTTTTTAATTTTAAGAGAATTTCATAAATATTGGTATATTAAAATACAGCAGGGTCATGACCTTTAAAATACATATAGTGTTACCATGGTAACCATTCATGAAATTTGAGACTGCAGTAGCAATGTATGCTTAAGGTCTCAATATACCAACAAATGAATGAAAACTCATCTGTGAGGGGCAGATTTTGAATTTTAAAATTCTGTTGCCATGGCAACCAATTGTCACAAATAATTTTTGATTTAATTGAAAGTTAGTATGTAGCAGAATTTGAATATACATTAACATATCAGCTACATGCTTCCTGTAGTGTTGGGATTGTATATAACGAGTGCCAATCTAACATGAAAAATCACCAAAAATGATGAAAACCTACCCATTTTCAGCTACATCAGATTTCCTTATATGAATTCTTACAGCAGAAAGACAAGTTTCATCTTTTAAACAAAATCTTACAGTTTTCAAAAAGGTCTCATTTGCAACAGGTCCCTAGATTCATTTTCTAGAAAAATCACCACACATGGACAGAATGCTACTTTCAACTCATCATTACAGGGCTTATAAGGGGATTCCCCATTTGACACAGAGCTAACCCTGATTTCACAGCGTACAGTTTCGAATCCAACTTATTGAACTTTTTCACTGCAGAATGGCCTCCTCTACACATTGAAATAGAAATAAACAACATTAACACTATTCAAATTCAGAAATACACAATATAATGTAACCTCTATGTTAACCCTGGTAACATTAGTGACGTATTTTCAAAGCGCACGGTATATTGAGACTTTAAATGATGCTATTCAATCTGAAGACGTTTAACATTAAACGCAAGTATAAATACTTATAAGATAGGGTATGAAGACCAAATATTAATCTTAAGACTTATAAGATAGGGTATAAAAAGCAAATATAAAAAAATAGAAGATAGGGTATGAAACCCTTCCGATTGCGGGAAACAAATGCAAAATTTCGTGACGTCACAATGCTTTTACCTCGGACAAACAAGCTTCGAACCTCGGTCAAAAATCGAAATTGCATTGTGACGTCATGGAATTTGTCAAATTTTTCCCGCGTTCGGAAGGGTAAATTAAAAGCATATATAAAGACTTATAAGATACGGTATGAAAACCAAATATTTTAAAAAACTTATAAGATAGGGCATTAAACGCAAGTATAAAAAGACTTATAAGATAGGGTATGAAAAGCAAATATAAAGGCTTATAATGTTAAACGTCTTTAAATTCAATAGCATCATTTAAAACCTGATAAATTTACAGCATGGACCAGACATGCAGGTTTCGGGTACTAAACCCTCGTCAGTGATCCTTAGTCTAAACAATGTAATATGGCCAAAAAGTATGAAAATTATTATGTCCAAAAATGTACCAAAAGACGTAGCAGAATGAGTGGGATATGGTGCTACAGAACCCACGTTTTAGACATTTCAAGCAATTTTGTAACAATAAATTTCAAATGCGTTGAAGAGACAAACGATCAACCGAAGTTGATCGAACTTGGCTACATGTGCCCTCGGGGACTCTTGGTCCACCAGCAGTGACACTCACCAAGTAGTTCAAATGTTAAACGTCTTTAAATTCAATAGCATCATTTAAAAATTCAATAGCATCATTTAAGATAGGGTATGAAAATTCAATAGCATCATTTGAGATAGGGTATGAAAATATAAAGACTTATAAGATAGGGTATGAAAACCAAATATAAAGACTTATAAGATAGGGTATGAAACAAAGGAGGGGATCTCCAACAACACCAAGTTGTAGCACCCATAGCAAAACCCCAAAACACCCAATGTAAAAACACAAAGCAGACAAGCACAAAAAGAGACAAGCAAGGGACAAGGAACGTCAACGCACAACGCAGAAACATCAAACACAAATGACTACACATAAACCAACGAGACCAATGGGCAACCGGTGCCGACTTAGGACGGCCATCTGCCACGGAAATAGCAGAAGGTATGGTATCCTGGATTACGTGCGCACAACCCTCCCATTTTTCCGATTACCCAGAGGTCTCGAAGAACGTACAATTGTGGTGTAAAACAACCTCCTCACTGTCAGATGACCACACACAAACAAGACCTGCAAAACGCAGGGGCCCAAGCAACACAGATGAATATGTAAATGGATATAAAAAGAGGGCCTACGTAATACAATCCGTGCTCTGCCGCCGCGAGCTCATGTATGTTATCACCCGAGGAGTCCGACTGACATTCAGAGAGGACAGGTGGTCGGGGCCCTGTCTTCTCTAAAGAGGTTTGGACAGGGCCCATCATGGAGTCCCGTCGTCACAGTCAGTCAGAGTGCAAGTTTTAAGAATGCGCTTGCTACAAGACTGTAGATTGGTCAAGTACCAAGCCTAGTGTCCGTCTGGTGACATTAGGATTATACCCACGGTATAAAAGCGTGTGATGATTCTGACGCATTTTCGATAATGATGTTGTCTATCTTTGATGAAAACCAAATATAAAGACTTATAAGATAGGGTATGAAAACCAAATAAAAGATAGGGAATGATAAATCAAAATATGAAAATATAAATGGAATTGACGGTCCCTGAAATGAACTAAAAGAAAATAAAAAGAATTCTGACTATGGATGTTCAATTAATTACGTATCGCATTGTGAGACTTGTATCGTAATTTAAACCATATCGTAAACTAACTGTATTGTTGCAACTATACTTCTCATAAGTACAAATAAAAAACATGTTCCACTTTTATGTATTTATTTATTTATTCATCTATCTACCTATCTATCTATCTGTCTATCTGTCTATCTGTCTATTAATAATTATATTTTTTTCTCATATATTTCTTATAAGTTTGAAAAATTGAAATCACAGAATTTATTTGTTCCATTTTTTCAATTAGGTTACCTGTCAACTATTGTGAGTGTTTCTCCCGTCAAGTCATGTGACGAATCAATGATATTATCCGCTTTAAGCCAATCCATTCCCGTGCCATTTGTACCAGTAGTATCAAATATCAGGAAGAACAAACTGTCTCCTTGAGCGTTATATAGCTCTAATGTAACCTAGAAAGGAATTTGACGAATATCTTAAGACAATAAAAGCATTAATAACGTAATACATAATTGATCGTTCAATCAATCAATCATTCAATCAATCATCCTATTCATTTCAAAACGGTGACTCATGATGCAGAGTTTTATTTCAATGGGGCCTTCATGAATGATTTTGAGTCTCATGGTTTGATAAATGATATGTTTATGTGTCGTCTTCTTGTCACTATTTAGATCATGTGCTGTTCGATCGGTCGTTGAACTGTTTTTGTTGTCTCTATCTGTTTGTGCACGAGTTGGATTTTAGTGATGCCCCATTTCCCCCTTGTCTCACCAGTGTGTGTTCTGCAATGATCGATGCAACGTCGTCATGATGGGGATCTCCTACTTATCATTCATAATTGTTAATTTGTTCTGAAGTAGATGTATATTGCGTTCTTTGAGACCTCTGGGAAATCGAATAGTGGGAGGGTTGTTCGAACGTAATCCAGGATAACCACACCGTCTGCTATTAACGTGGCAGATGGCCATCCTAAGTCGGCACCGGTTGCCAATTGGTCTCGTTGGTTTATGTGTGGTCCTTTAAGTTTAATGTTTCTATTGTGTGAGTTGGTGTTTCTTGTCCCTTTTGTGTCTCTTTCTGTGGGTGTCTGTTCTGTGTTGTTTTGTTTTGTTTTTTTTTTTGCATTGGGTGTTTTGGGGTTTTGCTGTGGGTGCTGCAACCTAGTGTTGTTAGGGATCCCCTCTTTTCTTTTGACTTCGACCAGATTTGATTATAAGACGATAAAAAGTGATATGGTTACTCACTGACGATGGCGTGTCTGTATTCCAGTTGTCCACCAGGGAACTTCTAAAATCACCTCCTTGTTTAAGATCCCCAAAGGTTTTGGTATGCTTATTATTAGCCGGGTCATTAGTTCCTCCGACTGTATCCCAGAGACCTGCCATTGTTTTGGGTGAATCCAAAGTGGCGCCTCCACTTTCCATGAACAGAAGAGTGTATGTCACTGTCCCTATGAGCAGATAGGAATGTGAATTAGAAAATATACTACTAAAGGAACGAATTAGCCGATTGTCCGGCGAAACAAAGACGACAGAGATAAATGGTGTGATATGAACATTTACCATATGATATGACAATGTGAAATTGATAATTTTTAGAAGGGATTATTTCTAATAAACGTGCAATCATAAATCGTGTCTCGCCGTTTTCCTAACTCAAATCTTAGAAAATCTAACGATCAAAACCGGCGTCGCACACAACTATGAACTTCATATTTTCCTCTGATTTCTACTCCTTTTCTAATACCAGTCTGTTAAAAGCATAATAAATTTAGTAAGACAATTCTTGCAAGACCTTTCTCATGTTAGTGGGAGGCTTATTTCGTCTCGACACAAATTCCTGATACCATATTCGTTTATTCCCATTGGTCTTGTCGGCTTATGTGTAGTTTTTGTGTTTGATGTTCACATGTCGTATGTCTCTTTTTCGTCTCATACTATTCTCGTCTTTTGTGTTTTTTGCATTGGGTGTTTTGGTGTTTTGCTGTTGGTGCTGCAGCGCGGTCTTGTTGGAAATCTCCTCCCTCTTTCTAAAATATACGATATAAATGTACAATCTTACAATAGAACGTTCAAGAAAGGGGTATCATAGCTCAGGTAGAAGAAGCACCGGACATCCAGGCAGACATCGAATCAAGTTCAGAGGTGATTTACCTTATCTCAGGCTCGGAGGAAGTTCAATCGACCTGAGTAGACCCCTTACAGCGTGAATAGTATTAGAAATATATTTCTTTAAATCTCAATGCATTTTCCAATGCTAATATTTCCCATGATATTTTCCTTTGGCCCTCGTCAAACTCAATTGTAGACACTTTCTTATACTTCACTTTTCTGTCATTTTCTAGTAATAATGAAACATACACTTTATATTTGTAGGCATGGGTTTCGAATCCCTAGCATGTCAAACTCAGATGTGGACACTCTCTTATATTTCACTTTTCTGTCATTTTCTAGTAACAATGAAACATACAAACTTTATATTTGTAGGCATGGGTTTCGAATCCCTAGCATGTCAAACTCAGATGTGGACACTCTCTTATATTTCACTTTTCTGTCCTTTTCTAGTAACAATGAAACATACACTTTATATTTGCAGGCTTTACTATTTAGCATTTTTCAAATTACTGTTACATGAATGCATTAAGATATCTGTCAGCTGCATTAAAGGAGAACAACCAACATTCTACTTCCCATATACAAAAAAAATATGTTTATTGTCCTAATAGTTTGCACGACGATAACAGTCGTTGAAATGATAAACAAGTTGTCTCGTTTTTTAACATTCTAACGCGTAATAACTGATGAATGGTGAAATGGTAAAATTATTGTCATCGTCTATTTTTATTATAAATGCTCTCCCATTTTTGTATTCGAAATGATTTTTCATACTGAATTCATTTATAGATTATTGATTATATATATCGTTCTTTCGTTTATATGACTTGTGATGAAAAAAGGCAAACTTGGATTCGTAATGCACATATTTTGATTTTTTCTTTTGAATATCATTTATTGGCCAATTGTTTATCTGCATTTGAATAAGGAGGGTTTGCCGTGTCATCTAATTCTATAGGTCATGTTTTTTAGATTGTTATGTTCTAGCAAAAGAAATATATAATTTTAGAATAAAACGTAAAATAATTAAAATTAATTCCATTCGCTTTGCATCGAAAACTAATACTCAGGCATCAAAACAGGATGTATAACTTCATTTTTTAATCCTATCATGAGTTTTTCAACTATGGGATTCTCGGAATTCAAGGATTTTTTTCCTTTAATTTCCGAGCAACTATAAATCCACTTGTAAGTCTTATTGATATTGAAAACAGGATAAGGTTGTATTGAATTTCTTAAGTACATTGAATATAAATTTATAGAATTCCGGCAAAAGAAATTTCAATGATTTGCTCAAAATGAAGAAAAAATCATTACCAAAGTTTCAAGCATTTATGTACAAGATTATTTTCCTTAAATTAAAGAATTCAATCAATAGCAAACAACCTCAATTCTAATCATCACATATTCAACATTGTGGCTTGGGTGAATTGAATACTTATGCTTGGTGTCTTTTAGTGCTACATTTTCTGAACGTCTCTTGCTCACCAATATTCTTTCCAATTTGAAATAATGATTGTAATCATACTTTGGAATATCTATGATTTAAGGGGGTTTTAGACATTTATCACAGGATCTTTTTGATAAGGGACCATAGATCATAGATACATGTGTTGTCATTTGTGTTTTATGTTTTTCTCTGATTTGACGTTCCTTGTACCACTGCGTCTCTTTCTTTGCGTGTCTTCTTTGTGTTATACAGTGGGTGTTTTGGGAGGTTACTGTTGGTGCTGCAACTAGGTGTTTTTTCGAGATCCCCTCCTTTCCTCATCCTAACAAAAATGTTTCCTTTGTGTGTTCAGAGAGGAATGCATTATTTTCAATCAACTTGCTATGAAAGTAGCTTTTCTTTTTTTTAATTTGATTTGTTTTTCAATTGAACTGAATTTTTAACTTCAAAGCTTCTTGTAACAAAAGGTGTAAGATACTCTCTCAAAACCTATTTCCGTGTGAAAATTGCATTACATTATTTTTTATTTTAAGTTGAATCGATTTCTCTTGATCATTTATGAATTTTGCTCGAAGCCGATGCTTTTAAGGTTTTAGATAATTTACAGAATTTAATAACAGAGAATGAAATTTTTTTTTCAGCTCAGAGTAGAAATTTTTTAAAGGTAGGCCAACGATACCATCTGAGACTAGCTGTCCACCAGCAGCTATATGGGTTTCTTGCATTTGTTAGAAATGAAATGCCAATGACTGAATGAACCCAATTCGCATGACTTGAGAATTATGTCAGTCGGGAGTGAAACACCAAGCGTACCCATGAGAATGCAAACAATATATGCTGAATTTATTTCGTCTCCTTATCATCAATGTTTAAGTAATCCGTTGCTTGTCTGTAAAGAAGACAAATATGGATAATGACCATATTCCTGTATACAGCACAAAATCGATAATTCAGAAATTCAGAAACCGAAAGCATACAAGATCAGGATAAAACAGAAACCAAAGCAAACAAACAAAAACCTCCACCATATGGAAAGAAGCGGACTCCCGATATGAGAGTGAGACCAGGTGCCCAGGAAGAGTAAGCATCTCCTGCTTGCATGCAACACCCGCCGCTTCAATTGGGTAGAACTGTTACATCCGGTATCTTCCATTTCGGAAGACATAGAGTACAATCTTTGAATGGAAGATGAGAACAGGCAGATAATTTTTCATTTTTTATATTTTCTTTGATTGAGATTTATCTCAATTTCACAATTTAATAGCAATTCTCTGTAACCATTTAAACGATTTCGGCACGCATGGTCTCCGATTTTCATGAAATTTCACACATAAGTAGAGACCAATGAAAAAAGGTAAATTCGACCAAAATTTTATTCTAGGTCATCTGGTTACCATGGAAACGGCATTTAAAGTTGAGAAATTAGCAAAATTGAGCTACTTTGAAGCTCTACAATTTGGTCTATATACGACATTGAAGGAATTTTTTTTATGCACCCTAAAGATTAAGACCTAAAATGTTAAATAAGCTCAATCGTAGTGTCAGATATTGTCAAGAAGGCTGGTTACCATGACAACATAATTAGCTAATTTTGATAAATTGATTTCAAAATGCTGTTTGTGTTTTCCCATTTTCCTTCTCTCTTGATGGGTATATGATAAGGAAATTGAATTTATTCTATAGAATGAGCAAATTCAAGATAAACCCATTTGTAACTATGTACATAAGTAACCTTGGCAACGGTAACTATGGTCTATAATATTACTAATTTTGTAACTTCAGAGTTATTTTCAAGATTTTTGCATCATGATGAACAGATAAGAAATGTTGAAATATATCCAACACAATGAGCTCTTTCAAAAACAGTGAAAAAGTTTTTGGGAACATATGCTATCATGGCAACCTTTTTTTTATTATTTTTATAAACAGTCATCATTAATCACAGAAAGTTAAAATTCAATATTAATAAAGATCGAGTAACCCTCTATTAAAATACAAGAAAAAAATCTTTCAAATTATTAATGGTTGCTATGAAAATTTGGCCATACAATCTAAAATAAGCATTTTTTGCTGTTTTCGAAGCCTTTTACCCAAAAAACGAAACAGGCTTACACAACTATTTTTTACATATATGATAAAGCAAAGTCAAAAGTATTTTTCATTTTAAAATTTTCAGATTACTTATCTTTGGATGCCCGTATGAAAGGACTTAAATTGGGCCTATGTACAATTTTACACAATCGTTTCCATAGCAACAGGCTATTTCCTGCATATTTTATTATTTTTTTTTGTTCATTCATGTTTGAAAGATCTACTTTAAAACATTAATAAATTATCATTACTTTGAATTAAAATTAAATGATCTAGTAAAAAAAGACTCTAAATATTGACAAAAGTGCTTTCTTTTTTTGTGATTTGAGTTCATGTTGCCATAGCAACGTACACAAACTTTGTTCCATTGTGAATGCTTATGTATAATTTGAATAAACAAAATAAAAATGCAAGTAATTCATCATTGAATTTTGAAAAATGCCAAAAACATTTTTTGATAGGGTCCCTGAGTTGTTGGTATGGAAACATATAGATAAGACCATGAACCCAACATTATTATTACTTAAATTGAAAAAGCAATGATAGGGTACTGATAATTCATTAGTGTTTGTTTTAAATTATGCTGCATAAATGATGTAAAAGACTTTAAAAACGCCCCAAAATGCATTTTTTCAATATTCAAAGTTCTTTCCGTGGCAACCAGATGTGATATTAAGAAAGTTTTTATCATTGTTTACTATTGGGTCAGACCAAACCTTATGTATAAATTTTAGCAAAGTCTGAGACATGCCGTGCCGTGCGTCCTTCATAAAAGTGCAAATGCTTACAGAGAATACCTATTAAATACTAAGTCTGTCGATCTTTAATCCTGGATATATTACCTGAATCATATTTTATCCATCGATATACCATACCATTATTTTCCGATTATTTTCTCTCCTAAATGTGTTCTAATATACTAAAGAATTTTTCCTATGTTTTATCATCGTTAAGGACTTTAAACCAAATGATGGTCGTTCGGAGTCGACGCAAGATGCCAATTGATCTTCTGTTTCTACAATTTGTTTCTTGGGCCCCTGAGTCATGCTGTCTGTTTGTATGTCCATCTTACAGTGAGGAGATTATTTTACACCACAACTGTGCATTCTTCAAGACCTCTGGGTAATCGGAAAAGAGAGAAGGTTGTGCACACGTAATCCGGATAACCACATCTTCCGCTAATTGCGTAGCACATGACCGTTCAAAGTCGGCACCGGTTGCCCATTGGTTTCGTTGGTTTATGTGTTGTATTTTGTTTTAAATGTTTCTATGGCGTAAGTTGATGTTACTTGTACATTTTGTAAATCTTTCTGTGGATGTCTGCTCTGTGTTTTTGCATTGGGTGTTTTGGGGTTTTGCTGTGGGTGCTGCAATCGAGTGTTGATGGAGATACCCTCTTCTGCTTATGAGAGTTTGATACCCGAAACACGTGTGTGGTGCAAAATAAATTGGTTTGAAATTTCTTCGGGAAGGTATAGAGTTGGAACACATATGTTTTCAATTTGTTTCATATTTCGGTTTTTCTGATTTGATTGTTTGTTTTCTTGTTTTGGTGTACTTGTTTCTTGTTTTCCTGCTATATTTGTTTTTGTTTCGTTGTGGGCGGTGCAGGTTAGTCTTGCGCTCAGGTACTTCATCAATGAAGGATTATTTATAGAATAAAAACAACAAAATGATCCTCAACAAGACGACGCAACATTGACTATAGCGGACACATACATAGGCCAAGAGCGAACACATGGTAACACTACCACGCCAACGAACAAATGGAGACGACTGGCAAACACAGGAGAACACTACCACGCTAACTTACAACTGGTAACTACAGGCAAATAGAGGATAACATTACCAAGCCAACGAACAACTGGAGACGACGGGCAAACACAGGATAACACTACCACGCCAACTAACAAATGGAGACGACAGGCAAACACAGGATACCACAACCACGCCAACGAACAACTAGAGACGACGGGCAAACACAGGATAACACTACCACGCCATCGAACAACTGGAGACGACGGGCAAACACAGGATAACATTACCACGCCAACTAACAAATGGAGACGACAGGCAAACACAGGATAACACTACCACGCCAACTAACAAATGGAGACGACAGGATAATACTACCACGCCAACTTGCAACTGGAGACGACAGGATAACACTAACACGCCAACTAACAACTGGAAACGACAGGACAACTCTAACACTGGAGACGACAGGCAAACACAGGATAACACTACCATCGGAGACGACAAGCGAACACAGGATAACACTACCATGCCAACTAACAACTGGAGACGACAAGCAAACACAGGATAACACTACCATGCTTACTTAGAACTGGAGACGACAAGCAAACACAGGATAACACTACCACGCCAACTAATAACTGGAGACGACAAGCAAACACAGGATAACACTACCACGCCAACTAACAACTGGAGACGACAGGCAAACACAGGATAACACTAACACGCCGACTTATAGCTGGAGACGACATGCGAAACTAGGATAACACTAACGCGCCTACTAATAGCTGGAGACGACAAGCGAACACAGTGTTATGGGTCAGAATACCCCAAAACGCCAGCAAAAATCAGACAAAGACAGAATATAAATTTACAAGTTTAATTATGTACAAAATATATATATTTACAATGATTACAACTTACAATACAATGTCCGGATCAAAGTGTCCGTTACGGTCCACAAAGTCTATCGAATGTTTGGTTTCCTGTAATCACAAACGTTCTCGAAAGATCGGTGTCCAAACGTTGTTAAATGGATTAAAGTCTCAACAAATAAAGTGTCCCAGTATATCAGAATAGATGAATGAATCGTGTCTACGAATGTGTACGAATGTCCCCCTTAACACAGTTCCTCAGAGGTATTTATACTTAATAACAATGAATTAACCAGAAGCTTCTAGAACAATGACTCATTACACACGATTAACAATAGAGTAAATTCTAGAAATCACAGTCATGTGATGATAATGATGTAACAAAGAACATACTGGAATATTCTCTATTGAAATAAACATGACATAGTAAAATCTAGAAAGAATTATTATGGAATCATTAAATAACATGACTAAGTACATGTGTACCTACACATAAAGTAAAACTAAAATAATACATGACCCACAACACCTCCCCCCTTAAAAAAAGTTTGAATGTCAATGAAAACTTAAGTGGTAAATTCTGCAAAAATCACTCATGAAACTCTCGATAGTGCATCTGCAATCACATTGTCTTTGCCCTTGATATGGTTAATAATGATATTGTACTCTTGCAACAATAAACTCCACCTTGTAAGTCTTTGATTCTTGTTTGACATTTTGTGCAAAAATGTGAGAGGGTTGTGGTCAGTATACACAAGAATGGGATGTAAAGTAACATTCAAATAAACATCAAAATGTTGTAAAGCTAACAATAATGCAAGACACTCTTTTTCAATAGTAGAGTAATTCTTTTGACATTTTGTCAATTTCTTTGAAAAATAACAAACAACTCTATCTACACCATCATCATTTTCTTGAAACAAAGCAGCCCCGATTCCTACGTCACTGGCATCAACAGTAAGCTTAAATTGCTTATCAAAATTTGGAGCTGACAGGACAGGACTTTTCATAAGAACACATTTGATTTTCTTAAAAGATTCGTCACAGTCATTGGTCCAAGCAAAATTCACTCTCTTTTGTAACAGATTGGTAAGTGGACCAACAACTGACGAGAAATTTGGACAAAATTTTCTGTAAAATCCTGCCATTCCCAAGAATCTCATTATCTCTTTCTTATTGGTAGGAATCGGGAACTTTGAAATAGCTTCCACCTTGGCCATGATAGGAGTAACAAAACCTTGACCTACTTTGTGACCCAAATATTCTACAGTCGCATGACAAAATTCACTTTTCGCAAGGTTCACTGTGAGGTTTGCTTTTGCCAGTATGTCGAAGAAGGTACGCATGATTCGGAGATGATCATCCCAGGTGTCGCTGTAGATGATGACGTCATCGATGTACGCCTCGCATCCTTCGAGATGATTTAGGAGCGAATGAATCATCCTCTGGAATGTGGCTGGTGCGTTTTTCATACCAAAGGGCATTACCTTATATTGGTATAGCCCATCTGGAGTCGCAAATGCCGATATTTCTCTGGCTCTCTCGGTAAGCGGGACCTGCCAATAGCCTTTAAGCAAGTCAAATTTACTGACAAATTTTGCACTGCCAATTTTATCTATACAGTCGTCGATTCGTGGGATCGGATAAGAGTCAGTTTTGGTGACTGAATTGACTTTTCTAAAGTCCGTACACAATCGGTAAGTTCCGTCTGGCTTCGGAACAAGAATACATGGGGAACTCCAATCACTATTGCTGGGTTCAATAATGTCATTTTCAAGCATGTATTGAATTTCTTTCCGCATGTATTGAAGCTTTATCGGGTTTAACCGATAGGGATGCTGTTTGATAGGTGACGCATCACCCACAATGACGTCATGATGAGATGCATTCGTCTTTTTTGGAACGTCCGGAAAGATGGTCGTATATTCCCGCATTAATTGATGCACTTCCTCTTTTTGATGCACGGTCAAATGTCCGAGTTTCACTTCCGGATTTGTCAGAATTTCGGAATTCTTCAAACGGACACTTTGAGCGAAGTCTTTTTCGACAGTCTCTTCATTACATTCAGGTTCAACACAATTTTCTAATGTATTTACATTGGCCAAAGTGGAAACTGGTTTTACAAAATTTCGGTCACTTCTATCAAAATACTCTTTCAACATGTTAACATGACACACTCTTTTTTCTTTTCGCCGACCTGGTGTCTTAACCACATAGTTAACATCACTAATTTTACTCTCAATCTCATAAGGACCGAAATATCTAGCTTGCAAAGGATGACCAGGGATAGGCAAGAATACAAGAACTTTATCGCCTGGTTTAAAAACTCTGTTTCTAGCATCTTTGTCATACCATGTTTTCATTTTCATTTGTGATGTTTTGAGATTTTCTTGAGCCAATTTGCAAGCATTGTATAATTTCTCTTTGAAATTAGACACGTAGTCTAAGAGATTCAAATCGCTAGTCTCAGTCAACCATTTTTCCTTCAATAACTTCAATGGCCCCCTGACCGTATGCCCAAAAACTAGCTCAAAGGGACTGAACCCCAGGGACTCCTGAACCGCTTCTCGTGCCGCAAACAACACGAGGTGAACCCCTTCATCCCAGTCTTTTTCATACTGGTGACAATATGTTTTCATCATAGTTTTAAGGGTTTGATGAAAGCGTTCAAGTGCCCCCTGGGACTCAGGATGGTACGCAGAAGACTTATACTGCCTGATACCTAGCTCATGCATAACCTGCTGAAACAATCCTGACATAAAATTCGAACCCTGATCTGACTGAATAGCCTTGGGAGCACCTACGAAACTGAAAAACTTTGTAAGGGCCTTAACTATGGTCTTTGCCTTAATATTCCTAAGAGGTATGGCCTCAGGAAACCTAGTCGAAGTACACATAATCGTCAGTAAGTACTGATTCCCTGACCTAGTCCTAGGCAAAGGACCTACACAATCAACTAACACCCTACTAAAAGGTTCCTCAAAGGCTGGAATCGGTTGGAGGGGAGCAGGTGGTATCACTTGATTGGGTTTACCTACCATCTGACAACTATGACAAGACTTACAAAACTCAGACACATCTTTTCTCAACTTAGGCCAGTAAAAGTGACTTAAAATCCTATTATAAGTCTTATTGACACCTAAATGACCTGCCATGGGTGTGTCGTGAGCTAAACTCATGATGTCCCCGCGATACGCTACTGGAACCACTATCTGGTGAACGACCCGCCACACGTCATTAGGAGGTGCATCGGGTGGTCTCCATTTCCGCATAAGGATGCCATCTTGTATGTAGAAGCACTCTCCGACTTTGTCCGCTTCTTCTCGGGGAAGGGCCCTCTTGCTTAGTCGGATGATCTCCGGATCTTTAGTTTGCTCGGAGAGGAGCTGCTCACGGCTTAAGGCATCTGTATCTCTGTCTAATGGCGGATGGTAATCATCACCAGGTACCGTCGGAGACTTGTCAACATGAAGTGGTACTGACGTCTCAGGTACGTTGTCATCAATGGTAGACATGAATGTGTCAGAAAGGTCTATACTTTTGGAGGGATGGTCCTCGTTAAGTGCAAAAGTACTCTCAGCCTCTTTTTGTCTGTTCCTGGCCATTGCCCTGGTAACTGCGCAGGCTGGGTACAAGTCGTCGTCTTCATCATCGGACACGACATCGGACGTGATTTTCTCACAAACAATCGGATCGGCTTCAACTTTGCCGCCAGCTAAATCGTTGCCAAGCAACAAGGAAACGCCTTGAACGGGAAGAGTAGGTCGAACACCTACGATAACAGGTCCAGTAATTAAGTCTGACTTCAAATAAATTTTATGAAGGGGAACATCAATGACGCCTAGCTCCACACCCTGTAATAAAACTGCCCTACCAGTAAAAGTGTGCTCAGACAAAGGCAATGAACCCTCTAACAATAAAGTCTGGGCAGCACCAGTATCTCTCAAAATCTGAACAGGCAACGCTTCGCTAGAATCACTGAGTGAAACAAATCCCTGTGACAAAAAGGGCTTATAATGATCCTCCACAAAATCATCAGAACTGGACTTAGAACCCTGAATCTCAGGAGTGTCAGAACAAATCGAATCTAAGGCTTTCCTATCATTTCTAACAGACGCACAGGCCTGTGACTTAAGTTCTTTTTTCTTCTTAAGCTTCAAACACTCACCAATAACATGACCTTTTTTCTTACAATAATTGCATGTAGGAAGCGACCCCACCCCTGGGGATGCCTCAGAACGCTCGGACCTAGGACCGGACGTAGAACCACCTTGAGATGGTGACTGGGAACTAATGGACGACTGAGACTCTTGTAAATTTTTCTTTGGAAAATCTGACGTTTTTGCACTATCGCTAGATTGAGTTTTTGACACAAAATTTTTCTTATGAGTGAGAGCATACGTATCAGACAAAACAGCGGCTTCTTCAAGAGTTTTCACATTTTTGTCTTCCAAATGAGTTCTTAAATCTTGATGTACACACTCTTTGAACTCTTCTATCAGAATTATTTGACGTAAATTGTCAAATGAATTGGGAATTTTCTTAGATCGAAACCACTGATCAAATAAGTCTTCTTTTTCTCGAGCGAATTCAACATATGTTTGATTTTCAAACTTTTTGTACTTTCTAAACTTTTGTCTGTACGCCTCAGGTACTAACTGATATGCTCTCAAAATCGTGTCCTTGACCTTGTCATAGTCTGAACTCTCAGCAATACTGAGCGCCGAGTACACTTCAGCCGCTTTGCCAATAAGTACGCTTTGTAATAAAGTTGGCCAAAATCGCGTGGCCACTTCAGATTGGCCGCGATTTTCTCAAAATGTGGAAAATATTTGTCCACGGACTTTTCTTGAAATTTTGGTACTAATCGGATGTTTTTGGCAGCGTCGAATTCAGACTTGACAAGCGAAGGAACAGGATTTTCCTTAGCGCTTTTCTCTAACTTTAACTTTTCTAACTCAAACTGGAGTTCTTTCTCGTGCATACGTTCCTGTTTCTCTCTTTCTTCCTTTTCTCTTTCAAATTGTCTTATTTTTTCTTCTTTTTCAAATTGTCTTTCTTTTTCTTCTCTTTCAATTTGAAATTGTCTTTCTTTTTCTTCTTTTTCAAATTGTCTTTCTTTTTCTTCTTTTTCAAATTGTAATTGTATTTTCATTTTCTCTAATTCAAACTCATATTTTGACATTTTGGTTTCGCTTGAAACAGGTTCAACAGGAAAATCGTATGACGAAAAGATTTCCTTAGCTAAAAGCTCTTTAGCCACAATATTTCTAATTTCTTGTTTTCTCATAGAAGATTTTACATCTAACTTCAAGTGAAGACCTAAACCAATCAAATCATCTTTTTTCAATGATTCGAACTCATCTACAGTCGGCGATTTCAAAAATTCAGTGACCGAAAATACCATGATTGATTTCTGCTGGCAAAAGTTTGGAGAATTTTCCTTTTTTCAAAAAAACGAACTTTACGTAAAAATGCAAATATGCAGAGATTACTATCCCGGACGAGCCCCCAATTCTGTTATGGGTCAGAATACCCCAAAACGCCAGCAAAAATCAGACAAAGACAGAATATAAATTTACAAGTTTAATTATGTACAAAATATATATATTTACAATGATTACAACTTACAATACAATGTCCGGATCAAAGTGTCCGTTACGGTCCACAAAGTCTATCGAATGTTTGGTTTCCTGTAATCACAAACGTTCTCGAAAGATCGGTGTCCAAACGTTGTTAAATGGATTAAAGTCTCAACAAATAAAGTGTCCCAGTATATCAGAATAGATGAATGAATCGTGTCTACGAATGTGTACGAATGTCCCCCTTAACACAGTTCCTCAGAGGTATTTATACTTAATAACAATGAATTAACCAGAAGCTTCTAGAACAATGACTCATTACACACGATTAACAATAGAGTAAATTCTAGAAATCACAGTCATGTGATGATAATGATGTAACAAAGAACATACTGGAATATTCTCTATTGAAATAAACATGACATAGTAAAATCTAGAAAGAATTATTATGGAATCATTAAATAACATGACTAAGTACATGTGTACCTACACATAAAGTAAAACTAAAATAATACATGACCCACAACAACAGGATAACACATTCATGCCAACTAACAACTTGAGACGAAATGCGAAACCAGGATAACACTACAGTGCCAACTAACAGCTGGAGAGGTCGATCGAACATAGGATAACACTGAAACGCCGACTTACAGTTGGAGACAACATGCGAAACCAGGATAACACTTCAGTGCCAACTAACAGCTGGAGACGACAGACAAACACAGGATAAAACTACCATGCCAACTAACAAATGGAGACGACATGCGAAACCAGGATACCACTACCACGCCAACTAACAACTGGATACGACAGGCAAGCATAGGATAACGCTACCACGCCAACTAACAATTGGAGACGTAGAGCGAACACAGGATAACACTACCACGCCATCTTACAGCTGGAGACGACAGACAAAAACAGGATAACACTTCCACGCCAACTAACAACTGGAGACGACAAGCGAACACAGAATAACACTACCACGCCAACTAACTGCTGGAGTCGACAAGCGAACACAGAATAACACTACCACGCCAACTAACAACTGGAGACGACAGGCAAACACAGGATAACACTACCACGCCACCTAACAACTGGAGTCGACAAGCGAACACAGGATAACACTACCACGCAAACTAACAGCTGGCGTCGACAAGCGAACACAGGATAACACTACCACGCCTACTTACAGCTGGAGTCGACAAGCGAACACAGAATAACACTACCACGCCAATTAACAACTGGAGACGACACGCGAGCACAGGATACCACTACCACGCCAACTAACAACTGGAGACGACAGGCGAACACAGAATAACACTACCACGCCAACTAACAGCTGGAGTCGACAGGCAAACACAGGATAACACTACCACGCCAACTAACAACTGGAGTCGACAAGCGAACACAGGATAACACTACCACGCCAACTAACAACTGGAGACCACATGCAAAACCAGGATAACCCTCCCACGCCATCGTACAGCTGGATACGACAGGCAAACATAGGATAACACTACCACGCCAACTAACAGCTGGCGTCGACAAGCGAACACAGGATAACACTACCACGCCTACTAACAGCTGGAGACGACATACGAAAACAGGATAACACTACAGTGTCAACAAACATCTAAAGACGACGAGATGAACTGCACCATAATGGTTTACAAACATAGCAAAATACAACCGAATAGTAGGACAATGCATCATGAAATGAATACTGAGGACCTTCAACGCATTGTGGAAAATGAAAGAAGAAAAAACGGGTTTTCATTGATTTTTTGTAGGAATCCAATGCCCGTGGTCGCAAATTGAATTTTTGAACAACGTGTGAGCAATATTCAAACCATATACATTAGCGACCTTTACATCAAATAAATCCAATCCCATTCTTCATGCAAACACTTTTTTCTTTGATTGAACCTATTTTTGCCGAAGAACTAATTGAATCGGGTCACTCATGTATATTCATTACCTAAGAACATAGCCGGTGCAAAAAGTTTAGTGAACTTGTTGTGTAAGGTCTAAATGGTAAAATGAGAATAATCATCATGATGAACATGCCTAGGTCTTCTTCGTTTTCCTGTTGTTTAATCCGATTCCCCGGTCCAACTTCTTGTACCCACAATGCATGACGTATGTAAGTCTATTGTTTTACTCACAGACAGCAGAGATGACACTGCAGTTGTTGTCTCAGTTACAATGACAAATATGAATAATGACCATATCCCTATATACAGCACATAATCGACAATTCAGAAAATCATACAAAATCAGGATAAAACAGGAACCAAAGCAAACAAACAAAAACCTCCACCACATGAAAAGGAGCGAACTTCCGAAATAGGAGTGAGACCAGGTGCCCAGGAAGAGTCATCATCTCCTGCTTGCATGCAACTCCCGTAGCTTCAATTCGGTAGAATTGGAATTCGGATTTATTAGATTTTAAGGATTCATTACAGTATGTTTTGATCTAATTTACGAATGAAGCCGACATCAGTAAGATTTACAGGCGGCGGAATATTAATATCAACGAAATTTATCACGCGTTACCCGCGTTGGGATTTGACAGCTACTGGCATCTGACCAATGAAATAGTGTATAAAATGCATAAAAATGAAGGAGGGGATCTCAAGAAGACCTTGGCCCGGCACCATAAACTAAGAATTGACTTAAGTCAAATTCTCAAAATACGAAATATAACAAATCAGGGACAATTTGAAATATTGAGTTCATCCATTCCATTCTACTTTGAAAATAGAAAAATTCTTTGAATATTTCAAGTCATCAGTTATATTATAATGAGAATAACGAAATTGAAATATAGATTTAAGTCAATTCTTAGTTTATGGTGCCGGGTCCCAGCTTCAGAACCAACAGCAAAACACCCCAAGTGAATACACAGATAAGACATACACAACAAGAGACTGAAAAGGGAAAGGAACATCAATCATGACATCAAAACACCAAACACCAATGACTAAACACATAAACCAACAAGACCAATTGAAATCGGTGTCGACTATGAACGACTATCTAATTGCTACGTTAGTAGCAAATAATTTAACTATTCCCGTAATGTCTGTATAACGCCTATACAAACGTACGGCGCGAAATTTTATCTATAGCTGTATAGACAATGTCGCCTATTATGACGTCACTAACGGCGAGCGCCGCTACGTTAGGCCTGTTCAAATATCACGTCGCCAGTTTTGAACTTGAAAATCAACCACGCTAAAATGACATCAATTGCAAATAGTGATTCAATTAAATTATAAGAAATGACTGTAATAATTTTTCTGTCTATCGATGTATAGACAAAAACCGATGCACAAACTATATAATCCGCGAAGCGATAGCGATTTGTGCATCGGTTTTTGTCTATACATCGATAGACAGAAAAATTATTACAGTCATTTCTTAAATAATGTGATTATCCAGATAAAGTGCAAACAAACCTCTTACTTTTCCGGTTATTCAAAGGTCTAGAAGAGTGCATAGTTGTAGTGTACAATAACCTCCTCATTATAAGATGAACATAATAACAAGACAACAAAACCCACCCCAGCACACACTGATGAGTATATGAAACGTCTGTGACCGACTAACATCGTTACTGAGGAAGTCCAACGGTCAAAACGCGGAACTCTTCATACACTATGATATCCCACTGTCCAGAATGGTGGGTGATATTCTGTTGTAGTAGATCATTTGAACCTTCCAACCACTGAATGTACTTGTATCTTCCAAAATGGAAGTAACCAGATGTGACAATCCGAATACCGAATTGAAGCGACGGATGTTGCAAGCAAACAGGAGATACTGACTCTTCCTGGGCATCTGGTCTCACTCCCATATTGGAGGTCAGCTTCTTTTCATGCGGTGGAGGTTTCTGTTTGTTTGCCTTGGTTCATGTTTTATCTGGTTTTGTATGCATTCGAATTATGGTTTTCTGAATTGTTGATTTTATGCTGTATATTGGGATATGGTCTTTATCCATATTTGTCATGTAAAGGGATATGATAACAAAGGGACTACGAAATACAGTCTGTGCTCTGTCGACTGTAGCGAGCACATGCATGTATCACCCAAGGAGTCCGATCGACATTCAGAGAAGATAGGTCCTGTGATCTTTCAAGTTGACCCAAAAATTGCCTCCTTGGGATGATTGCCACAATTATATGCATGTGACGCACGCTGAGGGCCAAATTATAATATTATTGTCGAAATAACTACCTTACAGTAAACTATATTTTTGGACATCAGAATGACTTACAGGGCTAGAAAATGAAAAGACAGGGTAATTGCCTTCTTTTTTCAAGGTCAAGTGATTTTGAATTTGGTCAGTGAAAATAAAAAATCTAGAAAAGTCAGGGAAGAAATATCTTTCATTTGTTTTGACCACCAAACAGCAATAATGACAAATATGGATAATGACCATATCCCTGTTTACAGCACAAAATCGATAACCCAGAAAATCAGAAACCGAAGGCATACAAAATCAGGATAAAAACAGAAACCAGAGCAAACAAACAAAAACCTCCACTATATGAAAAGAAGCGAACTCCCGATATGAGAGTGAGACCAGGTGCCCAGGAAGAGTAAGCATCTCCTGCTTGCATGCAACACAATAAAACTATGTTTATTATTGTGTTGTATTGTCTTCGATTTTTAAGTATTCTAATATTGATACTTCTAAAAGGACGTGAGATTGTCTCCCTCTATGTACTTTAGAGCTCGCCTGGTGTAAAATCTAAAACAAACTCCCAGACCGCTAAGATCCGCCCATTTACGAACCTGGTGTAAACTTCCGAAAAAGTTCCCCGCGAGGGGTTTGACAGTAAGTGTTTTGAATATTTTCCCTGACATGGTCGCCATAGCACTTTCTATATAGATTTTACCTCAGACAGTGCAATGCATGTATTTTATATATTGTTTTTATTTTCGTGCATAAAAATCGACGGCGGGTGCGGCTAGCCAACAGGGGATGTTTACTCCTCCCGGGCACCTGGTCCAACCTCTAGCTTGCTAGGGGTCCGTCGATGCTCAATTTGGTGCTATATTGTGAGTGCTGTTGAGATTATCGTCAGGATCATCTTTAACTCATTCCAGTCCACCAAAAATAATAACTAGCTAGCCATGGTTCATTGTCCAGTAATTCCCCTAATCGCATGAACCAATCAAATTGTCACCGAACCAGGGCTAGCAAGTTGTTATTTCTAAAATAAAAAAAAGGAAAAAAAAAAGATTGGGAGGACAAGAAGGCTAATGAGCAGATGGGGGTCGTTCAAATGTTTGGTGGTTTTAGTAAGTGAAAAGCAGGAATTTGTCTGGGAAATGTCAGGGAATCTTCTAATCGTAGAGTGCTGGCAATCTTGCCCATAAAACGAAATATGCCCCTGGTTCCTATAGGTCCTATAGGCTAAATAGATATCTTATTTGAACATCTGAACTTATTTTCATTCTCATTTCTCTGTGTGTTTTATTTCTAGCAAGACAATAGGAGAACGGATGAAAACGATTTTCAAGCTGACAAGAGTCTTTACAATAATAATTTGTTATTATAGAATAAAGGACTTTTGTAGTTTGACTTTTAATTCTTGTGAATTTCGAGATCGGCTTGATTATTTGAATTAGCATTTTCACGTAGTAATTTCATATTTGCGACATGTAATTGTGCACCCGAATGCCTCAAATTTACACAGTTGAACAATCGGAATCTGAGCTACTTAATATCGTAAGTAAGGGAAAATATTAACCTTTAGTTCCTCTGCTATGTGCACTTACGAGGTATAGGAAGCCTATAAAGAATATCTATATTTGAGATGATTGGAAAAGTGCAAATTGTTATGTTTCATGTCTTAGAGAGGAATTACACAAAAATGATGCTATTGAATTTGAAAACGTTTAACAATAAAACTAATGGCTGATCTTCATCATGGATGAATTATTTTGAGCATGCATTATTGAAATTAAGGAAAATTAACAACACCTGAATAATTACCTTCTTACAGATTATATCAGCGATCGTACTTAATGTGCCTAGCGCAGACGCAGCCTTTTTTGCAAACGATGTTGTTGAATTCAATGGGCAGAAAGTAAAGTAACATTAGCAACAGCATGTTCAAAATAGGAGAATTATGTAAATAATCTCATGAGAATTTCAGATTTTAGATTTTTTTTTCTATTTTTACTATATATCTATTATTTTCAAAACAAATTTTAATCTTACTTTGTGGAAAACGAAGAGAGGCCGATAAACTAACGACCTCATCAATATATCATCCATAATAGCGTCTATGAGATCTGTCGAGGTTAAACACATTTAACTCATCTCTATGTAAATTTGACGAACACCAGTGTAGTTTCATTTTTCCGTTTATTTCTTAAAGTTATGTTTAATCTCATTTTGATATTTATGTTGGAATAAAATGAAGGCAGTGTTGTTTTTACTAGGTTTTCCCTTTCTTATTAGCAAATAGTCCTGTTATACAAATTACTGCCATTTGTTTCTCCAATAGAAAGCAGAAGCTTCAATTACCTAATTAAAGGCGCTTTAAATATTTTGATATGATTAGCGTGTATTGAGCTGTGTCATTTTTTAAGTCTGCTTGTCCATTTTTATTTTCGCATGAGTAAGTCTATTATAATTTTTTCTCGAATTTGCAAGCCTTTCGATTTTGATTTTTTTATCTGCATTCTTAGACATTGCTTAAAATATGACTTAGTCAAAACACTCAATGCAAAATTACTGAGCAGACAACCACAGAAAGAGACGCAAAAGGGACAAAGAACACCAACTCATACCATAGAAACATGAAACATAAAAGACCACACATAAACCAAAGAGACCAATGGGCAGCCGGTGCCGACTTAGGACGGTCATCTGCCACTCAAGTAGCAGAGGTTGTCGTTATCCGGATTATGTGCGCACAACCCTCCCACTTTTCCGAAAGTCTCAAAGAACGCACAATTGTGGTGTAAAATAACCTCCTCACTGTAAGATGAGTATCGATTTAAAAGAAAATGTAAAAGAAATTTTCTACGGAAATTTTAACAGCAAAATGCGTGATGTTTGACGATAGATTTCTAAAACATTAGCCTTTAATATACATAGGAAATTCCAGAGACCAATTAAGTTTCAGTAATGTAGATTAAGACAGGAAATTAATCTAATCGATTCAAAACATGCAACCAGAGAATATGAGACAAAAGAAAACAGCAATGTACAAGAAAGGGGGATCTCCAACAGCATTCGGTTGCAGCACCAACTGCAAAACACCAAAACAACCTATGCAAACGCACAAAACAGACATCCACAGAAAGAGATGTAAAAGGGACAAGGAACACAAAAACACAACATGGATAAATCAAACTACACAGAGACCAATAGGTAATCGGTGCCAACTTAGGACAGCCATCTGTCACGCCAGTAGCAAATGGCGTGCTAATCCGGATTACGTGTCTTCAACCCTTCCACTTTTACGGTTACCCAGATTTCTCAAAGAACGCACAAAGTGGTGTGTGTTGTAATACACAAGATACACAAGCTATAACAAAAACTAACGAAACATAAAAGATAGAGAAGAGATTGTAATCAGGGAAGCCCAGTGACATCAGGTACCGACTTTTGACGACCCTCTGTTACATTCATCCAAAGTTATGGGTACTCTTGTTCTTTTAACGAATTATATTCAATAATTGTCATAGTAATATACCTACAATTAACATTCGTAGGACATTTCTGAATTCAGTTCCTTGAAAAATAATTTATTATACCAAAGAATACAACAACATGAATTCCAGTTATTAACCCACCAGGCAGCAACTGTAAAATATCATTTGAAGCATCAGTATGTGCCTAGATATTTTATTTATGGCCAATGTGATAAACAGACGGCTAGTTGCATTTCGAGGCTGTCGTGAGTCCAATTTGCGTCTCTTTTTGTCCTTGTCTTCTCTGTGTTTTCTGTTACGAGTATATCGATGTTTTGCTGTGAGTGCTGTTACCAAGTCTTGTTGGAGATCCCTACTTTCTTTACATTTTTTTATACAAAAATTGAATAGAGTTTTATATATTGAATGTCTTTCTTGATAGGCTAATTATCGAAACGGATGCATAAAATGGAAAAATTTTTTTTAAAAATCCTATTCCATAACACCATATTTCAAATATGAAAAACACTTTTTCTCATGAAATGCATTTTGTTTTTAGCCTGCAGGTAGGATTTTAAACTATGGGTAACAGTTTAAATGATTCCAAAAGGCCTTACATACAGTAGACGATGCTCGAAGTTGTGCCAGTTCGAGACAAAAGTATATCGTTACGAAGTAAAAACATGTTTGAGTGACGGTTGGGATATCTTGACCCTCTTAAAGATGTAATGATGCTTCAGGAAGAAGTGAAAGATTTTCAATATCCATAAGGTTCAATTTAACGTTGACATGATCAATTACCAATGTAAAGTGGAATAGCCAATCATCATCAGTGGTACTTAATGGTAAGAATCGAGTGGGCCCTTCCTGCTTTAATAATGGAAGGGTTCCAACTCTATACATTCCCGAAAAAAAGGTCAAACCAATTTCCATACACCAAACACGTGTTTCGGATATTAAATCCTCATCAGTGGTGCTTACATCTTAAGTAATTTTTAGACACAGCCAGAATTCCTCTGATTATTTTTTCGTGCAATTCACAGAGCGTGCGCGGCTCAAAATTTCCTTTAGGGTCAATTCAGTAGCATATCCAAGTAAAACCTTTGTTCTATGTTTAAGTTCACTTGTTTCTTGGATCTGTACAAAATTTAAGAGACATGAGGTATCAAAAGTGATAAATTGCCCTTTCCTTGTCATACTTAAATTTGTATTTCGAATATTTGGTAATATTACAAGAAAATATAACGACACTTTCTTCTACACATTTTCTTTCAAATTGATTTTAAAGTAATATAAGAGGGTTGCTAATGTTACACCACTTAAAATCTACGCGTCATTATCCTAATTGCGTTCGTACCTCGAGTCCAGTTTTACTTTCGCGTTGTTTTCATCATCGTTTGTGAGTTTTTAGTATTATACGTTTTTATTATTATTTTTTTTTTTTTGGAATTGTCGTTTTGTTATGGTCATTCAGAAAAATTATTAACATAAACTCCGGAAAGTCACTTGAAATCTACACGTCATTATCCCAATTTCGGTCGTACCACGTGTCTAAATTTAATTTTCGCGTTGTTTTCTTCATCGTTTGTGAGTTTATAATTATATAAGTTTTTATTTATCTATTTTTTATTATTATTTTTTTTTTGTGGAATTGTCGTTTTGTTATGGTCATTCAGAAAAAAATAATATAAACTCTAAACCACCTGTTGAAATAAGGAGACAAAAATGTTTCGAAATCTTATAAAAGTCATAGAATAATAAAGACAAACTTACCAGAATGACAGCAAGCAATATGTAAAATCCAGAGGCAGAAAAATCCGTAAAATATCCTTAAATTGTTCATACTTCTATTCTAAATTGCTTATATGCCAGTTGTTTTGGAGTTGTTTCTGCTGAGATCTTTAATAGCGCATTCTGATTTCATGGAGTAAATATAAATGTAACGACAGAAAGCTTCTGCTCCACTGGATGCTTAATAAGTTATGTATCAGAAAGAAAATCATTAGACGTAACGATATCCCTCAGAGAGAGTAATTGCACGTAATGTTTATAGCAGTAAGCTACATATAGGGTAATACTCCAGAGGGTATGCCCATTTCTACGCCAATTTTAAAATGAGCATCAAACGTTGATTGGATACGCTGCGTTTGATATATCCTTTTATGTCATTAATACGGGTATCGTTAACTCCGCATTTCTAATGATGTTTTGTTATCACCTAGCTGGAACAGGTGCGTCTGTACGATAACAAAGGCTTTAAGGATCATGTGTGTATAATTGTAAGTAGTCTACTGGGCAATGTCTTAATGAAATGGGACATGAATATTACAGGGAGAGTTCACTAGCCTAGTTAGACTTCATGTGAAATGGAATGGAATCTTAATTTCTGTTTAATTGATGTTTTGGTGAATGATTTAAGAACACAAAAATAAAGCCTGAGTTTGTGAAACACGAATGTCCCCGATTGCATCTTGTTGAGTTTAAACACCATTTTCTGTTAAGTACCGTATGTGAAAGGTCAAAGTCAAGGTCACTAGGTTAAAAAATGTTGGTGTCAATGGAGAAATCTTGTGACAAGGAATACACATGTGAAATATCAAAGCCCTATCACTTACTATTCAAAAGTTATGCAAAATGTTAATTTTTGAAAAGTAGGTCAAAGGTCAAGGTTAAGAAAGGAGGGGATCTCTGACAACACTAGGTTGCAGCACCCACAGCAAAACCCCAAACACCCAATGCAATGCACAAAACTGTATATTGGTCAAGTACCAAGCCTAGTGTCCGTCTGGTGACATTAGGATCATATCCACGGTATAAACGACGTTTGATGATTCTGACGCATTTTTATGGTTATGCTGTCATTTAAGCACTCTCTACTTTCTGACAGAAAACGTGTCGTCTGTTGGACTGATATGATTAATACATTTGAAGTTGAACCCCTCATGTGAGGTCATTTTGGCTAGAAAAGCACAAAGGGTTTTTCATACGCACTTACATTTGGTGTACATTCACAATTTCACCTAAACGCGCCAACAGCCAGTCGATGTTGTATCGCCATCTTACAGAAAGCAAATACAAGGCAGATTAAATTACATACACAAATGTAAGAAAATAGTCGGTCTCCTGCTTTACCGAGGATATAATCCTAAAGTCATCACAAAAACACTGGGCATGGCACTGGACAAATCTACAGTTTTGTACCAATGTCTTACCCAACGTTGCACACTGCCAACCGTGACGACGGGACTCCATATGATGGGCCTTGTTCAAATATCGTCAGAGAAGACTGGGTCCTGATTCTCTGTTCTATCTGAAAGTTTGTCAGACTTCTCGGATGATTGATCTTGAGCTCGCTTCAGCCAGCAGAGCACAGACTGTTATACACATGCCATAGAATTGTTTAAAACCATTTCCATAGAATCTGTGTTACAAAAGGCCGCTGCGTTTAACTAACTTGTTTGTGATGTCACCTACTACAGTGACAAGTTTTGTGTTTATACAACAATTGTGCGTCTATGATAACCTCTGTGTATCCGGATAAGTTGGAGGGTTGTGCGCACGTAATTCGGATAACCACATAACCTAATAGCAGATGGCCGTCCAAAGTTGGCACCGGGTGCACATTGGTCTCCTTCCTTCCATGTGTTGTCTTTTATTGTTTGATGTTTCTGTACGTCTGTTTCGATTATTTTATATGATGTTCTAGTGAATATTGTTGTCTTTTTGCGAATTGTAGGTTTGTCTGATGTCATTTATGTGTCACTTTCTTGTGGGTGAGTGCAGGGTAGTCATGCCTGATATCCTACCCTTTTCGTTACAGAGAGAAGGGATATAACATGAAACAAATAAGCTTCCTATATGAGCTCTGAGTTAAAGCCCGGGTGGGGACTATATAAGAAAACAGAAAAAGTTTCTGTCATTTCCTCACTGACCAGCTGTAGGCTTAACATCTCTAATCGCTATCTGATCGGTCCGATTGATTCCTTATACCCCTCTCAAATTTTGATTGCTTAAAACGGGTGATATAGGGGTATTACCTTAGGATAACGAAGTGTACCTGTCGGGAAGCTCCTTGATGTAACACACCGCTCGCGACTCTAGGAACATCACATGAATTGACGCCGCTATCATCAAAGCAGGTATGTCACGCCTACCGAACCTACGTCACTCAGGTATGCATATTAATTACTACTCGGTTGAAAACGAATCAGTCAGGAGGTAGTGAATATTTAATTCGCATTCCTTCATGGCAAATGGCGACTCTTGGTGGTCATAGGTTGATTATTGATATGTTTGTATTTTGTTTTGTCTTTACAATATAAAGGAGGGGATCTCTTACAACACTAGGTTGCAGCACCCACAGCAAAACTCCAAACACCCAATGCAAAAATACAGAGCAGACATGCACAGAAAGAGACGCAAAAAGGGACAAGTAAACTAACTCATAACATAGAACTTCAAACACATACATGTAAGACCACAAATAAACCAACAAGACCAATGGGCAACCGATGCCGACATTGAACGGCCATCTGTCACGCAAGTAGCAGACGTCTGTCCGGGTTAGCGCAGTGGTAGCGCGCTCGCTTCTCATCTCTAAGGTCCCGGGATCGAATCTCAGATTCGGCAAAGGGTCTTATTTAGGAGGGGAGGTGTGCCCCACCCAGGCCTCTGCAGGGGGTTTTTCCCCGGGTACTTCGGTTTCCTCCTGCTCCTTGGACCCCCCCCCCCTCCCCCCGCCAACATCTGAGCCAACGTGAGACATTGATATAAGTTGTGTAACTAGTTTGTTAAACGTTGTAAAATAAAGTTTAAATCTAAAAAAAGTAGCAGACGGTGTTGATATTCGGATTACATGTGCATAACCTTTTCTCTTTTCCGACTAACAAGAGGTCTCGAAGAACGAAGCTCGCTCTTATGGTAACGCGTATACACATACCTTATTGAAAAAATACGCTGAATCAAAGAATGAGAATGTACTACTATGCTTTCAAAAACTTTCGTCCCCTCGCAGACAGAGTTGCTGCGGAGATGCTGGATATTGCCATTTATTTTTTTTTTTCGACTCCAAGTAGACGTATATGTTATACTCAATTTTTGTTTATAAGTTAAATTTATTGAAAACATTTTTCGTAAATCAGGTAACGATAAAGCATCAACAAGATGGCGTAACCACGGAATCTTTTTTAGGAAATCTGACATTTTCGGTTTTAAACGAGACGTATCGCTCTGATTGCTTTTCTCTTCTCGGGTGGTTTTGTACTGTCAGAAGTCGGAATATGTTTTTTTTTTTTTTTTTTTGTTCGATATGCAAAAAGTAATTTATTTTCAGCTAGCCTAAACATTATTCTTACAAAATAAAAATGAAGAACCATATTTTAAGCCCCCCCTTAAAATGTTCATCTGCCGGTCTAAATCAATTTTACAAATGCTTCCGTGTTTCCACTCGCCTTATACTACCTTTTTTGGCAATCATCAAACAGAAAGTTTTGTAAGATAATATCTATAATGCAAGAAAATAACAAAGAAAGATCTTTTTTTTTTTATTTAAATATAATCATATCTATTTTCTCTCCGCTCACACAAAAAGGCTTTGCCTTGATTCATATCTTCTAGAGACAAAGGAATATTTTAGATATTTTTTCCATATAATTTACTTCTCAAATGTCGAAAAGGGAATATTTTCCTTCGAATGAATATGCTTCAGTATTGAGTTTTATCCATATTTCAGTTTCATTTCCGTACAGTTTTCGTCCCACCAATACAGTACCTTTTGAAGCGTAATTATCCCTTTTTAATTTGATTTCATAAAGATATTCATGGAAAGAGTCTAGAACAATACTGCTTTAATGTTCAATTTCAGAAAGTTGTAAAAATACTCATTCGAATAGCAATGATATCTGGATGCTTTGAAGATTAAATTATCAACCCCACGTTATGCAATGAATAAGTAAATCCGCAATATAGAAATAATGCCTGAAAAAAAGACAAACAGAGTATGAGTGATTTTGTCGAGAAAATAATTATTTCAATTTCAATTTCAATTTTCAAAATTACATTAATCAAAAACACACTTTTCCGGGAAATATGTAGGAAATAATCAGGAAAAATCTTCAATATGCCCTCTTTATTATAAATTTATGAATACATGTCGTCAAAAATGTTTATGAACAACAGTAGAACAGAAAAAATAGAATTGCCAAAAAACCCTATAAACAGCCTGAATAGAAATAATTATAACGGAAGTGTTCCAATTTTATACAATCTTGGAGAAAATTTCAAAACCAATTTTCATGCACAAGAAACGTGCTTCGAATATGAAATTCTCATCAGTGATGCTTTCTGCCAAATTGCTTTTCATACGCCACCAAAACTCATTTCACTAGCGCCCTCTGATTCATTTTTAGAATTTAAATTTGTACATTTACTTTTCACAGAGTGCGCGGCTCCAAAGTACAAACAAAAACCAGACTAAATGATGCACCAAACATGATTTTTCAACCCTCATTAATTATTCTTAATTCGGTATTGTAATGGTATGATTATAACTCTAATCGGAGATACATTGTATCATCCCTATCATTATACACATAATCAATCAGCTGCTTAATGACATACCCTATCCTTTGGAACAAAATCCTGTACAAGAATATTAGAAAAACCAAAGGGCAGACACTCTTTCGCATACAGTTTCTGTTTTCCAGTATTAATTAATCTTTAAAGTGTCATTACTAAGGAAGTTGGTGTTTTATCGTTAATGTTGAATGATTCATCCGTACCGTTTTTATCGTTTTGATTCAACAAATGAAAGCGTGTTGCTTTCTCCTTTCAGACTATTTCACGTCTTTGTACAAAATCGTGGAATTTGAAAAACAGGCAATCCACTTTGGGAGTTCAAGAGCTTGCATCATGTAGAATCGAGTTTAAATACATGTAAAATTGACGAGAGTATAACCGCTAGATATGTATGACCTCGAGAGATGACACTCAATCCCCTCTCCTTCAATGACGCCATGTTAATGTTCTCGTTGCCATGGTCTATTGAGATATGACACTTAATGATGCCATGTTATTGTTCTCGTTGTTATGATCTATTTCTTCCCTTTTTCTTGTTTCATGATTATGTATGTAGGGGGTCTCCCCCATATCTTTCAATATAGAATAGTATAGTTTCCATATTTTCATAATTATATTAATTCTAAAGAGGAAAAGGTTTGTTGCTAAGCAGCGACACTTAGACCCTCTTATTACATATATAAAACTGTTGTCAGATAATGTCGCTTCGGAAAATGTTAAACGTCTTCAAATTCAATAGCATCATTTAAGAGCTTATAAATTTACAGCATGGACCAGACATGCACGTTTCGGGAACTAAACCCTCATCAGTGATCCTCAGTCTAAACAATGTAAAATGGCCAAAAAGTGTAAAATTATTATGTCCAAAAATGTACCAAAAGACGTAGCAGAATGGGTGGGATATGATGCTACAGGACCCACGTTTTAGAAATTTCAAGAATTTTTGTACAGAAAATTTCAAATGCGATAAACAGACAGACGATCAACCGAAGTTGATCCAACTTGGCTACATGTGCCCTCGGGGACTCTTGGTCCACCAGCAGTGACACTCACCAAGTAGTTCAAATGTTAAACGTCTTCAAATTCAATAGCATCATTTTAGACCTGATAAATTTACAGCATGGACCAGACATGCACGATCCTCAGTCTAAACAATACCATATGAGCTCAATGAAACAGCACATAACGATTTGAATATTACATGGCCTTTTATGGTGAATGCGCAAGATTTTGCCCCAAAAAAGAAAGGAGAAGATCTCCATCAACACCGGATTACGTGCGCTCAACCCTCCCACTCTTCCGATTACCCTAAGGTCTCGAAGAACGCATAATATTAGTGTAAAATAATATCACTTGTTATGGGTCAGAATACCCCAAAACGCCAGCAAAAATCAGACAAAGACAGAATATAAATTTACAAGTTTAATTATGTACAAAATATATATATTTACAATGATTACAACTTACAATACAATGTCCGGATCAAAGTGTCCGTTACGGTCCACAAAGTCTATCGAATGTGTGGTTTCCGGTAATCACAAACGTTCTCGAAAGATCGGTGTCCAAACGTTGTTAAATGGATTAAAGTCTCAACAAATAAAGTATCCCAGTATATCAGAATAGATGAATGAATCGTGTCTACGAATGTGTAGGAATGCCCCTAAACACAGTTCCTCAGAGGTATTTATACTTAATAACAATGAATTAACCAGAAGCTTCTAGAACACTGACTCATTACAAATGATTAACAATAGAGTAAATTCTAGAAATCACAGTCATGTGATTATAATTAATGATGTAACAAAGAACATACTGGACTATTCTCTAATGAAATAAACATGACATAGTAAAATCTAGAAAGAATAATTATGAAATCATAATATAACATGACTAAGTACATGTGTACCTACACATCAAGTAAAACTAAAGTAATACATGACCCACAACACCTCCCCCCTTAAAAAAAGTTTGAATGTCAATGAAAACTTAGGTGGTAAATTCTGCAAAAAACACTCATGAAACTCTCGATAGTGCATCTGCAATCACATTGTCTTTGCCCTTGATATGGTTAATAATGATATTGTACTCTTGCAACAATAAACTCCACCTTGTAAGTCTTTGGTTCTTGTTTGACATTTTGTGCAAAAATGTGAGAGGGTTGTGGTCAGTAAATACAAGAATGGGATGTAAAGTAACATTCAAATAAACATCAAAATGTTGTAAAGCTAACAATAATGCAAGACACTCTTTTTCAATAGTAGAGTAATTCTTTTGACATTTTGTCAATTTCTTTGAAAAATAACAAACAACTCTATCTACACCATCATCATTTTCTTGAAACAAAGCCGCCCCGATTCCTACGTCACTGGCATCAACAGTAAGCTTAAATTGCTTATCAAAATTTGGAGCTGACAGGACAGGACTATTCATAAGAACACATTTGATTTTCTTAAAAGATTCGTCACAGTCATTGGTCCATGCAAAATTCACTCTCTTTTGTAACAGATTGGTAAGTGGACCAACAACTGACGAGAAATTTGGACAAAATTTTCTGTAAAATCCTGCCATTCCCAAAAATCTCATTATTTCTTTCTTATTGGTAGGAATCGGGAACTTTGAAATAGCTTCCACCTTGGCCATGATAGGAGTAACAAAACCTTGACCTACTTTGTGACCCAAATATTCTACAGTCGCATGACAAAATTCACTTTTCGCAAAGTTCACTGTGAGGTTTGCTTTCCCCAGTATGTCGAAGAAGGTACGCATGATTCGGAGATGATCATCCCAGGTGTCGCTGTAGATGATGACGTCATCGATGTACGCCTCGCATCCTTCGGGATGATTTAGGAGCAAATGAATCATCCTCTGGAATGTGGCTGGTGCGTTTTTCATACCAAAGGGCATTACTTTATATTGGTATAGCCCATCTGGAGTCGCAAATGCCGATATTTCTCTGGCTCTCTCGGTAAGCGGGACCTGCCAATAGCCTTTAAGCAAGTCAAATTTACTGACAAATTTTGCACTGCCAATTTTATCTATACAGTCATCGATTCGTGGGATCGGATAAGAGTCAGTTTTGGTGACTGAATTGACTTTTCTAAAGTCCGTACACAATCGGTAAGTTCCGTCTGGCTTCGGAACCAGAATACATGGGGAACTCCAATCACTATTGCTGGGTTCAATAATGTCATTGTCAAGCATGTATTGAATTTCTTTCCGCATGTATTGAAGCTTTATCGGGTTTAACCGATAGGGATGCTGTTTGATAGGTGACGCATCACCCACAATGACGTCATGATGAGATGCATTCGTCTTTTTTGGAACGTCTGGAAAGATGGTCGTATATTCTCGCATTAATTGATGCACTTCCTCTTTTTGGTGCATGGTCAAATGTCCGAGTTTCACTTCCGGATTTGTCAGAATTTCAGAATTCTTCAAACGGACACTTTGAGCAAAGTCTTTTTCGACAGTCTCTTCATTACATTCAGGTTCAACACAATTTTCTAATGTATTTACATTGGCCAAAGTGGAAACTGGTTTTACAAAATTTCGGTCACTTCTATCAAAATACTCTTTCAACATGTTAACATGACACACTCTTTTTTCTTTTCGCCGACCTGGTGTCTTAACCACATAGTTAACATCACTAATTTTACTCTCAATCTCATAAGGACCGAAATATCTAGCTTGCAAAGGATGACCAGGGATAGGCAAAAATACAAGAACTTTATCGCCTGGTTTAAAAACTCTGTTTCTAGCATCTTTGTCATACCATGTTTTCATTTTCATTTGTGAGGTTTTGAGATTTTCTTGAGCCAATTTGCAAGCATTATATAATTTCTCTTTGAAATTAGACACGTAGTTTAAGAGATTCAAATCGCTAGTCTCAGTCAACCATTTTTCCTTCAATAACTTCAATGGCCCCCTGACCGTATGCCCAAAAAACTAGCTCAAAGGGACTGAACCCCAGGGACTCCTGAACCGCTTCTCGTGCCGCAAACAACACGAGGTGAACCCCTCCATCCCAGTCTTTTTCATACTGGTGACAATATGTTTTCATCATAGTTTTAAGGGTTTGATGAAAGCGTTCAAGTGCCCCCTGGGACTCAGGATGGTACGCAGAAGACTTATACTGCCTGATACCTAGCTCATGCATAACCTGCTGAAACAACCCTGACATGAAATTCGAACCCTGATCTGACTGAATAGCCTTGGGAGTACCTACGAAACTGAAAAACTTTGTAAGGGTCTTAACTATGGTCTTTGCCTTAATATTCCTAAGAGGTATGGCCTCAGGAAACCTAGTCGAAGTACACATAATTGTCAGTAAATACTGATTACCTGACCTAGTCCTATGCAAAGGACCTACACAATCAACTAACACCCTACTAAAAGGTTCCTCAAAGGCTGGAATGGGTTGGAGGGGAGCAGGTGGTATAACTTGATTGGGTTTACCTACCATCTGACAACTATGACAAGACTTACAAAACTCAGACACATCTTTTCTCAACTTAGGCCAGTAAAAGTGACTTAAAATCCTATTATAAGTCTTGTTGACACCTAAATGACCTGCCATGGGTGTGTCGTGAGCTAAACTCATGATGTCCCCGCGATACACTACTGGAACCACTATCTGGTGAACGACCCGCCACACTTCATTAGGGGGTGCATCGGGTGGTCTCCATTTCCGCATGAGGATGCCATCTTGTATGTAGAAGCACTCTCCGACTTTGTCCGCTTCTTCTCGGGGAAGGGCCCTCTTGCTTAGTCGGATGATCTCCGGATCTTTAGTTTGCTCGGAGAGGAACTGCTCACGGCTTAAGGCATCTGTATCTCTGTCTAATGGCGGATGGGAATCATCACCAGGTACTGTCGGAGACTTGTCAACATGAAGTGGTACTGAAGTTTCAGGTACGCTGTCATCAATGGTAGACATGAATGTGTCAGAAAGGTCTATATTTTCGGAGGGATGGTCCTCGTTAAGTGCAGAAGTACTCTCAGCCTCTTTTAGTCTGTTCCTGGCCATCGCCCTGGTAACTGCACAGGCATGGTACAAGTCGTCGTCTTCATCATCGGACACGACATCGGACGTGATTTTCTCACAAACAATCGGATCGGCTACAACTTTGCCGCCAGCTAAATCGTTGCCAAGCAACAAGGAAACGCCTTGAACGGGAAGAGTAGGTCGAACACCTACGATAACAGGTCCAGTAATTAAGTCTGACTTCAAATAAATTTTATGAAGGGGAACATCAATGACGCCTAGCTCCACACCCTGTAATAAAACTGACCTACCAGTAAAAGTGTGCTCAGACAAAGGCAATGAACCCTCTAACAATAAAGTCTGGGCAGCACCAGTATCTCTCAAAATCTGAACAGGCAACGCTTCGCTAGAACCACTGAGTGAAACAAATCCCTGTGACAAAAAGGGCTTATAATGATCCTCCACAAAATCATCAGAACTGGACTTAGAACCCTGAATCTCAGGAGTGTCAGAACAAATCGAATCTAAGGCTTTCCTATCATTTCTAACAGACGCACAGGCCTGTGACTTAAGTTCTTTTTTCTTCTTAAGCTTCAAACACTCACCAATAACGTGACCTTTTTTCTTACAATAATTGCATGTAGGAAGCGACCCCACCCCTGGGGATGCCTCAGAACGCTCGGACCTAGGACCGGACGTAGAACCACCTTGAGATGGTGACTGGGAACTAATGGACGACTGAGACTCTTGTAAATTTTTCTTTGGAAAATCTGAAGTTTTTGCGCTATCGCTAGATTGAGTTTTTGACACAAAATTTTTCTTGTGAGTGAGAGCATACGTATCAGACAAAACAGCGGCCTCTTCAAGAGTTTTAACATTTTTGTCTTCCAAATGAGTTCTTAAATCTTGATGTACACACTCTTTGAACTCTTCTATCAGAATTATTTGACGCAAATTGTCAAATGAATTGGGAATTTTCTTGGATCGAAACCACTGATCAAATAAATCTTCCTTTTCTCGAGCAAATTCAACATATGTTTGATTTTCAAACTTTTTGTACTTTCTAAACTTTTGTCTGTACGCCTCAGGTACTAACTGATATGCTCTCAAAATCGTGTCCTTGACCTTGTCATAGTCTGAACTCTCAGCAATACTGAGCGCCGAGTACACTTCAGCCGCTTTGCCAATAAGTACGCTTTGTAACAAAGTTGGCCAAAAATCACGTGGCCACTTCAGATTGGCCGCGATTTTCTCAAAATGTGGAAAATATTTGTCCACGGACTTTTCTTGAAATTTTGGTACTAATCTGATGTTTTTGGCGGCATCGAATTCAGACTTGACAGGCGAAGGAACAGGATTTTCCTTAACGCTTTTTTCTAACTTTAACTTTTCTAGCTCAAACTGGAGTTCTCTCTCGTGCATACGTTCCTGTTTCTCTCTTTCTTCTTTTTCTCTTTGTCTTTCTTTTTCTTCTTTTTCAAATTGTAATTGTAATTTCATTTTCTCTAATTCAAACTCATATTTTGACATTTTGGTTTCGCTTGAAACAGGTTCAACAGGAAAATCGTATGACGAAAAGATCTCCTCAATTAAAAGCTCTTTAGCCACAATATTTCTAATTTCTTGTTTTCTCATAGAAGATTTTACATCTAACTTCAAGTGAAGACCTAAACCAATCAAATCATCTTTTTTCAGTGATTCGAACTCATCTACAGTCGGCGATTTCAAAAATTCAGTGACCGAAAATACCATGATTGATTTCTGCTGGCAAAAGTTTTGAGAATTTTCCTTTTTTCAAAAAACGAACTTTACGTAAAAATGCAAATATGCAGAGATTACTATCCCGGACGAGCCCCCAATTCTGTTATGGGTCAGAATACCCCAAAACGCCAGCAAAAATCAGACAAAGACAGAATATAAATTTACAAGTTTAATTATGTACAAAATATATATATTTACAATGATTACAACTTACAATACAATGTCCGGATCAAAGTGTCCGTTACGGTCCACAAAGTCTATCGAATGTGTGGTTTCCGGTAATCACAAACGTTCTCGAAAGATCGGTGTCCAAACGTTGTTAAATGGATTAAAGTCTCAACAAATAAAGTATCCCAGTATATCAGAATAGATGAATGAATCATGTCTACGAATGTGTAGGAATGCCCCTGAACACAGTTCCTCAGAGGTATTTATACTTAATAACAATGAATTAACCAGAAGCTTCTAGAACACTGACTCATTACAAATGATTAACAATAGAGTAAATTCTAGAAATCACAGTCATGTGATTATAATTAATGATGTAACAAAGAACATACTGGACTATTCTCTAATGAAATAAACATGACATAGTAAAATCTAGAAAGAATAATTATGAAATCATAATATAACATGACTAAGTACATGTGTACCTACACATAAAGTAAAACTAAAGTAATACATGACCCACAACACACTATACAAACAAGACAGCAACGTGCATGGACCCAATCAACACACAGATGGATATGTAAATGGATATAAAAACAGAGGCGTATGGTACGAAAATTTTCACTTATGCATCATGGGTAAACTCGATATGTTCTCAAATTAAACATTAAAAATTAAACACATTCACAAACGGAGTCTTGTCTTTTCAAAGAATTAATCCGTATTTCCAGAATCGATTTAACTGTTCATTTCAGAACATGCATGACCGTCTGCCCTTGTCATGTTTACGTTTTGTTTTCCTTTTAAAACCAATTAATTTCCACACCTCATACATTCTTGATATCCAACTAGACTTAGATGAAAACAATATGACGCCTAGGATTGTGAATGCTTTGACATATATATCGCTAAGTCTTATTCATGCAGTGAGATCACCATAAGTGTGTCTCATCAACCTGAAAAACACCTTTGTACTTGCTAAACAAACCATATTTGATGCTGCGGATATAAACTTCAACAGATCATTGCAGAGGTGTTGTGCCGTTCACTTTACCCTGGATAGCGTCCATGAAGCTTTGAAATTTTCTGTTACAAAATTTCTTGAAATTTCTAAAACGTGGGTCCTGTAGTATCATATCCCACCCATTTTGCTACGTCTTTTGGTACATTTCGGACATCATAATTGTCATACTTTTTGGCCATTTTACATTGTTTAGACTGAGGATCACTGACGAGGGTTTAGTACCCAAAACGTGCATGTTTGGTCAATGCTGTAAATTTATCAGGTCTTAAATGATGCTATTGAATTTGAAGACGTTTAACATCAGTAATCTTTAGGTTCTGAACTGCACATGTAGATGTTTTGGTAACTTTTTATTTATAATTTCAGCTAATTTAAATAGTTCATCCATATGTATAACTAAGATACTGTTCACATAACCACACTTATAATACAGCACATACATGTATTTTCCTGTCCATCTTCTACATAGCAATGATATCTACTGTCCTATTTACCAAATCCAGAGCTCCCTGTTTTCCCAGTTTTCTCTCAAATATGTTATTTTCATCTTCCAAAAAGATATCAATTTTATAGTAATCCTTTAGTCGTAACAGAAAATACAATTGTTTTGGTTGTACGTCAATTAAATTAGAAATAGGGCGGTAAATAAAAAGTATACGGTGATTTCCTATAGTATAATCACTGAAAATACGCTTTGATGTCACTGTTTACTATTGTTGACACGGAGAACAACATGACGGTGGCTTGAAATTAACATGTAAATTTCCCGTAGATATTTCATTCTTCATATTGCAGTTTAAAGGCTGATGGTATTGGCAAGTTGATGTTAATTTCAAGTAACGACTAAAGGAGGTAAATTCTCGAAAACAATAATTGATAAGAAAAGTCTTAAGACGACAGAATAAATCGCCAATACAGGGTGCTCTGGATGTAGTGAACAGTACAGTAATATTCATTTGCTGGAGGTCTACTGTCCTGTTCACTAATTCCAGAGCACCCTGTTTTCCCGGTTTTCTCTAAAATATGATAATGTCATCTTCCAAAAAGGTATAAATTTTATAGTACTCCTTTTGTCGTAACAGAAAATACCATTGTTTTGTCTGTGCGTCAGCTAAGTTAGAAATAGGACGGAAAATAAAAAGTCTACGGGGATTTTCTATAGTAAAATCGCTGAAAATGTGTGACGTCGGAGGCTTTGACGTCACTGTTTACTATTGTTGACACGGAGAACAATATGGCGGCGGCTTGAAACTAACATGGGATTTTCCCGTAGACATTTTATTTTTTCATATTGCGGTTTGAAGGCAGCTAATAGGGTAAGTTGAAATTAATTTCCAGTTACGACTAAAGGGGGTCAATTCTCGGAAACAATAATTTATAGCAAAATTCTTCAGACGACAGAATAAATCGCCCAAACAGGGTGCTCTGGATTTAGTGAACAGGACAGTAAGTGACCGAATTGACTCTTTGCAGTTATAAAGTCCGGTCATATTATGCCAAAAATGATATCGAAGTAATTGCAAAAAGAATTCCAAGACTTGATTTAAATTCTAAACACACGTACAAAACACATATTAAAAGTCCTCACTCGATACTTCACGGCAAGTGCCGTATTTAGACCCCCTTCATTTTAGTCAAAATGCAAAACGACCAATTGTGGCATGTTCAGTTGATCAGAACACCAATAGAAAGATTCAGTTTTAACATAAAATTGTTTTTATGACATCTTTAGTAAATATATAAGACATTTAATAAAATTCAAGCTTGTAGATGTAAGCAAAAAAGAAAACCGACCATCAAAATCGGTAAAAATGACAATTTTTAGTCAGCAAAAGCAGGAAAACGTATTTTCATGAGGCCAAAAATTCACTTTTCCACCAAGAAGATTTAAGAGGATTTTTGATATGTTGATTGTATAGCAAAATTTTAAAAACATTTCTTTTGCAATTTGTTAGATTTCAAATCGTAATATTACTGGACTAATAGTTATATATGTTATGAGGCTTTTGATATAGACATTTGAAGAAAAGTTGTCTTGATATCAAATTCTATTATGATGAGAAAATTCGATGCTGATTTTTATTTTTCATGATCTTCTTAACATAGAAAAATATTTAGAATAATCATTTTAATATTTCAAGAGAGTTCTGGTTTTCTTGACACCTGACAATGATTAATGTCTAAGGTAATTTACTTTTCATAGTGACATCTCTAATCTTCCAATAGATATTGGTCCTGAATCGATTTGATTAAATTTCTTCATGATTTTGTTTTTCACTTGTCAAGGGTAATAGTAACATAGGCTTTCCTTATCATGTTTTTTTTTATGTTTTCTTAAAGCATTTACAGCGACAATGTCTTATATTTTTGCTTTCGTGTCTTAAGGATTGTTTATGAATTACACATAAGAAAGTAAAAAAACAATAGAGTACCGGTATCAACAACGATTTATTGCTTTATTGATTTATTTGATATAAAACAAAACAAATCGGTTACATCAAGATCAAAGAAATTCTACGGAAACATTTCTTGTGATGTATTGAAAATAGAATATTCATAAAAAATATATATATACTGGACTCAGATCAAGGAGAATAAATTAATCATAATTTACTACTTCGAGTTCCAATGTTTCCTTTAAACGAAAGAAGCTGCTGAAAGCAAAAACAAATTACTATATTGCCTTATTAACTTCCAAAATTTTCTCTTTTTTTTCAAATTTACTACGCATTTCTTTTACGATGGCCGCCTGATCATATAACCTATAAAAACCGTTTAATAATAAATCTGGCATGACTATTCCTTCATTGATTACTTATTAGTAATTGCTTTACAGCTTTGTATTACAAATGTTTCTACTCAAATTAACGCGTACATGAAAAACACCTTTCATGGGCAACCGCCATACCAATTGTCAACAACCATACAATAATCAGTAAGGAAATAGCGACAAAATTATTGAAACTATATGAAAGTAATTTCCACAACTGAAAAGGTAGAAGCTTTTACACGAGTTCAGATATATAAACCATGATGTTCTAGGTAGACATGGTTCAAGCAAAGGAATCAATAAAGTCTTTTCATCGTAGGTATTTATAAAATCATTCCACCGTTAACAAGCATGCTATTTGGATATTTTGGCCCGGGATAACCCACAGTTTGTTGAATCATCTTTATTATATATATTTGACAAAAATTAAAAAGATAACAGTCAAATGATTTTGCAGACATGTTTTCTGACATAACGAGTATAGATCCCAAATCTCACATATTTTTGAAGGATTCAAAGATATGTAAAGATGTTTTGTCAAGATTGAAATTTATCACATGATACACCTGTTATGCAGTTTCATAAAGCCATTTCATAATCAAGTGATATGATAACACGTTGCACATCGCTCTGTGTGAATGCAATTGGTCAAGTTTAGAGCCTCATCACCTACACTGTGACAAGTGTGACCTTTCAAATATCATTTCGAGTTACCCCTCGCCAAGACACAACTCTTTATCCTTTATCGTATGAAATGAAAATTAAATTGAGATCCTATATATATAACAAAGGAGGGGATCTCCAACAACACCAGGTTGCAGCACCCACAGCAAACCCCAAAACAACCGCGCGGCCCAATGCAAAAACATTTGTATTACGTACGCCCTCTTATTATATCCATTTACATATTCATCTGTGTTGCTTGGGCCCCTGCGTTTTGCGGTCTTGTTTGTGTGTGGTCATCTGACAGTGAGGAGGTTGTTTTACACCACAATTGCACGTTCTTCGAGACCTCTGGGTAATCGGAAAAGTGGGAGGGTTGAGCGCACGTAATCCAGATAACCACACCTTCTGCTATTTCCGTGGCAGATGGCCGTCCTAAGTCGGCACCGGTTGCCCATTGGTCTCGTTTGTTTATGTGTAGTCCTTTGTGTTTGATGTTTCTGTGTTGTGCGTTGACGTTCCTTGTCCCTTATGCGTCTCTTTCTGTGCTTGTCTGCTTTGCGTTTTTGAATTGGTAGTTTTGGGGTTTTGCTGTGGGTGCTGCAGCCTGGTGTTGTTGGAGATCCCCTCCTTTGCTTTACTTTCACAACCTGCACTTTATGGTGACATAATTAACAAAATATCGAAACACCAAAGTTGAATAACATTACAATAGCATTAGTGCATAAATATTGGTAAATGACTAGTATATCATCTACGTCAGAAGCACTCTTAATAATTCGTAATCTCATTTCATTCTTCGTTAAATGCATTGTTCACTTAAATGTTTTTGTGCTGTCAATTTTAAGACTCTTTTGGGAATAGATACATATCCATTTAAACAGGATCACGTCATTGGTTGATATATCTGACTGTATATTTCTTCTTATAGAAATATGACGTATTTTTATAATACTGCAGGTTTCACAAAAAGAAATGAAGGAAGTTCATAATGTTACCAATCGGTGAGGTTTCCAAAAGTTTTCCTAAATCATTTGTTATTTGCGATACTAGTATCACTATCAACTCCGCAAATTGTCTCCCTAAATCGTCAAACGAATACGATATAGTCGATTCTGTTGAATGTGTTCCTGATTTCTTTTTATCACGTCTTTTTGTTTTCCATTTTCCTGTCGTGCAACATCACACAGATCTCTATTCTACCATTATATCATTTCTATAATATATCCATAGGGCACGTTATATCGTATATCCATAGGATATATCCGTAGGGTACGTTCTAACATATATCCATAGGGTATGTCCTATCATATATCCGTAGGGTACGTTCTATCATTTATCCATAGGGTATGTTCTATCATATATCAATGGGGTACGTTCTATCATATATCAATGGGGTACGTTCTATCATATATCCATAGGGTACGTTATATCATCAATACATACGGTACGTTCTATCATATATCCTTAGGGTACGTTCTATCATATATCCATAGGGTACGTTCTATCATTTATCCATAGGGTACGTTTTATCATATATCCATATTTTACTTCCTATCATATATTCATTGGGTACGTCCTATCATATATCCATAGGGTACGTTCCCCTGTTTTCACTTTTGATTATCATTTTCCTATCTTTGTTTTGTGTCATGTATTTTCAAGAATATTTTAATGGTGGCTTTTGGATCCCAGCTTTGGGTGTTTGACTTTCATTCACTGATTTAGTTTAGTTTATCACTTGTTATGTGTCGTAGATTTGTTACGTGTCGTATATGTGTTATGTGTCGTAGATGTGTTATGTGTCGTATATTTGTTATGTGTCATAGATTTGTCATGTGTCGTAGATTTGTCATGTGTCGTAGATTTGTTACTTGTCGTAGATTTGTTATGTGTCGTAGATTTGTTATTTGTCGTAGATTTGTGTCGTAGATTTGTTATTTGTCGTAGATTTGTTATGTGTCGTAGATTTGTTATGTGTCGTAGATTTGTTATGCGTCGTAGATGTGTTATTTGTCGTAGATTTGTTATGTGTCGTAGATTTGTTATGTGTCGTAGATTTGTTATGCGTCATACATTTGTTATGCGTCGTAAATTTGTTATGTGTCGTAGATTTATTCTCGTTCGGTCTATTCGTAGTGGTTTAAGTCATCGTAAGGTTCATACGAGAAAATTCAAGGTTATTATTTATTAAGTACTTAATTAATTGTGGATAGAAATGTTTCTTCAATAATACCATGTATTTATTAAGTAAAACCCTTTCATCCATGACTATTAAGCTTCATTGTAAATCACATGTTGTCCTCTTTCACAAGGCATAACGTGTCAGCTCGTAATTTCATCTTTTTATTAAATAATTATGGACTATTGCCTCTTTTCTACGTTTTACAGTAGAATTATCACGAACTTGAAAAGGGCATTTCATAATTCCATTTCGTGTTGTTATTGTATGAATAAAACATCACATGCATGATAAACATAAAGTTGTTTTGCATGGTACGTTGAGGATTGGTATCTATTTATGTCGAAGTTAACAAATAACACGGTTTCCTAAATATAGGTGCCTTAAAGTACAGGCTAAAATATAGTATTGTTTCTATTATTTTGTTTATTGTGCATGGATATTTTAAAAGGTCGGTCGCATTAGATCCAAATAAAACACAATTTCAACTCCTCACATTCTGGTAGACATTCATAAAATCTTTTTTATAATCAGATTATCATATGTTTTCACGTGGGGTTTTTTTAACCTAGGATAAGGTCAGGAAATGCCCATATGTGACACTTAAGATATTTAACTATAATTATTCCACTGTCCGTGGCATTAAATATACGGTAACACATCTGCTCAACGGTTGGTCAACAAAAATAAAACGAATTTGCTTCTTTCAAGAATGTTTAAGTTAATGTGTTATTTGAATCTCCACAGAAGATTTTGTAAAATGGAAATTCATTTTAAGCTGTTAAAATTATGCGGTGCCGCACTATTGCTAATGTTATAGAGTTAACTCACTTCTGATAAGTCAGCAATTGTGTATATAGTTTTAGAATATTTAAAACAAAGAAAACGTTAAGACTGATTGGGTAATCAGTTGCGGAAATATTATCTAAGTTTTGTTCGTTGTGTTTCTACTTTGTAAACACAGATTCCATGAGGAAAGTTTGACAGGCACTTGAATTTTTCGATTATATTGTACATCTAATGTCTTCATCGATTTTATTCAGGGCGCTACATGCCATCATTTTTGGTAATTTTCTTGTTTTATCTTTTAATACCGTGGCCAATGAGCGAAGCTCCCATCCCCCCCCTTTTTTTTGATTTTAGATAAAACGATACAATTTTCTGGATAAGTAGCGAGACTAAAATTGTAAAACACATGTATCATACATTTTAAATGATATAGCTCTATCTGATATTTCATGAAACTAAAACAAATTCAGAGTGAGCTTAACCACTGAATCACATACCATGTTCATAAAACTAAAAAGGATATAAAGTAGTCTGTTCATGTATGCATCTGTTTGGTGTTTTGATATCGTGTTAGTGTTCCTCGTCCCTTCTGAGTTTAATGATTATGTATAATTCTACTCTTTCTGGACATTCTGAATTGCTGTCATCATCATGAAACAAGACATATTTACCTGATATGTACATCGAGACAATCACCGAATTTGACAAATTTCCATGGAGCTGTTGCGACAGTGTTGCATGCAGACAGGAGACGCTGACCCTCCCCGGGAACCTGGTCACACTTCGGAATGTTGTTCATTCCGGGGTTCGCAACTGTCCCAATGGAAATTCTAATGATTTTGCCTTGCCTTCTGGACTTTGAGACTGAATAACTGATGGGTATTTAATTGATGCATTCGAGTCTTAAAGGAAATCCTCTAGCTTTCTTTCATTTTGTTCCTTTATACTTCTACTTTCAATATGGTTTGTTTCAGGTTAACGACCCCGTCATTCACTGCAAACTTATATTTTTCAGCCCTCCCACAATAGTTTGTAATATGGATCTTTTACAATTTGATATGTTCATGTAGAGGTTATTTGCTTGATGCATGTTATTTGCTTGATGCATGTTCCTTCTTACAGTCATTTTTTTCTTATTCTGTATCCCCTTCGCTTTCTAGATTTGTATTTGATGTTTCGAACTGTGTAATTTGGTGTTCCTTGTGCCTTTTGCGTCTCTTTCTGTGCATGTCTGTTCTATGTTTTGCCTTGGGTGTTTGTGATTTTGCTGTGGGCGCTGCAACCGGATGTTGTCGGAGATTCCCTCCTTTCTTTAATATTAGGAACCACGATTTTCATTCATTATCGTATCATTCTAACGATGTTACTATATATACTAAGTTTGGTCCTATATAAATTTGACATCAAATATTATTTTGCTACTTTGGCAACCCATCTTAATTAAAGGTAGTTAACATCATAGTAATATATCTCCAAAACTCGTTTGGTAATTGATTTTATTTTGCTATGCTACAGAATCGCTACAGGAAATTTGGAGCAGCGCACTCTTTGCAAAGTAGAAACACAGAAACATACTAGGCAACGCAAAGCGTATCATCCGCTCACACGGCATATAAATCAATAAACTCACTCACGCTGTATACAAAAGTAAAGAGGAGACCTCCAACAACACCTAGTTGCAACACTAACAGCAAAACCCCAAAACACCCACTGAAAAAACAGAAGGCAAGTACGAGAGACGTAAAAAGCACGAAGAACACCAAATGAAATAGAAACATCGAACATAAAATCTAGTTACCGAAGGGGATAAAGATAAACATCAAAGAAGTACATAACCGTTTTAAGATGACTACACATAGACCAACGAGACTAATGGGCAATCGATGCCGACTTAGGACGGCCAACAGCCACGTCAGTAGCAAACGGTATGGTTATTCTGGATTACGTGCGCCGCCCCTCCCACTTTTCCTATTAGCCAAATGTCTCGAAGAACGCACAATTATGGTGTAAAATAACCTTCTTATTGTATTGAGTTAAAGAAGATCCTGACGACAATCTCAACAGCACTCACAATAGAGAACCAAATAGAGCACCGTCGGACCCCAACAAGCGAGAGGTGGGACCAGGTGCCCGGGAGGAGTAGGCATTCCCTGTTGGCTAGCCGCACCCGCCGTAGATGTTCAAGCACGGAAACGAGTTCAACATATAAAAATCATGTACTGTCTGAGGTTATGTCTTTATAGAAAGTGCTATGGCGATAATGTCAGGAAAATATATTCAACACACTCAGATGAACATACAAACAGACAGCAAGGATTTTTTAAAAAAATATTTCCAATATGTGAACTTGTAATTTGACCTGTGACCTTGAAAATCAATAAGGCTCTTTCTCTTGGCATTTGGTAAAGATCCAATCGTACTGGGTTCTCTAGGTTGTATACAAGGATTTTAACTACAATGTATTTCTAATATGTGAGCTTGACCTATGACCTTAAAAATCATTAGGGTTCTTCTCCTTGTCATGAGCAGGAAGTGTATGAAGTGTTGTAAAGATCCCGTCAAAACTCTCTAGGCTGTACACAACGATTTTAACTATTTCCAAAAAGATTTTAAATATTTTCAATCTGTGACCTTGACATCTGACCTATGACCTGAAAAATGACAAATATGGATAATGACCATATCCCTGTATACATCACAAAATCGTTGTGATTAAAAGAAAAGAAACTTAAAAGGAACTCTTCCTCCTGTCATACACTAAACGTGTATGGAATTTCATCAAGATCTGATAAAAAATGTGCCCTTTAAGTTGTAAACAAGGATTTTAGCCATTTCCTATCTGTGACCTTAACCTTGAACCTATGTCCTTGAAAATCGATACGCTTCTTCCTCTTGCTTTGTGATTGAAGTTTGGTCAAGATCCTATCAAAACTGTGTCCTTTAGGCTGTATACAAAATTGTTATGTACACACGCACATACGCACACCCTAACACACCCACATACACACGAACGGTGGCGTTACTTTTATACATTATTACGGTTCAGACAGGTAATATGGTCTGATATAACTTGTCTGGAATTCATATTTCCCGAGCCAAAGGCGATTAGGAATATTATACAATTATTGACTGGGAATGAGGGCCATATATATTTTGTTGGACCTGAAGATAAAATATAGCCCTCGGCCTTCGGCCTCTGGCAGTAATTTATCTTCAGGTCCAACAAATCATATATTGCCCGAATTCCCAGTCAATAATTGTTTTGTGTTACCTAACATCAATACTGCAGCAACGAACCGATTAACCCGGCATGTTTACGTTCATTTTCGTCTATAAGAGAAAGAGCGCGGACAAATTGAGCTAATAGCGTCATCAATTACGTGACGTCACAAACGATTTACTGTTTATCGGTCAAAATTTTTTCAACTATTGCCCTAGGGCCAATATTGATCTAAATATTGACTGCTTGGTCAAATATTCGAATTTATAGGCATTTTTCCTGTGGAGATTTTATATTGAGATACTGATAGGGGTATAACAATAGGTTCTATCAAGATCTACTGAGGAGACATGAAAATTGACACGAGTGACGGAAATTTCATCTTTTCCCGAATGGAGTGTAGCACAACGAGGGAAAAGATGAACAATTTCCGTGTCTAAATTTTTATGTTTCGCCTAGTAGAAAGTGAAAAAATATATATCTTCCTCATTGAAACAAAATAAAAAAAGTGAATTAAAACAACATTTTATGCCATGTAACGCCATGTTTTCTGACGACGTTACTGTGACGTCACAATGTCACAATAAGATTCTCCTCTACCATTGGTCAATTGTAGCCTTTGAGACAATTGATGTGTCTCACATAGGCTGTCTTACAGGGTACAAGCAAAACTGGAGAAGAATATTGATTCCAGACATGGTATATAAGACCATATTACCTGTCTGGAACCGTAATATTAAACATTACAGAAGTACATGTACATTTTCGTCCTTCTGCAAATCACTTATAAATTGTCATCTCAAATTTATGAGAATCTAATTTTCGAAACACGTGTCTGGTGCATAAAAAATGGTTTGAAATTTTAGAGTTGGAACACTTCCGTATAATTCAAAATGGCGTCAACAGTCAAATTTCTAACTTTGATTGTAAAATTTTCTTCACCATTAAAAAAAAATCGTACCTGTAAAGGGTTATTCAAAATGAATTAACCACGAAAGAAGTTCATTTTAGCAGAAAAATAGATACAATGAGCTTAAGCGAGAGGAAATATTAATATGTTTGAACGTTTTTACGGGAAATGCTCGCTATGACGTCAAGAAACAAGGTATCCATGACGTCACAAAGTTCCATATTTACGACTGCAGTCGGGTAATATAGTCTCATAATTATCTGAAACACGTGTCTTGTGTATTAATAACAAATATGGATAATGACCATATTCCTGTAAACAGCACAAAATCGATAATTCAGAAAATCAGAAACCGAAGGCATACAAAATCAGGATAAAACAGGAACCAAAGCAAACAAACAAAAACCTCCACCACATGAAAAGAAGCGAAGTCCCGATTTGGGAGTGAGACCAGGTGCCCAGGAAGAGTAAGCATATCTTGCTTGTGTGCAACACCCGTCGCTTTAATTCGGTAGAACTGTCACAATCGGTCACTTCCATTTTGGAAGACATAGTGTATAATCTTTGGTTGGATGGTTCAAATGGTCTATGACAGAATATCATTCACTATTCTGGAGAGTGGGAAATCATAGTGTATGACGAGTTCCCCATATCGACCGTAGAACTTCCTCAGTGACGATGTAAGTAAAATTGGTTTGAAATGTTGCTGAAGAATGTAACGAGTTGGATCACTTCTTTTATTTAACTATACTTACTTTTGATTAGTACTGCATATTGTCATATGCCATTGCATTACTGTGTTATGACGGATTATAACGGACGACTAGCCACTTCCTGGACATGTTTGGTAGGACTAGAAGTTTCCATAAAGTGTCATTGGTCATTTCTTATTAATCTACGACCTTTTGTATTTGTAATTATTTTCCTGTGACCATCCATTTGAATTAGAGAAAGACAGTTCAGATACAGGTCAAATAAAAGTTTTGCAGTTCACATTTGCTTCTCATCGATTATCCCACAATAACGGATGATCTAAGCATCACCTTCTCCTTGTAAAAAGTCAGATTTCATTATTGCCTTCTTATGGTTTATTGCTACTCTATTAAACAGAGATGAAAGGAAAGTCAATCACATATAAGGATCCTTTCAAATGTTTTTTACCGCAAGGTTACGTTTGTTACTGACTACAGTATATTGGACAAGCACTTTATTGGATACAACTTCTTTTTGTGCAATGTGAATGTTGATTCCGAAGTTAACGTCAGTTTATAAACCAATGTAAAAATAGGGCAATATATTTATCTTATATACATTATATTGATTTTATATTTCGCTTTCTTTTACTGATTCATAATACCTTGTATTAATTAAGGAGTTAACTTTTATTCTCCCTTGTACAAACATTGTTGTTCTTAAAGACATTTCAGGTCTAGTTCATACTAACGAGACGTCTCGTGTCAGCCCAGTACTCTCAATTATTTGCTCTGTTTTTATTTCATTCACTGATTACATTGATTCACAGCAGATTGCGTACGTACTTAGAGAACATTTTTAAATTAACCAAAGTGTTTTGAATCTATGAAAGTTGTAAACATAAACATGAAAAATGGGGCAATGATGTAAGAAGGAATTAGAAAAAAAACCTTCAAAACAGAACAATAGCACAAATAAACGGAGAAAGTTCTACAACAAGTCATCTGATTTGCGTAAATTGTTCAAACTATGTACAAAAATACGTTTTAAGTACCATACTTTCAATATACAAACAATCGTGTTCGGTCAACTTCGGTTGTTCGTTTCTCCAACGCATTCGATAATTTCTGTTATCAAAACTTCTTTAAATTTCTAAAATGTGGGTCCTGTAGTATCATATCCCACCCATACTGCTACGTCTTTCGGTACACTTTTGGACATTTAATTTTCACAGTCTTTCGCTGTATTACATTATTTACATTGAGGATCACTGACGAGGGTTCAGAACCCGAAACGTGCATGTCTGGTCCATCCTGTAAATTTATCTGTTCTAAAATGATTCTATTGAATTTAAATACGTTTAACATGCTTACTCCTCCCGGGCACCTGATCCCACCTCTAGGTTGCTAGGGGTCCGTCGATACTCAACATAGTGCTCTATTGTGAGTGCTGTTGAGATTATCGTCAGGATCTTCTTTAACTCATTTGTGTCACACTTATGCCCTTTGCCGTGTGGAGCTCGTAAAAAAGTTCCCCGCGAGGGGTTTGACAGTAAGTGTTTTGAATATACTTCCCTGACATGGTCGCCATAGCACTTTCTATATAGACATAACGTCAGACAGTGCATGCATTTTATATACTGTGTTCATTATCGTGCATTAACATCGACGGCGGGTGCGGCTAGCCAACAGGAGATGCTTACTCCTCCCGGGCACCTGATCCCACCTCTAGCTTGCTAGGGGTCCGTCGATGCTCAACATAGTGCTCTATTGTGAGTGCTGTTGAGATTATCGTCAGGATCTTCTTTAACTCATTGGAATTGTTTTAAAAGATAAAAAATCGAATATTTCAAAGCATCTTAATATTAAAGTCGATTTCCGCGGTATCATTAACTTTTCTCTTATTTTTAATCATAGAATATTAGGTCATTTAATGAAAATGAAAAATAAAAATTATCTATAAGACCGTTTAGCAAGACCATGTCAAACAAATATACTGTGAAATAATTTAATCAAGAAGAGGCATCAAGCAAATGGGGATATCAAACTTTGGAAGAACTCATAAAAAATCTTATTTCCGTAAGTTTAATAATAATGCGTCTTCGGTCAAATAAATTGATTTCAGACTCTGTATGCAACAATACCAAATTCCGCGTTGAATGACACATACTTTGCAACAAAGAAAATAAAGAATTTTTAATAAAATCGATAGTTATATAGTATATAGCTTCCCAAGGATTAATTCCATAGAATTTTAAATCGGCTTCATTAATAGAGATGGTTATTATCCCTGGCCACCTGATCTCATTTCTACTGGGGAGTCACTTTTGCTCCTCTGGTAATCTTGATTGGCATCCTGGTTCTTCATGATTGCTGAAAGTGATTTTTGAGTTCTCGTTCTGGATTTGTATTTGACTTTGTCATTTGGCTATGTGGATATTTATTATATATCTTTGCTTTTAAGGAGGTCCAGGACAGGCAGACTAAATAAAGATCCTATCATATAATTTTCCTAAAAATTATAAATGTTAATAATTGAAACATACTTTTTCGACATGCAAAGTTTTTTACCGTTAGTTTTGAAGCTACGAAGGTATATATATAGCCAATGAAAGCCCCAAAATGGACGGTAAATGTGACCTTAAAATTAACACAATTTAGGTAATGAAAAACAGTTACAAATCTTCTGTAGAGGTAGAATATTAACAAGTTCTGTATTTTTTGATGTGGACAATCGGATATATATAAAATTATAAATGATTACTAAGACTTTTAAAAGGAATTGTCGAAAAGAGATTAATTTATGTATATTTTCAGAACATCTTTAAGTTGTTAATTTTCAATAATAAAGTCCATTTATCTGAAACCCTATCATTTATTTTTCGTAAAAACTTTATATTATGTTTTTCATATGTCAAGTGAAATAGCGATAAGTTCCTATTGAAATTTGACCGTCAGGTTTTAAGTTATAGTGATTTTGTTACCCCCTCCCCCTTATTTTAACGTTACCTAATGCTGACTTTCTTGCGAAAAACGCGCCAACGTCGCCGTTTCTATTATGACGTCATAATTGATCTAGAGCTTTCCGATGGGGGTCTTTCGGATACTGTTCTGGACCCCCTTAATTCTCTTTAGGTTCGCCGAATAGACCTTATTCAGATAAGATCGAGCTGATTTCTTCGTAGCAAACATTTATCCCATAATGAAATCAATTGTCGTTTTATGTGTTTAAAGACTTTTTCTCAATCCATGTTTACCTTTGTCTCTAGTTGTTTGTCCGTCGTTTGTGGTTTCTTTCTTCGATGATTTTGAGTAATGAAAAAGGTCCTAAGTATATGGGATCTGCCTGAGATCATCTTTCCTTTTTTGCAGTTCAAAGATTTTTCGGTACGCTAAATATATACTGTTGAATTTGTTTTCGTTACGCAACTTAAGAGTGTAATTACAATAAGATTTTTTTTCCGAAGAATTTTCAGAGATGATGGATTTTTATAGTACTTTGCTTAAAGATTGCAAAATGCAAATGTTTTGATTTTGTTATTTTGTTGCTATGAAACAATACAATAGCCATTGATCAAAGAAACATCTAATAACCATTACATTATATAAGAAAATAGAACTTTATAAATTGGAACTGATTGATAACGGGTAACGATGTGTTAGAATTATCCCAAACAATTACATGAAACACGATACAACGGATATGTCTAAATTGTTCTTTCCAGAAACGTTTTGAATCGCCCAATTACAAGTGTTTGATGAAACTTTATTTCAAAACGTTTTCGAAGAACAACATAGGTCAATGATGCATGTTGCATACTGAATAAGGAATCATGTAATTTCAAAGATGCATGAGGAAACATACATTCTGCTCTATTTCTGTTTTCTCAATCTAAATAGGTAGCATCACCTAAACAATCACAATATATCAACAAATGATACTATCGGTTTTGCATGTGGAGCGTTTTGACAGACTAGTAATTCGTCCAATCAGAAAAATTAAAGCAAAGCGACTCACTGAAAAACAACATAACCAGGGATTTATTTGTATAAAAGTTATCTCTGCAAAAATTCGTCTTTTCATGCGGACAAAACTGTGTAAGAATAGGTTGGTATATTTCTGCACAACTGTGTGTATTTATTCTAGGGGAGGGGTAACACAGTGAAAATATAAGCACTTAAACATCCCTTTTTCAACAATGTCGCAATATATTTTACTTCAGAACAACCCAATAACATTGAATCTGATATATTTACCGGTTTTACCTTCTATACGCGGGGAAATTGACACGTGTTGTTTACAAGCAGATGACGATTGCTCTTAACGAGCAACTGAGTGATTCATATTATCTCTTTTGCCGACTGTTTTAATAATTTTGTCTGGCTTGGCTTTTTTCCTAGTTCTGTATGTCCATTCTTATTCTGATTTGGGTTCTGGGTTTGAAATTCACTCACTCATAAGTTATAAACTCATGCTAAGTGTTCTGATCTAGGCTTCAGGATCATATCCTCGGTTTGATTTTGTTTTACTAGATTCAATTAAATCATTATTTCCATTACATTTCGATCTGCCTTTGGTCATTTGATACACCCATCATATGAAGGGACGTATTATGGTATGGCGATGTCCATCTGTTTAAAATCTTTTCGTCATAGAAAAGGTATAATCGAGAAAGATATAATCGAATGGATAAACGTACCTATGTAAATAATCAAAACAAATAATGTGACGATCATACACATAACCTCTGGAAACAAATAGATAACAGTGAACACAGAAGACCAGCTCAGAAAAATCAAGGAAAGATACCATCAAATGGAGGGAGATATATATTCACATCGAACCAGTATTCTTTGCTTCCATGGCCTACTGAAGACGAACAATCCTACATAAAGAGCAAATGGTGTGGGTATCCAGTTTACGAATTAATACGTGAAATCATTTTATTTATGGTAGACGTGTAAGATGATATGAAATTAAGTTGTATCCCCAGTAGAGATCAAGTAATTGTGATGTCTAAAATATCACTCAGCGTGGACGACATCAAGTAATTGTGGTGTCTAAAATATCACCCAGCGGAGAAGACATCAAGTAATTGTGGTGTCATACAACATCCCCAAGTAGAGACAAGATCAGGCAAGTATGGTGTCTAAAATATCCCCAGTAGATACGAGTTCAGGTAATTGTGGAGATTAAAATATCCCCAGTGGAGGCGAGATCAAGTAATTGTTGTGTCTAAAATATCCCCAGTGGACACAAGATCAAGTAATTGTGGTGTCTTAAATATCCCCAGTGGACACGAGATCAGATAATTGTGGTGTCTAAAATATCCCCAAGTAGAGGCGAGATCAAGTAATTGTTATGTCTACAATACCACCCAGTGGAGACAAGATCAGGCAATTGTTGTGTCTAAAATATCCCCAGTGCACACGAGATCAGATAATTGTGGTGACTAGAATATCCCCCAGTAGAGACGAGATCAAGTAATTGTTATGTCAGGTAATTTCGGATGTCTTAAATATCCCCAGTAGAGGCGAGATCAAGTAATTGTGATGACTACAACATCACCCAGTGGAGACAGGATCAGGTAATTGTGATGTCTACAACATCACCCAGTGGAGACAACATCAGGTAATTGTGTGGTCTAAAATAGTCTCCAGTAGAGACGAGATCAGGTAATTGTGTAGTCTAAAATATTCTCCAATAGAGGCAAGATCAGGTAATTGTGGTGTCATAAAACGTCATGAAGTAGAGACGAGATCAAGTAATTGTGGTGTCTAAAATAGCATCCAGTAGATACGAGATCAAGTAATTGTGGTGTCTAAAATAGCATCCAGTAGATGCGAGATCAGGTAATTGTGGTATCTAAAATATCCCCAGTGGAGACGAGATCAGGTAATTGAGGTTTCTTAAAGAAAGGGGTGGATCTCCAACTACACTCAGTTGCAGCACATACAGCAAAACAGCAAAACACTCAATGCAAAAAACACAGAGCAGACATCCACAGAAAGAGACACAAAAGCTACAAGGAACACGAACTCACGCCATAGAAACATGAAACACAAAATACTACACATAAACCAAAGGGACCAATGGGCAACCGGTGCCGACTTAAGATGGCCATCTGCCACAGGATTACGTGCGCACAACCCTCCCACTGTTCCCATTACCCAGATGTCTCGAAGAACGTACAATCGTGGTGTTAAACAACCTCCTTACTGTTAGATGACCACACAGGAACAAGACCACAAAACGCAGGGGCCCAAGCAACACAGATGAATATGTAAATGGATATAAAAAGAGGGCGTACGTAATACAGTCCGTGCTCTAGCGGCTGTAACGAGCTCATGTATACTATCACCCGAGGAGTCCGACTGACATTCAGAGTGGACAAGTGGTCGGGGCCCTGTCTTCTCTAAAGAGGTTTGAGCAGGGCCCGTCATGGAGTCTCGTCGTCTACAGTCAATGAGAGTGCAAGTCTTAAGAATTGGTCAAGTACCAAGACTAGTATCCGTCTGGTGACATGAGGATCATATCCACGGTATAAAATGCGTTTGATGACTGACGTATTTTCGATGGGTATGCTGTCTACCTTTGATCCTGCTCATTTTGTATATTATGTCACCATAAAATGCAGGTTGTGAAATACCCAAAGTACAAAGACACTATGCTTGGTACTTGACCAATCTACAGTCTTGTACCAGCGCATTCTTAAGACTTGCACTCTGACTGACTGACGACAGGACTCTATGACGGGCCTCTTTAGAGAAGACAGGGCCCCGACCACCTGTCGGAAAAGTGGGATGGTTGTGCGCACGAAATCCAGGATAACCACACCGTCTGCTACTTACGTGGCAGATGACCGTCCTAAGTCGGCACCGATTGCCCATTGGTCTCGTTGGTTTATATGTGGTCTATTATGTTTCATGTTTGTATGTTGTGTGTTGGTGTTCTTGTCCCTTTTGCGTCTCTTTCTGTGGATGTATGCTCTGTGTTCACCTTTCTTTTATGTGTATGTAACGTGTATGTTAAATATTCTGTAACATTTTAAATCATTTATGATCAAATGAAACTAATCAAAGAGATTTTACATCTGACTGTTTTCGGTGCTAAACGTACTATGACAAATATGGACAAAACCGTATCCCTACTAAGAAGTACACAATCGTTAATCGAAAAATCATCTATCTTGGGCACACAAACCCCTAACCCTATTACTGATAAGGAAGTTGTTCATGGGATCGTGGTTGTTACTGTTATACTATACTTTACATGTGTAGTTGTAACGCCCCTCCCCCCCCCCTTTCCTGTTTGTTCATCATAATAGGAGCAAGTGAATCGAAAATTGATATGTTTGTACTTTAAGAGTGTAAAATCGGATCAACGACAAGTACCTTGCTTGGCTCATTTGGCGATCAAAACTACCTTTCATAGACCTAATGTCTATTGACTGTGATATCAGGACACCCCGCTCTGTTGCATACGTTGACAGATATGTTGAAATAACTCTTATTATTATGTAAATCTTTTAATTGAGTTATTATGTATAAGTGACACGTTCTACTATGATATTCATGGGACTGAATAATACCGTTATTTTTGTACTAGTCAGTCCTTCTCTTTAATGTCAACCAATCCATCCATAACTTGGTCAAAAATGAAAACAATGTGAAAAGTTAACTATAATTGTTTTAACCAACAGAGAAAATGATTAGAAATTTTATAGGGAATAACACTGAGTGTTCAAAGCCTTTTCTGATTACTTCCCTCAGTTGCTTTTTTATTATCGAAAAGCAAACTTAATTGATCCAGCTTTAGGAATGCCATAACAATCAACTCCAGAAAATGGCGGCATGTATTGTTTACTCAGACACTATCATAATTGATCAAACACTTTCGTAATTGATTTGTCCTCATGAGAATTATCCCGCATTCAACTGTAGGAATAATCCAGATTACCAACTGATTTGCAATTTGTGTCATCTATTGGTGATGTAATTTTCTTTTTTCCAATTCTTTTTACGTTCTGTAGATTTGTTATCGCATTATAGACGGAGCTACTCGAAACTGCATTTTTAACTCTCTCGTGGTGCCCCACACTTAAAGTAATCAATTCAATATAAAATGCTGAAGTTCCGATTATTTCTATCTTCAAAGCTACCACCTGCAGATACTGATGTGAATAAAGCCGTTCATCAACCTTAATGAGTCGTCAGAAATCTTTGTTTTATATTTTATTTGCCGATTTTAAAAGTCAATCAATTTAACACAACTTTGATTCTTTTCTTTGATGTATCAGTCACAATAGAACAGGCCCTATATACACCAGGAATTGTCGATTTATTGAGGAAGAAACAAATTCCACTAAGAAGGACAATGTACTTGCTATGTTATAGGTAAAGAAAAGTTAATTAATTCTGAAATGATTTTTCTAAGGAGACCAACAGTTGAAGGCAGGTACTAGAACCCGGTCAAGGAATAACAATTCTTTAGACTGAGGATCACTTACGAGGGTTAAATACCCGAAACATGCATGACTGGTCCATCCTGAAAATTTACATGTTCTTAAATGATGCCATTGAATTTGAAGACGTTTAACATATGAATAAAAAGACAAGAGAAAAATCAAAGTCCCAACTCTACCTGGTACATTAAAATAACAAGAAAGTTCGTCTCCTTCGTCAATAATTCTGTTTGAAAATAGATAGATACACATTTAATGTTAAACGGAGCTAAAGATACGCTGTATTCTTAATATCTATATAAGAATAAAATTACATTTGTGTTGTGAAAATAGCTAGGTTTTACTCATTCATTTCCTTAAGTGCATATGGTTCAGACGAGATTTTTTTAAATCAAGGGAACTTGATGCAACTAGGTAATAACAATCTAGATAAGAAATTATACCTATTTTGAACATTTTTATGATTTTATTTGGATATGCAAATGAATCGACCCTACAGGAAATTTGGAGCCGCGCACTCTCTACAAAATAAATGCAGAAATTTAAATTCTAAAAATAACACTAGTGAAATTATTAGAAAGTACTTTGGCTGGAAGCATCACTGATGAGAATTTAATAGTCGAAACACGTGTCTGGTGCATGGAAATTGGTCTTCAAGAAGGTATACAGTTGGAGCCCTTCCGAATTATTCTGTATATAGAGAATCAAATGTATTCAGACAAAGCGATGATACCTGGGGAGTGTAAGTAATCCCTGAATCCTTACATCCACAACATATATTTATTGAATCACTCAATGTTGTTGCTGATTGAAATGCTTGTTTATAATTTGGATAGACTTTGTGATACATCCATCGTAACAATTAAGTTAAGTCTTCAATGACATATTCTTAAGTGTAAAAGAAAGGAGGGGATCTCCAACAACATCCGGTTGCAGTACCAACAGCAAAAGTCCAAATCACACACTGCAAAAACACAAATCAGACACGCACAGAAAGAAACACAAATGGTACAAAGAACGCCAAATTACATAGAAACATCACACACAAACGACTACAAATAAACCAACTAGACCAGTGGGCAATCGTTGCCGACTTATGACGGCCATCTGCCACGTCAGTAGCAGACGGTGTGGTTATTAAGTTTTTATTAAGTGGTTACTAAGAGAGTGCCGTCCTTCGAGTTTCGATGATGAAATTGTGTTCTTGTATCCGTCAGAAATCTCTGATTTACCGCTCGGCTAACATCTCGCGAGAAAACTCAATTTCTCAAAGGGGATTCGCCGATACCCTGTCAGTTTTTGTAAACCACATGCATGTTAAACCCAAAGTGGAATCAACGCAAGGCATAAAAAAACACAGAACAAAACATCGAACGTGCATGCCGATACAAGACGTCTCATTAGAAGGGAAAAGACCTGAAATGACTTCAAGAACAATATTTTGAACCTGGGAAGAAGAGGGATTAATCCTTAATCTGTACGAGATATGGTGAAGAGAATGAAGAGTAGCACGGGTGAGAATTTACTTTCCGAAACACGTGTCTGGTGCATTTAAATTTTCTTCTTTTGTTTTTTTTTTTTTCCTGATTTCCTCTTAAAGTAGTTAAAGAGTTGGAGCATTTCAGTTAAAGAAATCAATTCCTTCCATTACTATCAATTCGGGACATGACACCAAAGAATATGTTTTTACATGCAATGTTGTATATCCTTTGGGTACAAAATACATGTATATGCCCCTTTTCATAAATTTGTTCTTATATCCTCGTGAAAACAGAATCTTGAATCGATTCGTTCTGCTTGTTTAAGGCAAAAAGTAATCACCCTGTGATGCGTAACTTCAAATTCCACAGCATTTTAACAAAAAGTTGTCAGCTTCCTGATTCAAAGAAAACTTAGTCTCTTTAGGCACGGTCCATTTGATAATCGGGGGGGGGGGGGGGGGCTTGGGTTTTTGTCGGAGCAAGATTATTTTTTTCTTGCAAAGTTGGAGCAAGGAATTTTTTTTTATAACAATTGATGTGAATTAAGAATGTTTGTGTTTTTTCAATAGAAATTCTTTATTTTTACTTAAATTACTCCAAACATTATTTTTATGTAAAACTTGTATTCACTTCAAAGTGAGAGAGATGAAAGATTTTTACAATATGCAATATATAATTTTTAGTAAACAAAATGTATATAAGGTCATGTAACATGTAAAAGCTAGGGCCTGATGCAAGTTTTACATGTACAAATGAAAACTAGTGAAATACTTATTGAAATTCTCCTCCCAAGCTTGTATATAAAATTAGACACTATGGTGATACATGTATCTATTAATCATGTTAATAGTAATAAATCATATTGATAATGTATTTAAGCATTTTAATTGTTTCCGTCTCATGTATGCTTTTGATATTTCCAAATATGAACTTACCATTACAGAAGAAAACTATGGCGAGCGAAGCGAGCCAAAATTTCTTTATAGAAAATAAAAACTGCGGCGAGCGAAGCGAACCGAAAATTTTTCAGGAATTTTAAGTGAATTTTATGGTTATTCTTCAAATTCAGGTTACTTGTAAGAGCAAGATTATTTTTTTCTGCCACACCATAAGCGGTTTTTGAAATATTGGTGGTCGCGTTATAAGGATTCGGAAGCGATACGAGTCGTTATCATTTAATCATTTAATCCCCAGGTAAGGATTTTTGTGTCGAAACATTCCCTGTGAATGTTTTGATTTTTTTTCCCCTGTGTTATGCCATTTTTCATCTTAACTAAGCCAACAAAATCATGTTCTCTCAATGGAAGCTAATCTTACGGACCACTCGCAAAATTTTCGCGCACGCAACTGTTTTATGGGAAATTCGTTTAATTTGGTTAGCTTGCTATCGCCGTCACTTCGTTTGATTTCTGTTTTTCTGATGGAACATGGTTCGAACAGTTCTTGAAGTGGTTTTTGGTTGTAATTTAACGACAAAATACGCGAAGTTCACGAAAAAAATGATCAAAATTCAAATTTCGTCACGGCTTGTTTCCTTTAATACAAATTCATTTTTCTCGATTTTAAATAAAAGTAAAATGCGATTACTCATAAAAATATCATTAAAATCGTATAAACTGAACAATAACGAAATTCCATACCCGTAGAACGGTAAGTAAGGAATTTTGACAAGTATAGTAACTTTTATATCCTATGTTTATATTCAAATGTTAAGACTGAGGATCACTGTCTGGTCCAGGCTGAAAGTAATTATGCTATTGAATTTGAACACGTTTAACATTGAAATGCAAAATGCGAAAACACGGAGGTGACAAGCGCAAGTAACACCAAAGGAACAAGAAATAATAAACATTTAACAATAAAGACGTCATTAAAACACTGATCGCAAAAGACTATATAAAACCAACGAGACCAATAGGGAACCAGTGCCAAACTAACGTCGGTAACAAATGGTTGTTTATTTATCCGTATTGGGTATGCACAATCCTCTCATTTGTTCGCTTATCCAGCGATCTCGAAGAACGCAGAAGTGACTAGTGTCTTGATAATATTTGCAATTTCTAAAATCATCATTTTCGCCATAATAAAAGTCGTTGAACACATCATCCGTTGAAAGGAGCATCATTTTAAGTTATTATCATCGACTCTTTTCTTGATAACAAAGTCTTTATAAAACTTTATCCTCGTTTATTGTTACAGAAATCATTATTAAGTAAATTATGAATTATGCATTTTTTTAATTTATTAAACCACACGGTAGTAATAATAACGACAGTTTTCCTGAAAAAATCATCTGCTGCAGAGCGTAAAAGAAAGGAGGGGATCTCCCACTAAACTCGGTTGCAGCACCCACAACCAAAAGGAATCAAATCATCCGAATGCTAAAACACAGAATGGACAAATATAACGAGAAGACCTACCATCAAAGAGGACATAACAACATATAACATTAACCAATGATACCACTTAGGACGGCCATCCGATACGTTGGTAGCAAATGATCTGTTTTTCTTGATTATGTGCGAACTACCCCAAAACTTGTTATGTAGCGGTTCGAAAAGAGACAGAAAGAAAATACGGACAAAGCGATTGGAAAAGGTGAGTTCCAAAACAAGAGGTGAGATCGGGTTCTTATTTTTGAAAACCTTGATGGCACCTTTGTACCATCTTAAGTGTATGGATGTCGCAGTGATTTTTCGTGTTTGTTTGTTGTGGTTCCTGTAACACACCGTTCTGGAAACGATTCCTTTACTGTATGTTCAATAGCTATAAATTCAGACTAATTAGATGATGGATGGCATACATCATCCCTTGTTTATGCATACTCTAACGTTTCTGAACATGGCGATTATAAATCAATCTTTGGACATCTTTATTGTCATTGTGGATTGTAGTTTGACATATTAATAATAAAACTCCAAAAACATTGTGTGTTAATCACAACTTCCGGAAGCCACCGCTGTGATGATGATTAGATCTCTTAATTAGTTATTAACGCTATTAATTGGCGGTGTATACCACAATTTCTCCTGTGCATTCATGAAGAAGTTACTAACAAATCAATTATTTTACTGTGAGTTTGAATTGTCCCAATTACCTATTCTTTTTCACATAACGATCATTACATGCGCTGGTAAACTTGATGAGAACAAGTAGGCATAAAACTTCTGTAATAACTTGGTAGAACTGTTTTATGTTTTCCCATTTCACAGTCTATCTTTGTTTCTACTCTAGTTAATTGTATTGTTACAATGCACTTTGATGACCTATAGAAAAATCAGAACATCTTATTTTTTTTCTGTCAATAATGACAATACGGGATAAAAAAAATTTGTTTCCATAGAAAATAATGTAATCTCTGGTCAAAATAAATTGCAATATTATGGCAAAACAATGACGAAATGGAGCTTAGAACTAAAGCACTGACTTATCAGTTCACCTGACAGTGATCCTGACGGTATTCTGGTTTAGAATACATGTTTATCTGGCATTCTGGGTTCACAATCCGGTACTGTCACACTCTAATTTAGTGAGGTAAGTTATAAAAACAGGAGAAAAAAAACCAAATATACAGCTTTTCTGTCATCGATCAGCCTTCTACACACAATTTTATAAATGACAAATGAGGGGATCGCCAACAACACCATGCCGCAGCATCATCAGCAAGACCCCAAAACACCCGATGCAAAATCACATAGCAGACAAGCACAGGAAAAGACGCAAAAGGGACAAGGAATGTCAACGCACAACGAAGAAACATCAAACACAAAGGACTACACATAAACCAACGAGACCAATGGGCAACCGGTGCCGCCTTAGGATGGCCATCTGCCACGCAAGTAGCAGAAGGTATGGTTATCCTGGATTACGTGCGCACAACCCTATCACTTTTCTGATTACCGAGAGGTCTCGAAGAACGTACAATTGTGGTGTAAAACAACCTTCTCACTGTCAGATGACCACACAAAAACAAGACCGCAAAACGCAGGGGCCCAAGCAACAAAGATGAATATGTAAATGGATATCAAAACAATCCGTGCTCTGCCGCCGCGAGCTCATGTATGTTATCACCCGTGGAGTCGGACTGACATTCAGAGAGGACAGGTGGTCGGGGCCCTGTCTTATCTAAAGAGGTTCGGACAGGGCTCGTCATGGAGTGGCGTCAGAGTCAGTCAAAGTGCAAGTTTTAAGAATGCGCTAGTACAAGACTGTAGATTGGTCAAGTACCAAGCCCAGTGTCCGTCTGGTGACATTAGGATCATATTTACGGTATAAAAGGCGTTTGATGATTCTGAACATTATCGATTGTTATGTTGTCTATTTTCGATCCTTCTTTTCTACTTTTATTATGTCACCATAAAATACAGGTTGTGAAATACCCAAAGTAATATACCCTGTTGCCTGTATTGATCCGATTTTCAAAAGAAGTTGATAATAACTTTTGTAAAATTTCCAGAAAGTCTTTACTAGTTTGTGACAGCGAAAACCTTGTCCTAACAGATCCTTTGTAATTTGTAAATTTCTACTATGAAAATCCAAAATATAAGTACAATGAGGTTCACCGAGCATCCATGCTCCGAATGATTAATCTTCTATAAAGGATTCAAAGTTAAAAAGATAATTTTTATGTGTCTATTTTGTTGAGAATGAGCGGACTCAAAGACTCTTATAGGACATGTTGTACAGGACTTGTTATACAGGACTTGTTGTACAGGACTTGTTATACAGGACTTGTTGTACAGGACTTGTTATTACCTTCATTCAAATATAATTCTAATGTTAGGAATCCCGTCTGATTTTAATTAGTCAGTAAAATTTGTTTTAGTTGCCTTACTATATGTAGAAGGCCCTATAACTTATTTGTGAAACATATATCCATGAATGTGTATTGCTGACTATTTGTGGCCCTTTTATAGTCATGTCTTTGTTACAGTAAACATTATGTAAACAAAATCAATTTATCTTACGTGAATAGTCAGATGAAACTATAAACTACTATATAAAAGAATGATAAACCTATATCGAAGACCCATCCATGTCTTATTGTATTTGTCAAGGTTTGTTATGCCTCTTTATTGTGTATTTGTCAAGGTTGTTTTATTGCGTATTTGTCAAGTTTTGGTTTGCTTCTTAATTGTGTATTTGTCAAGGTCTGGTATGCCTTTATATTGTGTATTTGTCAAGGATTGGTATGCCTCCTTGTTGTGTATTTGTCAAGGTTTAGTATGTCTCTTTATTGCGACTTTTGTGGAGGTGTCGTACGCCTCTTTATTGTGTATTTGTCAAGGTGTCGTATGCTCTTTATTGTGCATTTGTCAAGGTATCGTATGCCTCTTTATTGTGTATTTGTCAAGGTTTGGTATGCCTCTTTATTGTGTATTTGTCAAGGTTTGGTATGCCTCTTTATTGTGTATTTGTCAAGGTTTGGTATGCCTCTTTATTGTGTATTTGTCAAGGTGTCGTATGCCTCTTTATTGTGTATTTGTCGAGGTGACGTACGCATCTTTATTGTGTATTTGTCAAGTTGCCGTATGCCTCTATATTGTGTATTTGTCGAGGTGACGTACGCATCTTTATTGTGTATTTGTCGAGGTGACCTACGCATCTTATTGTGTACTTGTCAAGGTGTCGTATGCCTCTTTATTGTGTATTTGTCGAGGTGTCGTGCGCCTCTTTATTGTGTATTTGTCAAGGTTTGGTTTGCTTCTTTATTGTGTACTTGTCAAGGTTTGGTATGCCTCATTATTGTGTATTTGTCGAGGTGCCGTACGCCTTTTTATTGTGTATTTGTCAAGGTTTGGTATGCGTTTTTATTGTGCATATGTCAAGGTTTGGTATGCCTCTTAATTGTGTATTTATCAAGGTGTCGTATGCCTCTTTATTGAGTATTTGTCGGGGTATCGTACGCATCTTTATTGTGTATTTTTCAAGGTTTGGTATGCCTCCTTATTGTGTATTTGTCGAGGTGTCGTACGCCTCTTTATTGTGTATTTGTCAAGGTGTCGTATGTTCTATATTGTGTATTTGTCAAGATTTGGTATGCCTCTTAATCGTGTAATTCTCGAGGTGTCGCACGCATCTTTATTGTGTATTTGTCAAGGTGTCGTATGCTCTTTATTTTGTATTTGTCAAGGTGTCGTACGCCTCTTTATTTTGTATTTGTCAAGGTGTCGTATGCTCTTTATGGTGTATTTGTCAAGGTTTGGTATGTCTCTTTATTGTAATTTTTGGATTTTAAGTTTGTCTTTTTGTTTGATTATCATTCACTGCTCATCATTCTCATCATTAGAGGTACTATATTTGTTTTGAGCTATAAGGTTTTGATATTGAAACTGACATAAATAGCCTATATTTACGCGTTACTGATGATGAATGACAAATATGGATAATGACGATATCCCTGTATATAGCACAAAATCGATAATTCAGAACATCAGAAACGAAAGGCAAAACAAGAACCAGAGCAAACAAACAAAAACCTCCACCATATGAAAAGTAGCGAACTCCCGATATTGGGAGTGAGACCAGGTGCCCAGGAAGAGTAAGCATCTCCTGCTTGCATGAAACACCCGCCGCTTCAATTCGGTAGAACTGTCACAACCGGTTACTTCCATTTCGGAAGACATAGAGTACAATCTTTGGTTGGATGGTTCAAATGGTCTATGACAGAATATCATCCACCACTCTGGAGAGTGAGACATCGTAGTGTATGACGAGCTCCCCATATCGACCGTAGAACTTCCTCAGTGACGATGTTAGTCGGTCACAAACATATCCCTGACTGAGAAGCTTATCTGAAAGACGCCTAGCTCTCAGAACAAAATCCGTATATTTGGTACTTTGGTACTTCATCGCCTGCGTATGGCACGTTCATAGCTCAGTTGATACGCTATGCCAGAGCAAGTACCAAATATACGGATTTTGTTCTGAGAGCTAACCCCTCAGTGACGATGTCAGTCGGTCAGAAACATATACCTGACTTAGAAGCTTATCTGACAGACGCCTAGCTCTCAGAACAAAATCCGTTTATTTGGTACTTTGTACTTCATCGCCTGCGTATGGCGTGTTCATATATCAGTTGAAACGCTATGCCAGAGCAAGTACCAAATATACGGATTTTGTTCTGAGAGCTAGGCGTCTTTCAGATAAGCTTCTCAGTCAGAGATATGTTTGTGACCGACTAACATCGTCACTGAGGAAGTTCTACGGTCGATATGGGGAACTCGTCATACACTACTATGAAGTCCCACTCTCCAGAATGGTGGATGATATTCTGTCATTGACCATTTGAACCATCCAACCAAAGATTGTACTCTATGTCTTCCGAAATGGAAGTAACCGGATGTGACAGTTCTACCGAATTGAAGCGGCTGGTGTTGCATGCAAGCAGATGCTTACTCGTCCTAGGCACCTGGTCTCACTCCCATATCGGGAGTTCGCTTCTCTTCATATGGTTGAGGTTTTTGTTTGTTTGCTTTGGTTCCTGTTTAATCCTGATTTTGTATGCCTTCGGTTTCTGAATTATCGATTTTGTGCTGTATACAGGGATATGGTCATTATCCATATTTGTCACATTCTGGATTGTAACTGAATGACCGTCACCGTCACCAAAGAAGAAGTGCATACCTGATATGTACACAAAAAGTACTTCTAGACAATCACCGAAATTGACAAGTTCCCATGAAGCTGATGCGACATGTGTTGCATGCATTTAGGAGACGCAGACTCTCCCCGGGCACCTGGTCTCACTTCGAAATGTTGTTCATTCCAAGGTTCGCAACCGTTCAAATGGGAATTCTCATTATTTTGCCTTGGTCTCTCTAACTGATTGGTCCCTCTTTGATGTTACGACACTGTAGTGGCATTGATCTGAATGATGTTATTACCATCTGACTTGTTGTTCCCATCATTCAAATGAAATTCTAACGTTTGGTGTTCTTATAATAACGCTATCTGTTTGAATAAGTCAATAAAAATTGTTTCAGTTGCCCCACATTATCAAGTTCTAAGGCTCTATAATTTATTCGTAAAGCACACATGAAATGACTTGACATATGCTCACTTAATTTGATCTCAATTCAGTTTAGATACAATCTTAATTTTCGTTGTCTAATTTTGCTTAATAATTTTACGGGGTACTATCCTGAAGGCTTATCTCTCTCCTTAGAGGGCTTTTTGACATGGATTTGGCATAAATTTTAGGTCATGTTTAGAATTTCGCTATTCATATATTTTATTATTTGGATTTCCCTTTTTTGGCCTCTATCCTCAATGATTAGACAAACATGTTGAGATGCGCATATGGTGCACTATAGTTAAAACAGTAAAATATACTATATTTCGGAATACATGAATTAGAATCACAAGGCGAACACCATGCAAAAACACACAGCGACAAATAGTCGACGACATATAGGCATAGGAGATGATGGGACTTACAGGACAACTAAATAAATAAGGAAACTATCAAAATACATGTATGACAACATCCCAAATAGCGAAGATCAACGTGCAACGTCACTTGACTTTGGACTAACAGATGGTGTGTCTACCTGTGCACAATCCTCACCACTCATCCGAATACAAAGAGGTCTCCTAAGACATAAATACAAATGTTGTAAGATTAACGACGGTTTCAAACGAAAAAAAATGAAAAAAAAAACTTGAGGTATATGTTGTTCTGACAAATTTCATAAATTTTATTCCAATATAGTGAGGAAATGTGGAGCTTCATAGGTCTAGCCGTCTGCATTTCCTGTGTCCTCTCTGCGCATGCCGCGACGAAATACAACTATGACGAGGTCTTAGAAAAGTCAATACTCTTCTATGAAGCGCAAAGATCTGGAAAACTTCCGGCAAATAACAGAATACCATGGCGCGCCGACTCCGCACTGAACGACAGAGGCCTCAAAGGAGAGGATTTGACAGGCGGATGGTATGATGGTAAGAAGAGCTTCAAAAGATATAATCTTTTCAGTGATTAAACAAAAATTGACGATCTCAGAAATGTATACATACCACTTTCAATTTTGTTTCGTGTACATGAGAAATGGTAAGATAAGTACAAAACTGTTAATGTTGGCTTTTCAAGCTGGAGACAATTTGAAGTTTGGATTTCCTAAAGCCGGAGCTGTGACTTTGCTGAATTGGGGTCTTCTCAGATTCAAGGATGCTTACCAGGACAGCGGTCAGCTTGACCATATGTATGATTGTGTAAGATGGGGACTTACCTGGCTGGTCAAATGTCACACTGCACCAAATGAACTTTATGTCCAGGTAGACACTCAGCTTTTACGTATCTTCAAGCACAGCAGAAGTAATGAAGGTATATATATATATATGACTGCAGTATAAGGACTCTTATACTACAGTATATTCTATTTAAATGTTTTCATCGAGAATAAAGTTCTTTCTTTTTTTTTTACCCTGCTTTACTAGGTTGGTGACGTAAATCAAGATCATTCACATTGGGAAAGACCTGAAAATATGACAGAAGCTAGAACTCCTCTGAAAGTTGACCCTGCTCATCCCGGAAGTGACGTTGCATCTGAGTATGCCGCAGCTATGGCATCTGGATATCTCGTCTTCAAAACTAAAGGTATGACACTCATGACATAGATTGATCTCCATAATATACAGCGTTGTTATAATTTAGTATATTGTATAATATAACTAATAACTTTTAGTCTTATGCTCCTCTGTTCCCCACATCCGAGAGAACCAAGCGAGATTATTACATATAAGTCACCATCTCATTTCATTTTTAAGTTCTGAGATTTCATCTGTTCATTACTAGATCCAAAGTTTGCCAACAGTCTGTTACAACATGCCAAACAGTTATACTCCTTTGCCACCAAATACATCGGCAGATACTCACAGAGTGTACCAGATATTAATACCTACGGGTATGTTAAGTGTTGTCAAAATGGACATCACCATTTTACATAGAGAATAAGTGTCTTAATTTGTGTTTTGTTACGGGTATACAACACACAGCAAGTGCATTTATCGTACATGTAATGCGCGTTAGCGCATTTCATGCGATAAATGCACTTGCTGTGTGTTGTATACCCGTAACAAAACACAAATTACGACATTTATTCTATATATATGCACCATAGTTGTCTATTTCATTCTTGTTTTCTGAAATCGCGTTTTCTATGTAAAAGGGTGACGTTAAAATTCAGGTCACCGCGGGCTCAGTTTGCAGGTTAGAACAGCCGTCGCGGCATGTTTCTTTAGATCTTATGCATTGTGACGTCACGAGTGTTAATACACGAATTGCAGCACGTTTCTTTCAATAGTAACATCTCAGGGAATTACATTGGTTGTGCATATATATAAATTTTGAGATACAAGTACTTCATTGGTTTTCAGTTATGATTTTACATTGCTTTTCAAGTATGGCTTTGGAATTCTACACTGAAGCTTCAAACCAAAAAAAGTAATGAAAATGGGAAATTATACACGTCTTCTTAATTTGCCTGTTCTGGTGTACACATTTTGAAAGCCTTTGTTTCTCAGCTTCTTTACCTCAATCTGGCCAAATAATTCATTTCGTAAACATTAGCTTCTGATACTTTGCGTTTTAATCGTGTTCCGTGAAGTAAAACAAATTTAAATTATGCAATGATTTTGAAGATTGTAAGTTACGTTCAATCTATTTTATAAGGTCCTCAGATGAGAGTGATGAGATCACGTGGGGAGGGGCGTGGTTATATAAGGCTACAAACGACTCCACCTTCCTCCAGCAGGCAGAGAGTAAATATGACGGTGGACCTAGTGCAAAATATGGACAGGGATGGGACAATAAAGGAACAGGAGCAATGGTAAGGATACTGAGAAGATCACCAGAAAGACCACCTTGTCTTGAACCATATCAACACATTCAATCTGCACTTGTACAACTAATGAGACTATAAAAAAGAGTCCTTACAGTTCAGATTTAACTCATGGTATTTGGTATTTAGAGCAAAAACAGAACTAAATCATCTTGCCAACTTAGAGTTTTAATGGGGTTTTTTTTCAGATTTTACTTCATGAGCTCACTGGAAAAGACAAATATCTGAGGGATATAGAGGACACATTTAATGGGTGGTTACCCGGAGGATCAGTCCCATACAATCCACAGGGTCTGGCTATCAGAAACAAGTGGGGAACACTTAGACATGCAGGTAAGGGACGAAAAATGTTCAGATGGCAAAATACCTGATATAGAGTCATAAATGATATTCTAACGAAGACCTTTTGTGCTTTGACATACCAATCTATATGTTTGTCTCCCGTTATGGTAGATACCGATTGTGGCCTTTCTACCGAATTGAATTGCCGGGTGTTACATGCAAGCAGGAAATCGTCACTCTTCCTGGGCACCTGCAGATCTCACCCCTTCACAGGAAGTTCACTTCTCTTCATATGGTAGATTTTTTTTTATTTCTGTTCCTTTGTATTAATTGTGTTTTTATCCTGGTTTTGTTTGCCCTTGGTTATATGATTTTTCGATTAACTATTTTGCACTATGGATATGGTTTTGTCCATGTAATTTGTCATTGATGAACTCTTTTCACCCTCTGGTGTCTCTCACAAGGATTTTTTTTTAACATACATACCTATTCCTTCTGTTGAATAACAAATAATTAAACATCACAATTTATACTATTAACACGATGTAGAACTGATCCTGTTATCGCTTCCTGTGTTGTTAATTGTGCTCGATTGTTTCATGTTTTATGCTTTTAGTCTTTTTTCTGCATTATCTTTGGATTGATGAATATGTTGATCAATAAAATCAATGAAATAACTATACAAGGTTAATCACAGTATACCAAATAATCCGTAGAAGTATGGTTATATGCATAATACATTTTTCCTTCTCCCAAAGTGTGCATGTGTTAAACGTCTTTAAATTCAATGCTTATAGACAGAGGTATCATTTTATTCTAACTCTGCCAATAATATGTAAGAAAAGGCACATCGTAGTGCTTTTACGTTATACAAAATGCATGATGACATTATTTTCATTTTTCCCTTTTGTTCTAAGCTAACCAAGGATTTATGGCTTTAATCGCTGCCGAGGATGGTATCCATACTACACAGTACAGTAAATGGGCGATGTCACAAGTCCACATCGCCCTGGGCGATACCGGGCGTAGCTTTGTAGTAGGTTTTGGCAACAACCCTCCAAGTCATGTACATCATCGAGGAGCGTATGTAAACGTCTATTTCACTCAAGCTTTACGAGATTACATCATTAATGTAAGGATCAAGCAACAGTAATTAACTTTAAGCCCAAAGAGAAACAACGATTTTCTTCCAAGTAATACCTTGATGTTCATTGACATCAAACAAAAGGAATGTCATAAATGTTATTGTGTAATGATTTTCTGACTATAATTTCACAAAGTTAGGGTTTAAGTCAGGCATTATTCCATTTTTTTTTTTTTTTTTGTTTAACAGTGTTTTCATTTACGATAAAAGAGGGGAATGTTAAACGTCTTCAAATTCAATAGCATCATTTATTAAACAGATAAATTTGCAGCGTGGACCAGACATGCACGTTTCGGGTACTCAACCCTAGTCAGTGATCCTTAATCTAAACAATGTAAGATGATCAAAGAGTGCGAAGATTATTATGTCCAAAAATATGCTGAAAGACGTAGCAGGATGGGTGGAATATGATGCTACAGGACCAACATTTAGAAATTTCATGACTTTATGGTAACAGAAAGTTTTGAATGCGTTGAAGAGACAGACAATCAAACAAAGTTGATCGAACTTGGCTACATATGCCATGTTTGAAATGACATCACCCTTTTCCTGTGGAATAAACATCAAAGAAGTACCTAAAAGTTATTCTGTCTCAAAGTCGAGGATGCAAGGCCAAATCATGAGAATTCCTTTCGGAACGGCTGCGAACCCCGGAATGAACAACAATCTGAAGTAAGACCAGGTGTCCAGGGAGAATCAGCGTCTCTTGATTGCATGCAACATCCGTCGCAACAGCTCCATGGAAATCTGTCAAATTCGGTAATTGTCTCGATGTTCATTTTGATCAGGTCAGGTAAGTTTGTCTTGTTTGGTGATGACTACAGCCATTCAATCACAATGTAGAATGTCACTGATCATTGTGAAAAGGGGGATCATCTGATATGCTTTTATTATTTCCCCGTAGCGACGGAAGAACTTCCTTAATGATGATTTCAGCCAATGTGTGATATAACCATGAACAAGTAGCTTACTTGCAAGACGTCTGGCTCTAACGATGAAATCTTCATATTTGGAACATGCCCTGGCGTATCGTATCAGCTGAGAAATAAAAACGCCATAAGCAGAAGAAGACGGAATGTTGCTACTCGTGAAAGGGAAGTTAGTTATGTGGAAGCTCAAATCGTCACGCTTGTCATACAGTGAGGTGTTCAAATGGCTGTTTGCGTCAAAAGATAGAAGTATATCAAAGTACGAAGCGGATCTGTCGCTCTCTGTTGTTTCCTTAATCTCTATTTTCATGGGGATATATTTAATGTACATGGTCCTTAAAGTTCCACATCGGTCTCGTTGGTTTATGTGTAGTCCTTTGTGTTTGATGTTTCTGTGTTGTGCGTTGACGTTCCATGTCCGTTGTGCGTCTCTTTCTGTGCTTGTCTGCTTTGTGTTTTTGCATTGGGTGTTTTGGGGTTTTGCTGTGGGTGCTGCAACCTGGTGTTGTTGGAGATCCCCTCCTTTGTTTCGGATTATTGATGGACAGCACGTCATCTATGTAACTGAAGGTAAAATTGAATTGAGATGCGAGGTGCTTTCGCCAAGTCGAGAGCAAGGTCTGGATGAAGTCAACTTCGTATGAATATAAAAATAAGTCCGCAAGCAGTGGGGCGCAATTGGTACCCATGGGATTCCGACTATCTGCTGGAATACGGAAAGAAGATTACGATCTTTAGATTGATAATTGTTTTATTAGACAATGAAAAAAGTTTTAATAATTCTTTAATTATTACTTTTAGGTCATGCCCCGCAATGTCCATGCCTTGTGGATTTAGTTACCTGAACAAGAAAACACCCAATCCACACGTGATCACAGGAGCCCTAGTGGGCGGACCTGGTCTGACTGGAAATTACGATGACATAAGAAGTGATTACGTGAAGAATGAAGTGGCACTAGACTATAATGCCGGATTTCAGTCTGCTGTAGCAGGTCTGTAGATTAGTAACTACTGTAACAATCTGTTTACTTGTTTCTTTAATTGAACTGTGGGGTTTATTGTACTGATGTAGGAAGAAAGAAGTTATTAATGGATTTTTGCTTCATGTAAGTCAAAATCAAAGTATATGAGCAAAGAATATTTAAACAAAAACCATCTGTCGATGAACTGAAAACACTTTCTTCAATTTTTGTTTAAAATTTTGTTGCAAATTCTTTACGGTTGTTCAGAAACGTTGTCATTTTGTTTACAGGCTTAAAATCGTTGGCTCTTCGAGGTCTCCTACCAGCCAGCTCATAGACAATTACTGTCAAGACCTATTTTGGACATAAAATATTTGTGCATAAAATATTAAACCTACTGCAGTTAATGAGTGAAACTCAAACAACATAAAACATTACAGCCCTTCAACCATAAGACTTTGCATTCAAAACATTGAAAAGGCTCTCTCTCTCTCTCTCTCTCTCTCTCTCTCTCTCTCTCTCTCTCTCTCTCATAAGCAATGTAAATGGATATAAAACAAGCTACACGGAAAATAGTTCGTGCTCTGCGGGTTTGAGCGAGCTCATGCATATAATCACCCGAGGAGTCCGACCGATATTCAAAGATGACGGGTGGTCGGGTCCTATCTTCTCTAAATGGGTTTTGACAGGGTGTGCCAAGGAGTCCCGTCGTCACAGTCAGAGTGCAATTCTTAAGAATTCGCTTGTACGATGCTGTAGATAAGTGAAGTAATATGCAGATTGTCCGTCTGGTGAGAGCATGATCAGATCAACGGTACAAAAGACGATTGATGATTTTGAAGCATTTTATTTGGAAATTTGACCACCCTTGATCATTCTTTTTTTGTTTATAATGTCACCATAAAGGGCAGATTGTGAAATATTCTCTGTTCAGAAAAAAATTCAAAAGAATCTAAGAGTAATCCATACACATTAGGGAATGCGACATAAAAATAAAGCTATTTTATTCAAAAATTCATTTACCTGAAAGTCGGATAATGTGACTCTCTTAAAAGCCGGGATAGGCATTTTAATGGCAGATTTGATTATCTTTACCTATTAAACCTAGAATTAATAGAATATGTAATTTAATCGTAATCGGGGGAATTATACAGCATTATTGGTGTGTACAGTTAATGAGCTTACCAGTTACGGCTCGCTGATCTGGACAAACTAATGTAACAAGATAGAGACTTGGAGTCACTTCATATATATATATAATGACAACTTGAGGATCGATACATCTTCAGATTGATCCCCGATAACAAGTTGCACTACATAAGAATATTCTCATTACTGTTGCTAGCTAATTGAAAAATGGTGTTTGTCCTTCAGAGCGCCGTCAGGTGTTCTAAAATAACATACCCGTAAAATGCAGTTTGTAGGGCGTGACATGAATTTGCATACAAACAAATATGGTAAAATGAGGCAAATGAACAAACAGATTACGAGTTAAGAGGATGATGTAAGAGTTCACATAGTGTACTGTAATGTCAAATTATACTTAAGATTGTTATGTGTTTTTCTCTCCATTGTTTTGGAAAACAAACGAGATTTTGAGGAAGCGACTATACAAATGACTAACAACAGCATTTAGAATAAGTGCATCTGTAGTTGCAAAGAAATCAAGTGTATCGTGAAGCGACGTGTGAGATCGATGAAGGGGTATCAAGCCAAGCAAACATAACCGCATTCCCTCTGTCACAGCATATTTCAGATACTATACTTCTAAAACTTTGGTCCCAAGCCTGGCAATATTAGGCCACTGAATTCTGTCTGTCTGTCTATTCTGAAATGAGTCACCAATGACCAACCCTGAGGACTCGATGAAGAGGTCTGATGTCAAGCACACATGACCCGTTAAAGCTAGACTGTCGGGGAGACAATTCATGTGGCTTATATTTCATCATTCTTCACAGATGCTCTACAAATTTAAAATTTAGGAAAACACCCTCAACAAGTAAGCAATAAGTTACATAAGCCAAAAAACAATAACAAAAAACATGGAAACATAGAAACCTCTAACAAAGCAGACAACGCACTCATTTGCAAGATTACATGTACGTATATCCTAGTGACATACTAATAAAACCCATTATTTTATATCATGGGTCAAGTGTAATTCGCTTTTTCTTTTGTTTACTTTAGGATCGTTTACTCTGTACAGTAGTTTCTCGTCAGTCGATCGCATTGCTCTCAGAACGAAGTTGTTGAAAGTCGATCTTGCTTTATCAAACTCAAAATCAAAAATCAGAATCCAAAACTCACAATAGATAGGCAAACAAAATATGTAAACAGACCAAAGACAGGGGGTGACTGATAATAGATAGGCAAACAAAATATGTAAACAGACCAAGACAGGGGATGACTGATAATAGATAGGCAAACAAAATATGTAAACAGACCAAAGACGGGGGGTGACTGATAATAGATGGGCAAACAAAATATGTAAACAGACCAAAGACAGGGGGTGACTGATAATAGATAGGCCAACAAAATATGTAAACAGACCAAAGACAGGGGGTGACTGATAATAGATAGGCCAACAAAATATGTAAGCAAACCAAAGACAGGGGGTGACTGATAATAGATAGGCCAACAAAATATGTAAACAGTCCAAAGACAGGGGTTGACTGATAATAGATAGGCCAACAAAATATGTAAACAGACCAAAGACAGGGGGTGACTGATAATAGATAGGCAAACAAAATATGTAAACAGACCAAAGACAGGGGGTGACTGATCATAGATAGGCGAACAAAATATGTAAACAGACCAAAGACAGGGGTGACCCATAATAGTTAGGCAAACAAAATATGTAAACAGGGGGTGACTGATAATAGATAAGCAAACAAAGTATGTAAACAGACCAAAGACAGGGGGTGACTCATAATAGATAGGCAAATAAAAATATGTAAGCAGACCAAAGACAGGGGTGACTGATCATAGATAGGCAAACAAAATATGTAAACAGACCAGAGACAGGGGGTGACTGATCATAGATAGGCAAACAAAATATGTAAACAGACCAAAGACAGGGGGTGACTGATAATAGATAAGCAAACAAAATATGTAAACAGACCAAAGACAGGGGGTGACTGATAATAGATAGGCAAACAAAATATGTAAACAGACCAAAGACAGGGGGTGACTCATAATAGAACAATAAAACAAAATATGTAAACAGACAATAGATCAGCAAACAAAATATGTAAACAGACCAAAGACAGGGGGTGACTGATAATAGATAGGCAAACAAAATATGTAAACAGACCAAAGACAGGGGATGACTAACAATAGATAGGCCAACAAAATATGTAAACAGACCAAAGGGTAGATGTTACTGTGTTAGAACATATATTTTCCTTTAATAATGTTAATTTCATCTGCTGGTGAGCTGTAAACCCTTCGGATATCATTTGCCAAGTTTCATAGAGTGACGGAACTTGACTTGAAATATATTTGTGACTGATAATAGATAAGCAAATATGTAAACAGACCAAAGACAGGGGATGACTGATAATAGATAAGCAAACAAAATATGTCAACAGACCAAAGACAGGGGGTGACTGATGATAGATAAGCAAACAAAATATGTAAACAGACCAAAGACAAGGGGTGACTGATAATAGATAAGCAAACAAATATGTAAACAGACCAAAGACAGGGGGTGACTGATAATAGATAGGCAAACAAAATATGTAAACAAACCAAAGACAGGGGGTGACTTACAATAGATAGGCCAACAAAATATGTAAACAGACCAAAGACAGGGGGTGACTGATAATAGATAAGCAAACAAAATATGTAAACAGACCAAAGACAGGGGGTGACTGATAATAGATAGGCAAACAAAATATGTAAACAGACCAAAGACAGGGGGTGACTTACAACAGATAGGCCAACAAAATATGTAAACAGACCAAAGACAGGGGGTGACTGATAATAGATAAGCAAACAAAATATGTAAACAGACCAAAGACAGGGGGTGACTTACAATAGATAGGCCAACAAAATATGTAAACAGACCAAAGACAGGGGGTGACTGATAATAGATAGGCAAACAAAATATGTAAACAGACCAAAGACAGGGGGTGACTTACAATAGATAGGCCAACAAAATATGTAAACAGACCAAAGACAGGGGGTGACTTACAATAGATAGGCCAACAAAATATGTAAACAGACCAAAGACAGGGGGTGACTTACAACAGTGAAAACATTGGAACACTTTCTCTGGAGAAAAGGACGAAAGGAAACATTATCTAATGAACAATCTATATATAGAGTCCAGTGCAAGAAAGGAATTTAATTGATATGGTGCTGTAAAACGCAAACACAGCATCTTAATTGTTTTAGTTTAAATATCTTTAAATATTCGATTCTCATATGAATTATTTTACAAATACGCTCGTACAATGCAACTAACATTATCTAATTGAGTAGAATTGAAAAGGGAGCATATGCTTATATGAATATCTTTCTGTACATTACTAGTAATAACGAAGCCCTCGTAACACAATGGGGTCCATACTTATTTTAAAAGGTCCAAGATTCAGACTTTAGAATACCAAAAAATGACCAAAATCCATTGTACATGGTGCCACCTTGAGTAATTTGATGTACACTAATTTTTTTTTTAAATTGCAATTTCATTGATCCCAAAGCCTGATGAGCATGATAGTTACTTGTGGAATCTGCTATTTATATAATAGTGTTAGGTTTAGTGTTCACTATGCCGAAATAGTAGTCAGGGTTCTGGCACATAGTGCACGACCCGAAGGGACACTGAAGATAACCACACCGACAAAAAGGAAGAAACACAGTGGACACTGAAGATTACCACACCGACAAAAAGGAAGAAACAGCGAACACTGAAGATAACCACACCGACAAAAAGGAAGAAACACACCGGACACTGAAGATTACCACACCGACAAAAAGGAAGAAACACAGCGGACACTGAAGATTACCACACCGACAAAAAGGAAGAAACACAGCGGACACTAAAGATTACCACACCGACAAAAAGGAAGAAACACAGCGGACACTGAAGATTACCACACCGACAAAAAGGAAGAAACACAGCGGACACTGAAGATAACCACACCGACAAAAAGGAAGAAACACAGCGGACACTGAAGACTACCACACCGACAAAAAGGAAGAAACACAGCGGACACTGAAGACTACCACACCGACAAAAAGGAAGAAACACAGCGGACACTGAAGACTACCACACCGACAAAAAGGAAGAAACACAGCGGACACTAAAGATTACCACACCGACAAAAAGGAAGAAACACAGCGGACACTGAAGATTACCACACCGACAAAAAGGAAGAAACACAGCGGACACTGAAGACTACCACACCGACAAAAAGGAAGAAACACAGCGGACACTGAAGACTACCACACCGACAAAAAGGAAGAAACACAGCGGACACTGAAGACTACCACACCGACAAAAAGGAAGAAACACAGCGGACACTGAAGACTACCACACCGACAAAAATGAAGGGAAAAAATATTTTCACTAAGAAAAAATACAAACAAGTCGACATTCTTCAAAGAAGCAAAAATGAATCCCCAATTTAGAAGAGATTCAGGTACCCGGGGAGGCCGTGCAGAAAAAAAAAGTCATATCCAATTCGGTAGTTCTTCGATTAGTCTCCTTGTTAGCTAGTAGTATAAAGCTTTGTTTTATGGGGATTGTGCAATTTTGGAATACAGTACAAGTGCACCACATGGGATCGAAACGTATGATGTTGTGATTCATTACGGAGGATTTTTATTGTTTTTTCACGATGACGACATTTGAACTAAAGATCACAAAGACTGACGACGTCATACGTACAAATTGCGCAAAAGCTTGTAACTTGCAAGCTTACGTAGGAATACATTTTGAAGTATGTCGAGTGAATCGGTTTGTGGCATGTATTTCGTCGTTATATACATTCTTGTGGAAACGCTGTGGACCAATCAAAATGCGTGAAACAAACAGAATGAATTAGAATACTTCATACGCAAGGATAGAAGGACGTTACAACTCGGATAATTATACATTTGCTGTTTGGGTTTTTTTTTTTTTTTTTTTTTTTGGTTTGTTTTTGTTTTTGTTTTTGTATTTTTTTTTTTTGTTTTGTTTTGTTTTGTTTTGTTTTGTTTTGGTTTGGTTTTGTTTTGTTTTGTTTTGTTTTGTTTTGTTTTGTTTTTTGTTTTTTTGTTCTGTTTTGTTTTTGTCTGTTTTTCATAGTAAACATGTTTTTGGTAACCGATGTTATCTACTTATCTTTTCCATGACATAACAAAACGCAAGACTTCTATGTATTTTATATGAGTATTGTTTGTAATTTTTTTCTGAGATTACTTTAAAGTTAAGATGGTAGGTTCATGTTATATTAAAATTCCTATCAGATACACAAATGATTCACCGCTTGATCTTTACACTAATACATAATACTACTTGTGAATCTTGATCCGAGATCAAATTTCAATCAAAAGGTTTTCTTATAAACAGCCTACGGTTTCAATACAAATGGAAATTCTGAAGATCACATCCATATTATTCACTGTGGAGTCGCATTTGATGAGGAGACACACAGATCATCTTCTACTATTGCACTTTGAAAATGATTGAGAACCCTCTGTGTCTGTTGTTGAATGTAGAAACTAAACCCCTTGAGATTTCCCTATGTCGCTACAGTCACTTTATCATCAACATTCAACAGTAAAACTCTTTTTTCCTCACCAAGAGTACTCTTATCACCTCTCAAATTCAGACCCCACATTCGTATTTCACGCACTACTACATCCGCAGGCTCTACATTCAACAACAGACACAGAGGGTTCTCAATCATTTTCAAAGTGCAATAGTAGAAGATGATCTGTGTGTCTTCTCATCAAATGCGACTCCACAGTGAATAACATCTAGTATAAATGGACAGAAATTCAACATCGAGGTAGACCAAGACATCGATTGGTCGTTTAAAGATCTTATTTACGCTATGACTTGAAATGCCAGGGGATGTGGCGCACAATATGTAGGTGGAACGGCCAACCTTTAAAATCTCGTTTTAGGAACCATTCTTAAAAGATCAGAACCTCACGTCAACAAAAACACAGAAACTTTCTTTATAATCACTTTGTTAAATATAACCATTCTATTTCGGATATCACTATTACCCCAGTTCAGACTTTTCCAAAACGTAAAAATGAAAGTAAAACCGAAAATAAAAAACGCCGACTATACATGCTGAACTTGCCTGGATCTCCAAACTCCAGACTGCGTACCTTCTTGGTTAAAACGATCAAATCTATGGACAAGGAAACATTTCCTCAGCTTCTACCAATATCAACATCTTTTCAATTCGCACAAACACTAAAAGAAAATACAGGTCGCACGGGAAAAGACGAAACAGACAAGAAAGAAAACGATCCAGAATCTACCACTCTCTCAACGATTTACTTACTATAGCACGCAATGGCGGCAGACATGAGCTGTTACATGCTCTGTCGTCAATACCAGTTATGCACTTGAAATCTATCTTGGATGAAGCAGAGGTTGCATTCTTAAGAAAAACAGACTGATTCAGACTTAATGTCATTGTCTCATTCGCACAGTATAAACTTAATCCTATTGTGAAAAACACGATTCATAAAAATCCCGTTTATTAACAAAGGTTTTGATCTTCTAAACATCTCTTATATTTTTTGGGTTCATCGCTTACAAAGTACCATTCCTCAATATTTTGAAAATTTATAACCATCTCTTATTTGTTATAAGTACAAGAAACCTATTCGAAATTTTGTTTTTAACTATAATAAAGTTACATCGGATCCTGACATACTTGAATCGTGTCCTGCTTCTTGAGAATGTGCAACTTCTAAATATCTCTACAAACCAGCTGGCCATATTGTTACAGGTGACTTTTCAATTATCTAAGACAGACAGCTCCGTGGTCTTCTAGAAAAGGGACCTAAGTATAGAATCCCATCCAAAATAGATTTTGTCAAATGCCGTGATGTGCTTACGGAAGCCTTAGATAATTATACGAAAAGATGGTGTAAATCAGAAGGAGTCGATCCGCGTGCTCTGAATGACTGGAAAAACTCATTTTAGATAAAACGGATATTCGATTAGATAACACCCATAAAAACCCTCATCTTTTTCAAAATCCACTTTCCAAATCAGAAAGATATTTCAAATCCAAACTAAGTAATTTACATGAAAAATATGTCTTTGCACCAGCTGATAAAGCAACCAATAACACCATTATCATTTGAAAACGTTACTACATATCAACTTTGGTTTCGGAACTTTCGTCTACAAATACATATATCAAAAGCAATGAAAGTGCATCTATCATTTTAAGCAAGCATAACAATGAGCTGTCTTCATTCAATATCTCTATTTCTAAATTGGATGTCCCAACACTATATTGCATACCGAAACTGCACAAGTCTCCTTACAAATTTCGATTTATTGCTAATTCTAGTAATTAACTGCTCCACTACAACTTTGTCCAGAAATCTGACATCAGCACTTACTGCTATTAAAGAACACGTAACTAGATATTGTGAACGGTTCTAAACAGGAACGATGTAAATTTATTTTGGTCTATTAAGAATTCAGGGGATGTGATTGACAAAATGAAATATGGAAATTTCCAAGCCAATACGATTTCTTCATACGACTTCTCAAATATGTACACCACACTCCTCATAACAAAATTAATGATCGATTATCTAATCTCATTAAATGGCGTTTTGATCGAGAGCGGAAAACTTACATTTGTACATCTGAATCGAAGGGTTTCTTTTCCTCGACAGACTATAGAAATTATACAAATCATGGACATGTAGTGACCTGTGTGATGCCGTGTCCTTCCTCTTGGACAATATTTATGTTAGATTTGGTGAGGATCTATACAAGCAGGTTGTAGGAATTCCTATGGGTACTAAATGTGCGCCTCTTGTTGCAGATTTATTTTTATACACTTATGAAAAAGAATTTATCCAAAATCTTCAAAAGCAAAGAAAATTTGAAGATCTGAAATGTTTCAGTAATACCTCTAGGTATCGATCTGGATAATATTCTAACTATTGACAATCCTGCTTTTGAGTTATATAAGAATGAAAACCAGACGGGCAATAGGCTTGGTACTTGACCAATCTAGAGTCTTGTACCAGCGCATCCTTGAGACTTGCACTCTGACTGACTGTGACGACGGGACTCCATGACGGGCCCTGTCCAAACATCTTAAGAGAAGACAGGGCCCCGACCACCTGTCCTCTCTGAATGTCAGTCGGACTCCTCGGGTGATTACATACATAACTCGCTACAGCTGGCAGAGCACGGACTGTATTACGCACGCCGTCTTTTTATATCCATTTACATATTCATCTGTGTTGCTGAGGCCTCTACGTTTTGTGGTCTTGTTTGTGTGAGATCATCTTACAGTGAGGAGGTTGTTTTACACCACAACTGTACGTTCTTCGAGACCTTTGGGTAATTGGAGAAGCGATATGGTCGTGCGCACGTAATCCATGATAACCACACCATTTGCTACTCGTGTGGCAAATGGCCGTCGAAAGTCGGCACCGGTTGACATTGGTCTCGTCGGTTTATGTGTAGTCTTTTGTGTTTGATGTTTACATGTCGTATGTCTCTTTTTCGTCACACACTATGCTCGTCTTTTGTGTTTTTGCATCGGGTGTTTTAGTGTTTTGCTGTTGATCCTGCAACAGGGTCTTGTTGGAGATCCCCTTCCTTCTTTCAAGTATGCTTAAAATTCCTTTTTCTCCTTCCGGGCACCCGTCCCCACCTCTAGCTTGCTAAGGGTCCGTCAATGCTCAAGTTGGTGCTCTATTATGAGTGCTGTTGAGATTATCGTCAGGATCTTCCGTAACTCACTACTATCATCATGTGCTTTGTATGCAAGCAGTTTCCCTTCTGTTTGCCGCTCTTTGTCAACTTGACGTGAAACATGTAATGTTGAACCTACCATAGGCAAACGCTGATCAGTTTCAGACGATGTTTATTTTAATCTGTCCGATAGATAAGTAGTAAACTCGGTTTTCTCAACCTATTTACTTTCAATATTGAGCTCAGACTTCATACGTTGTATGAAAGACTTCCATACAAACGATTGGCTCCTCATATCTAATATAACCAAAATACTGTCCAATCCATCTGCCCTACTGTCTGCTACCCATTGTGTATCTGACAAATTGTTATTGCGGTCAATGACAGAAAGAGCATCGTCCTGATCAGGGGTAGTAAAGGGATGGATCTCCAGCACGACCACCCTGCACTCACCCAGCGAAACAAACCCACAAGAAAGTGACACATAAATAACATCAGACACAACTAGAAATTGCAAAAAGACGCAACAATATTCACTAGAACATCATACAAAACAATCGAAACAGACGTACAGAAACATCAAACATTAATGACAACACATATATGGACGGAGACCAATGTGCACCCAGCGCCGACTTCGGACGGCCATCTGCTCTCTGAATCAGTGTCAGGATTAGAGTAAGAGGGGCGAAATCGACTGAAACGTGATTTCTTACTTTCGGTTCAAGTCGTTGTTCCTTTTCTTTAGTGGCAGGAACTGCAGTAAACTTCTGAAACAATTCTTCAAGTTTCCTCTCTTTAAGCTGTTCTACCGATGGGCTCAAACCATCGCCATGGCTGTCCGCACTTTCAGATTCTGTTGCACTCGTCGTCGGGCGAACGGCAGAGGAATTTCGGACAATCGGATCTGTAATCACGTCAATCGGATTATTCGACGACGGGGTGGATGCTGGTGTCGATGTCATTGTTGACGATGCCAACAGCCGAAGTTGATGACACAGATTATAACATTGCCTTCTCATATCAAAGGTCACAAATAAAAGAGCAGTGACCTTCAAAACCTCTTATCAGAAAACAGGCGCGCCATACCTTTTATATAACTAGAACATTCAGTCAGTAGTGCAATCCAAATCAGGTAACCTCGTAAGTACAGAGCCAACAGAATAATCAACATTATATTATTTATTAATGTATCTAGTATTTCTTATTCAATAACTTTCATTATAATGCCTTTTCTCAGCTCCAATTTACTACGTTTCTGTAAACACTAGTTGAGATGTTTGAATAAATTGTTGTTTATTATTCAACTTTTCTATGTATCAAATCTTCCAGAAAATTTCGACAAATCTTCCAGCTCCAGATGATGTTTATCATCCGTTCGTCCGTCTGTCTCTTGTCTATCCTGTTTCTGAGTTTGGTACAGGCAGCACCAAAATACGACTATGGTGATGTTCTAGGAAAGTCAATTCTATTCTACGAAGCACAGCGCTCTGGTAAACTTCCGGCAACCAATAGAGTACATTGGCGCGCGGACTCTGCTCTGAATGACAAAGGTTTAAATGGGGAAGACTTGACGGGCGGATGGTATGATGGTAAGAACTCTGAAAAACTATAAGACTGTTATACAAATGTAAATATGCATTTTCTTTAAAAAAAAACATATTTGCAATGTAAGCGTTGCTCCTAAATCTTTCTCACAGACTGATTTTATAAGCACATTCTAATATGGTCAAATGGAGCTGTTGAATTGTTTTTTCATACCCGTTGCAATTTTCATAAAGTAATTCCATTAGATTGACCACTTCAAATCTACGAGTCATATTTTTTCTAAAACCACCGAGACATTTCCAGCTGGCGACAACATTAAGTTTGGATACCCGATGGCCAATGTAGTGACCATGTTGAACTGGGGCCTTCTGCGATATAAGGACGCTTACCAGGACAGCGGCCAGCTTGACCACATGTATGACTGTGTAAGGTGGGGACTCACCTGGCTGGTCAAATGTCACACTGCACCAAATGAACTCTACATTATGGTATATATAAGTTCTGTATTGACATTTTCGAGTATGTGTTGTATGTCGTATTGAAACAAGTCGATGTAAGGGCCAATGAGACAAGCCTAGGGTCTCAGACATAAAGAAATTGAACGGTACTAATATGATGTCGTTGGATACAGGTTAATGCAGTGCTAGGAGGCTAATGTGCCAAGAGTCCTATACTTTGGGACATAAGTAAGTCATTTGCAAAAGCAGTGCGTCATTGCGAAAAATAAGTGTGCTACAAGTATGTACCTAAAAAATACTTACGTTACAATTGTACAAAAACTCAGTAAATCAAACTTTGGACATGTCTTAAAAATAAATATAATATTCCTTCTCTCACACACAGTACACACCAATATCAAACTAGTTAAATTATTTCGTGAACATTCTTTAGCAAACATTTCTGTTATTTTATAAACAAGGTAGGTGATCCAACGGACGATCACAGACACTGGAACAGACCAGAAAACATGACTACAAAACGAACACCCAAGAAGATAGATGCTGCACATCCCGGAAGTGACGCAGCGTCTGAGTACGCAGCAGCAATGGCTTCCGGGTACCTTGTCTTCAAAACTAAGGGTAAAACTATCTACAAATAGAAAATGCATAATTTGTAAGTGCTTAACATGTATGAAAGGAAATTCCCTGGCTCAAACTGTCATAATAAATGAAATCAAAGAATATATCGCTTGATTGTGATCTAATTTTTTTCTCATAATTAAATTATGTAAGTTGTCTTGAGGTAAATATAGCTTTTAATGTTTTCTCTGATGCAAGAGTAAAATAGATCGCAAAAACTAAACCTTCACTGAGGTTGAAGTCAATCAAGATATCCGGTAGATCATGTCAGTATCATATGTAATCTAGCTACATATTTTGGAATAATGCAACTGCAGTCTTGTTTTTGCAGACCCTGATTTCGCTGCTGAGCTTTTGCAACATGCTAAGCAATTGTCTTCATTCGCGAAGAACCACAGGGGAAGTTACTCGAAAACACTGACTTCTGATTTTAATCTATACAAGTATGAATCAATTTGAAAATATACCCTGTAAATATGAATCAATACATTATATTTTTTCAAGCGATTTTCACCCACGCACATAAAAAAACCCCACAGATTTGGTGGTTATCTGGATGAATTCTGATTTGATTTTATCTACATGTGTATTTGACAGTTCTGCCGATGAGAGTGACGAGATGCCGTGGGGGATGGCGTGGTTATACAAGGCCACCAACGAATCCTCGTATCTACAAGACGCAAAATCCATGTATCAGGGTGGAACAGCGTGGGCACAGTCGTGGGATAACAAACTACTAGGGACATCTGTTCGTAATCTAAATTCTGGAATATTTACAAAATGATAAATCTATGTACCATGGTGGGATAGTGTGGGCATAGTTATGGATAACAAACTACTGTGAATATCACTTAGAAATCTTAATTCTGGAACATTTACAAAATTGCAAAATTATACATCAGGGTGGATCAGCGTGGGCATAGTTATGGGATAAACTACTCTGAACATCAGTTAGTAAACTTAATTCTGGAACATTTACAAAATTGCAAAACTATACATCAGGGTGGGTCAGCGTGGACACAATCAGGGGATAACAATCTACTAAGAATATCAGTTAGATATATTTGCAAAAAAAACTATGTACCATGGTGGGATAGCGTGGACAGAGTCATGAGATATTAGAATACTGTGAACTTAATACTGGAACATTAACAAAATGACAAAATTGTACATATGGGTGGGAAAGCGCGGGCACAGTCATGAGATAACAAACTACTAATTAGACCATCAGTTTGTTATCTCTGGAATATTAAGAAATTGACAGTACACCGGGGTGGGATAGCGTGGACACATAGCGCAGTCATGGGGAAAAATTATGCAAAAATTTATAGAAAGTAATCAATCAACTACCAAAACTAAGTGTAAACCATATATGAATTGTTGAATCACGCTGTTAATTTCGTTTCCTATAGTTACTAATGTATGAGATGACAGGAGATGATACATACAAGACAGATATAGAATCCAGTATGACAGAGTGGCTACCCGGAAGATCGGTGCCTTACTCCCCTCATGGACTGGCCGTCAGGACCAAATGGGGATCTCTGAGATATGCCTGTTAGGCACATTTTTCATAGAATCAATCAAATATTTTTAAAAATTGCAATTTAAGATTACAAGAGAGATAATTGTATAAGAGTGTTCCTGGTTTATAAAAAGGGTCATCCCCTAGATAGACAATTTTCACCTAAGATATAAAGATATATCTTTGAAATTTTAGCAAACATGGCGTTTATGGCCCTGCTGGCGGCTGATGACGGAATCCAGACAGACAAATACCGTAAATGGGCGATGTCCCAGATCAACTACGCCTTGGGGGACACGGGAAGGAGCTACGTGGTGGGATTTGGCACCAACCCACCCACCCATCCTCATCACAGGGCCGCGTAGGTTTATTTACCCTTATCTTTGGATTGGTATTATCTTTGAATAAGTAAACAAATATAATTGAAAAGCAACCCATATCCTTCTTTGTGCACATCAATAAATCTGAAAATTCAAAATTAATTTATTTCACTTATAAAACATTTACTTACAGATCGTGTCCAGATATGCAGACCCCGTGTGACTTTAGTTGGTACAGTAAACCTTCGCCCAATCCTCACGTGCTGACTGGCGCTCTGGTGGGCGGGCCTGGGCTGAATGAGGCCTACACAGACAGACGGAGTGACTATATACAGAACGAGGTGGCTGTAGATTATAACGCCGGATTCCAGTCTGCTGTAGCTGGTACGTACTGAAAACTTTGTCTATCATCGGAAAGGGGGAACTGGTTCGCATATATATGCACGCGTTATATAGATGGTGAAACTGTTAAAAGCTGGCCACATTCTCTAATTCTATTTACTTGTTTTTATGATGTGTATGGTTTTATACTTAAATATATATGTAATCTGATTTCAGGTTTAAAGTCGCTTGTTGTTCGAAATAAGTTACCAACAGACAGTTAGTGTGCAGACTATAATACTCATCAGAGTTATCTATCTTCGTCCGTACCTCAGTATTGAAAATTGTATAAACCTAAGAAAAATAAAATATCAAATATTTAAAATGTTAATTTGGGTATTGGGGAGGAGAAAATAAACAAACGCAGACCTTCCGCCCGTATGTCTGTTATGCCATTTCACTTTTCCAGGCCTTTCCTTCAATAGATTAGGATACTTTCATAGTTCAAATGGTGTTTCTTTGTTATTTTCTGTTTTTGTGCAGGTATGTTTTGATCTTTAAAGTTATAAAAACAAAATTAAAGAATATATTTTCTTCATAAATTGCAGAATAATCTGATATTAACTTTTTTAGGGGACGACCATTTCATCCGGGGGGGGGGGGGAGAGGCTGTCACATTTTGGAAATTATTCTGACATAGAATATGTTGAAAATAAATAATCTGACCCTCATGGGTGCTTAAAATAGATATTCTGGTCCACATTTGTTTAATATCTAAAACATTTCGACTCGCTTCGCTCGCCATACACTAAAACAATTCAACATGTTTCGCTAGCAACATGGACAAACATTTAAGACTCGCTTCGCTCGACTAAAATAACACTCGAATCTTTTTCGAGCTCGCTCCGCTCACCCTTGCATGAGATTTCATATCGAGCGTTCTTTAGATAAACATTTTTATTCTATAAAATTGTATTACAATTACAAGCATAAAAACAAAAATGGCGGGTTTTTTTTTATCTTAACAGATATGATAAGCTTCAACAGGGAAGTCTAATAGGAATATCTATAGCACATTACACACCACTGAACTATTTCCTTTTGTACTGCACATGACATGTGAAAACTCAATTTAGAATATGCAGGTGATACCTGTACATGTAATATGTACAAATAATATGTACATAAATTAAATGTAGTGCCCATGAAGGTTGTTTTTGCCTGTTAGGATTGTAAGAGGTTGAAAATAAATATTCCGACCTCCATGGCTGGCTTGAAGTCGTTTTTTTTTTTCAATTTTGAAAGAAATAAAAGCAAGATTTTGCCTATAAAAATGTATGACTGCAAGTTTTTTTTCATATCCTAAAAAAGTCACAATGAACCCATTCCAGATAGCCATGATGTATTAATTGATAACGACTGATAATGACCAAATCCACTGCTTCCCTTCTACACCGGCAGGATGTTATTGTTTGCTTGTTACTCCGATGGGAGATGTGAATTGTACAGTTTTTTGTATTGACGTAATGTCTGCTCCAGGCTAATCTGGTTCACTTCACAGACACTGGTTTCCCTCTGTTATTCCCCTCAGTCAGAATTCTTCCTAAGACCCATACGTTTTCAGCACCTATGGACGTTCGACTGCACTGAATGACCCTAATTATGCTGCATACAAAAACGTTATTTTACAGGTCTCCTTTCATTGAAAATGAGTCGTGATCGAAATATTAAGAAAGGAATTTATAAAACCACATTTTGAGAATGAAGTCAGAATAAATGATAATCACAATGATAATAATAATACAATAAAACAACAATAACAACAATGTATATGTAATATTATCACGCCTCAGACAAAAATGTTGGAATCTAATTGGTCAGATCATGGTCACATGACGCCGTGAAAAAAGCCGTATCATGCTTGTAAATCCGTATCGGGCGAGTAGTTTATTATGACGTCGTGAATTGTATGATACAGAGACCCCCACACATACAGTTAGAGGTCTTCGACGTGATAAATTCGTTACACTGTTAGTTAGTGACCTGATACGGAAAAATACATGGTGTGAAAAGAAAACCCGTATCGGGTTTCTTTTCACACCATGTATTTTTCCGTATCAGGTCACTAACTAACAGTGTAACTAATAACATTTACATTACTAGTAGATTCCCCATGTTGAACGCCCATTAAGCAACTAGAATTATATTCCATTCTAATATGACTTGATTCTTTTTCCGTATTAAGACAACAGACGCGAGCCGGGCTCTATTCTCCAATATAGGCCCTATAGCGATAAGCCACGCCTACCCAATAAACCGGAAGGAACTGGTTTTTACCAAGAATTGATTGGTCATTAGAATAGAAATAAAATTGTCTCATAATGCCCTCGCGTCCTCAGCCAATCGCATTTATCACCTCGCCGCTGACGCTGCGATGTTCATGCAAATTTAAATGACCGATAATTAGAATAAATGTTAATATAAGAAATGACTGTCTTACTTTTGGTGTTCATGGGTGCATAATTCTGGTTGGACACGTGCAAATTTTCCGAGAATCTCGATTCACGGAATTTGCACGTGTCCAACCAGAATTATACACCCATGAACGCCAAAAGTAAGACAGTCATTTCTTTTAAAAATGATAATACAATTACAACAATACTTGTTATAGCAATGCCTCCATAATGGCTTAAGTGATATGTGTTTTGTGATAAGTGAAATGTTACGTTACATTGACGATGTGGTTCCATAATGAGAACTATAATGTAGAATTTATGCAACTACAATGTTGCATTAATAACAACTACGAGGGAATTTGGAAAAAAAAATCATGTTGATTTCCATACAGTACGAATAATTTTGAATACATATGCGAATTTCCATTACGATTGGTCAATAACAATCTTTCAAATCGTAAGGTTCTAGGTCACGGAGCAGCTAACAAAAAGTAACGACCTCGTCAGATGTCCAACATGAATTTGACTAAAACACCTAGCTCTCATCTGTACAATAATTAAATATATTTTCGTGTATTTTGATAAGGAAGACATGTTCTATTTCCATGTGCATTTCTGCCTACAACCACCTCTATATCACAATCATTCAAAGTCATGTTAAAACGGCATCACTTAACTCGTCCCCCCCCCCCCTTTTTTTTTTTTTTTTTTTTTTTTTTTTTTTTTTTTTTTTTTTTTGTTCAACTCCAACCAAAATCGCGTGTTTATGTATCTATTCATCGTAAAAACACTTTCTTCTATTTTAACAACATTAGTTTTGATGTATTTGGTCCATATCAAGATGCATGCATCAACTATTTTAAAGTCTCCGTCTGTTTTATCCAACCGAAATTCAAAACTGAATAACTGTCTGATGCACCGTAAAGAACTCTGACGTCATCAATTTTTGGTTTGTTTGATCAACAAATCCATGCATAAATCCTCATAAAATTCGTAAATCTGGTCCGATTTTGTTAAAACTTCGCAGTGGTCATGACAAATAATAACATTAATGATATGAAATATTTAATTGATATTCGAGTATTTTTTCTTATATTATCTACACTAGCAATGTAATGAAAGGGTTAGGTTCATGTCAACAAATGAAAATCCAGTGCTCCGTAACCTCTATACCCTTCAAGTATAAAAGTGACAAGTATGCCCCTTTTGTAAATTATTATGACATTTTTATTTTCTCTTTCTCTCTTTCATTTCTAGAAAATTTCATTCGCATACGACTTCAAATGTGATTTTTAAGGCATGTGTCCACGAACTTTCGGAACGGCCCTCGTATTTGACTCTGTCAATGACAATGTTAACAAGTAAGGTACAGTCTCTGTTTCCTTTTTATTTGGTTGTCTTGTAGCTCATGAATTGACGTTGACTTAGACTGTGGTAAACATTTCATCTAAATATTTTATTTCCAATGCCATATACTATTATGGCAGATGACAATGTCCCTATGGTTATCTTTTTTAAGAAACGAAGAATCTGATTGGCTGAGTTTTGTTGATACATTGATCAACGAAATATTCTCTGAAGTTTATTTTGGAACAAGGGATTCCCTCGACAAGAATCAGCTCGTAGCTGAAAATACAACCTAATGCGCTTGGATTAAAATTTCAAGAGCTTTATCACTTGTTTACTTACTCAAATTTTTACTGTGCATTTACATGCAATTTCAATACAAAGAGAGAGGGATGTCACGGCGGTAGCCATAACTTTATGTTTTCTTGGAAGGCAATTGCTTGACTGCGCGATCCACGAACTTACGATATATAGTGCGGGAATAGATTGTTATGAAATACAACAAACAGTCAGTTTTATCACAAGTAAAAGATATTAGATAATAAGATTTTTCTGTTGATGCGAGTATCACCAGCTTCACGCATTGATGCAGTTTAAATTTCCCGTCCATTTTTTTAGGGTGATACATACCTGCATCAACAGAAAAAAAAAAGATTCATTTCTTCAGTCAATAAGAAAAAAAAATGTGTTTGTGAAACACGGATCTTTGTCAGTGGAAACTGCTGTAATGTAAAAAGTAGGTCAAACTACAAGGTCATAAGGTAAAAAATGTAGGTATCCATGGAAATGTCTTGTCACAAGGAATACACATGTGAAATATGAAAGCCCTATCACTTACCATTTTTAAAAAAGTTATGGCCAAGGTTAAAGTATTTGCGGACAAACAGACATACAGACGGACAGACCAAAAACTATACTAGTATGCTCCCGAATCTCCGATTACGTGGGGGGGGGCATAAAAAAGAACGAAAAACTCATATCAACGATTATGATATTACCCTAACAACAATAGATACCTGACATGCAAGTGGATGTACTTAAAGTTCGGGGGCTTGGAGATCGTTTTGAGCCCTTAATGGGTCCAGGCAAAAGCCCCTTAATCTAATGGGTTTTAAACATAAATTTACAGAGCAGTTTGTACGTTAAAATGACCCTTTGTACACTAAATTTTGTATTCTGTTTTGTTGGTTTTTGTTTTTTTTGTTTTGTTTTGTTTTTTTTTTTTTTTGCAAAACGATGCCGAAGCATCTGCGTACTCGAGTACGCTGGCTACGCGCCTGGAGACATAACGTTGTCAGATCTAGCGATGATAAATCGCCAATGTTCTTTGCTTTCGATATCTGGATATTGCCATCTTTTATATCATCATAAGGTGTATTGTTCGTTCGTCCAGAATCTGCTTTTAAGCCATGTATACTCAAGTAAAGCGGTGAAACTTGATCTTTCAGTTGATTTTATCACATATCGAAATTATTTCATATCACAATAAAGCTAGTATTCACTCAGAATGGTTTGCAGCAAGTATATAATTTTAGATCGTGTCGTTCCTTTAAGAGGAGAAAGGCAAACAAGGACGCTGTTGCCTTGAGTCTAAATAGGATATTAATGTTGAACGGGTCCAGGTGTTCTAGATTTTTTTTTTCTGTTTTTTTTTTTTTTTCTTCGTAAACTGGATTTTCATTGATACAAAATTATGGTAAATAAAATACATTTTGCCCTTTTCTGTTGATGTAACATTTGTTTTGTTTTATCTCCTTTATTCGATCAAGAAATATATTATGAACAAACTCGAATGATCATTTATTAAGATACGTTATACACAATCAGTGTTAGAATTGAATTTGGTGGTGGCGCCACTCACTGTATGCGCTGTATTAATCAAACGAGATAAAAATGAGATGCCGTCGTACTATGGCTCCGGAAAAGACACGCTGTGTAGCATCAAGTGACATAAGTTGGTGAAACCACGAACACAAAATGGAGGCATACCGCTCGTTTGGAGGAAAGAAAACAGGTACCGTGGTGATTGTTTTTATTCAATTTTATCTTTCATAGCCGATGTCCTTGTAAAATATGATATTTTGATGATTCTTTCATTGTCAATCAAGAAAACATTGTAATTTTCACAAACATTCTGACAAAAGGAACGTCGTGGTCTAAATATGTTAAACACAATGTTGTGGTGGTTTCCACGCAAATATCTACAGCTTTTGTCACAATGTTTGTAAAAACAACTGCGTTTTACTTACTAACGAGCCCATGGTTGTAAAAGTATCAGTTAAGACAAGGATGTAGGCTATGAAAAGATAAAATCTAATCATAGCAATTATTGCAGTTCCTGTTTTCTTTCCTCAAACTGAGCTTTTTATTTATTCGTGGTTTCACCAATTAAAGTCGCGTGATGCTACACAGTGAGACAACATTACTGCCATAATATATTCTGACTGTATGGAATTGATACAGAGAATATATTCATGTATCCAGACGTTGTACTCAATAATCTCTACTGTTCACTGTTCAAAGGAAATTCGTTGTAAGTCACATGAGCTAGCATCTATGTGTAGGTTACAAATATAGTACACGTCATGGAGCGACGTCCACCATTGTTGAATGCAGACAGGAGACGCTTATTATAAACGGGCACATGTTTGTACTTATGTTGTACCTTGTACAATTTGAGTAACTTTTAAAACGTCTCGCCTATTTTTTTTTTTTTTTTTTCTATTTCTCCTTTCATTATTGTTTTTTTTTTTCTGAAACATAGAATTCTTGAATCATTAAATTCTATTTTCAAACATTACGGAAATAGACATCTAATGATTCCTCTGATCATATCATTCTGTCATTAGAGACAAAAATATCCTATTTGCTCAGTGGAGAAAAGTATTATTAAAAACGTCATCCACTCCACCTCACAGGATAAGATAAAGTATTGAGGAATATTACACAGCTGATTAAATCATTATATCTCACGATCAAAGTGGAATAAAGCGTTCTGTGGACTGGTAGAGGGGTTGTCTGGGTACAGATGTACGTAATGGTAATATATTGGTGATGAGGTGAAGCCAGGCGTGTACCCCGGCTTTGATCACTGTCCTGGTATACCTAACACAAGGGAGGTAACTCGACAATCAACAGTCAAACATAAAGCATCACTCCCAAATCGTACAACCTTGATGTCTAATTAAGGTCTCCCAGGTAACCAATACAAATTACTTTTCTTTATTCATTAATTTTAATTTTTATCATTCAAAGACGTGGTAACTCGGCGAAATTGATGCAAAAACTCAATATTTCTATTAAATTAGCAATGGCCGCATGCATTAACGTGATGGAAAATTTATATGTGAAAGATTATCATTATATCCTCTTGTCATAAAAGTTTTATCTCAGTTAACGCATGCGGCCACATTGAATCTACGACAAAAGACAAATTTCCCAGCAATTTTCGCCATATTTTGTCAATAACGTCAAAATGACGTCACTTCATGACGTCATTACAGTTAAATGGCAAGTTGTTTGGTGATATTATTCTTTTCATGAAAAGCGGTAAACATTCGTGTATTTTCATGAGAGATATCAAGTATTCCTCATGAAATTTATTTTAAGAGAAAAATCAAGGGCCGATTTAGGGGTCTCGTGGCCCTACCCCTTTAGTGCACCAGACGTGTTTCAAGACTCTTAAAAATACCTACACAAAAGTCACTGTCAAGAAAAAAGCTCTGATACTTTATTTTTTTTTTCAATCAAAGCGTGGAAATTAAAAAAATGTATGGAAATCAAAAAATGTATGAAAACAATTGCTATAGAAAATAAAATAATAAAATCTACTACAGTAGGCATTCACGTTCCATTTATTTTTGAGTGAAGTTTAAGGCTATAATAAATTCAATACAAATGCCAATCTACCTTGTTAACCAAGTCTCTTGCTTTACTGTAGGTAGGTATATTGTCACTAAAGACGATCTAAATGGCTGATCGGAGTGATGTAATATGATAGAAATGGTCCACTTAAAAAAGAAAAGGTGTGCCCAAACGACAAATGACGAGATCGTGATGAAAACATTTCATCGATAACGTTAGACCTCCGTGATTCGTCATTCTGATCCCAAATATAGAAAGATGATTTCTGCCACGGATTTATAAGTTCAAAGTTTGACAAAAATAAGGTGAATCGCTAATAACCCTAATAAGCTCCTGGTTTGTTTAAGGCCGATTATGCGAGAGCCTTATAACTAGTGTCAAACATTTAAAAGACCAAAGCACATGACATTGATTGGCACATGTCAGCGCCGATTCTCTCGTGACATTTCGCGGGTACTTTGGAAATCGACATAATATATTACAAAACTGATATGCATGTTTCATTCAATCGTCATAATTGTCTCACTTTGTCATGGTTGAGAAATCAAAGTACTATCTGATCTTATCAATGGGAGGCCGTGTTAGGTCTTTGCTCCTTCCCAGTCAAAATATCTGGATGTGAAAATATTGTCTTTTTATTAGAATTTATGATTTATGAATGGCTTGCTTAATCTTAATTCCTGAAGACATACAGAAATCTAAAAGTTTCTGAAGTCCGTATACATGGCATTTTTCTACATTCCAGTCCTTCAAATTTTCATAAATTTAAATGTCAACGCTCTCGTCCTAGAGTCTTAAGAATATCTAAAAGGAGAACGATGAAATTAAACGTTAAAAGAAGTCTGAGGAGGAAATTATCTCCAGAATGTGAGGCATAAAAACGATGATATGGTGGGTTTATCATTTATTAACAAGCCTTTTTGCACTTTACCTCAAAGAGAATTAGTATGGTACTAAAATAGACAAGAAAAGTTAAATGAGTTGTGTGCATCATTGAACAAATGGTAAATACATAAACCTCGAGTCTTAAAATTGTAATTTTCAATTTATTACATCATAAAAGATCAAAAAAGAAATTTCAGCAATGTAAGTAAGCATGTTAAAAACAGACTAGTAAAAGAAGTTAGAAATATCTTAACATGCTTAAAAAGCCCGGACTTTTTTTATGAAAATAAGTACTAGATCTATTTTATCAGCTCTTTTGTTAAATGTTACAATTTATTCAGAAAAAATATGTGGAAAATTAAAGTTTTCTACAATGCACTCCATACCTTTTCTTTCATATCAAAGTAATAATATACCTTCTGGAACAATTATTGAAATAATAAGTCTGTTCTGTACACCCCCACATGGTCGTTTATTGAATGAGATCTATTATTTTTGTACACCCCCCCCCCCTTTCTGAAGTTTTACTTCTACATATTGATATGGAGTCCTTCACGTGTCATGTAAAAACAAATTTGAAATATTTGGATAACTACGGACCAATAGGCACACATACTGTCAAAATCATTGTAAGAAATATCTCGCAATGTTATGTCCAACCTACTTTTACATCTTAATGACATACGTGTGTTCTAGTACATGTAATCCAATTCATTTGAATAAAAGAATAAAATGCGCTTAAGACAATTCTTTTGACTTCTATAATATGCACAACTTATCTTTTCATTCTATAACACCATTTTCAGATATGATCTTCCATTCTTCAAACATTTAACAAAACATAAATGAATTAATGATACGCTACGTCATGAAGCTCTCAGACATGAACAATTTATACATGGTTGATAGAATTTACTCAACAGGAATGGAAAATTCCACAATAAATATATAACTGTAATCATATTACAAGCATTTAATTAACAGAATATTTACAAAAACACCAATAAAATTGCGTCGAACGCTTTCACATCCAAACTTCACATTTGAAATTGGCGCGCCTGGTTTGACGTCATTTCTTAATTAGCACAATTTAGAATTGTAGATTCTAGCACAGTCCAACTATCTCGTCACGATATTCAACACAATTTTGTCACTTAGAATTCCCTCCCTATCACAGATAACCACTTATATACGTCTTCAATATTTTCTCGGTTTTCGTTTATCAAACGAACCTTACACTCGCGCGAGCATTATTCTGTAAAAGGTGTTTCTTTACCCATTCTTCCGTTTCCTCCCCTTCCCCTTTCCTTTACCTTTCCTCTTTCCTTTTTTGCCTTTCCTGTTCTTCTTTTTACCTTTCTTTTTCTTGTTTTTCTTTCCTTTCTTTCCCTTCTTTTTCTTTCGACCCTTCGATCCTTTTCCTCTACTACCACCGCTAGATGTCGCTTCTTGACTATGTTGTATAATATTTGTACAATCTATTCCTTTGCGCATGGCTTTTATTGCATTCCGGAAGTACCTGGATCGTCTGTTCCAGACTCCCACAAAGGTCACAGTGTAATCTCCGGCGGCCGTTCTATTACCCATGATGAGATATTTTTCGCCTTTTGTAATATTGATTCTATCACATTCACAATGTACCCCGCCTGGTATGTACGGACGAAGTCTTTTCTTATCCTTGTTTAATAACATGGTCTTTTTTATCACTTTCTTTTTCTTTTTAAGGTAAAGTATTGTGTTATCATTGCTCGAAGACACCAATTTTCGTATTTTGCCTCGAATAACTGAAACAAAAAAGACAATGAGAATTTATGCCCTATGAACATCAGTTTTCTGCGGCCCAAATGGATGAAATAGAAGAATCAAAAGTTATGCTCAATGGTAAAGCTTTCCAAATGAATTAAAAGTCCACTGTATGTGTCTAGAGTTAAAAGAACATATGAGACATAAAATTAAGCTACTCGTATCAAAACAAATCCAAAAGTATGTCCAACATGAAACCTTTTGCAGCAGACATCACAAGAGACAAAAGATATATATATCCCTGAATCTTTGATTAACATATGAATATAAACTTTCGTGTATAGGACATTGGTCAACCTATCGGGTTGAAATGACGTGCTCCCTGTAAGGCTCAATGAAATTTTGCACAGCGTCGGCATGGTTGGCAGATAACGAATGGTCCGGTACCTCAACCTTTCAAAACCCTTTGAGACCATCTCCGTTCACCAGTAGCGCCTAAAAATCTAGTTGCAATACGGGTATCAACAACCTAGTTGAAATAAGAGAACCTGTCAGAAACCTGGTTGATGAACAATACCCTATTACAAACCTAGTTGAAATACGAGAACCTGTCAGAAACCTGGTTGATGAACAATACCCTATTACAAAGCTAGTTGAAATATGAGAACCTGTCAGAAACCTGGTTGATGAACAATACCCTTTTACAAACCTAGTTGAAATACGAGAACCTGTCAGAAACCTGGTTGATGAACAATACCCTATTACAAACCTAGTTGAAATACGAGAACCTGTCAGAAACCTGGTTGATGAACAATACCCCATTACAAACCTAGTTGAAATACGAGAACCTGTCAGAAACCTGGTTGATGAACAATACCCTATTACAAACCTAATTGAAATACGAGTAAGCAGTCCGTAATCTAGGTGATATAATTTTGATAACCTGTAAGAAACTTAGTAGAAATAGGAAATCGATCAGAAATCTATTTGATAAACGAGACCCTGTTAGTAACCTAGTTGATTTAGGAGAGCCAGTCATTAACCTAATTGAAATACTGAGAACATGTCAGTAATCAGATTCCCTCAGAAATCTAATATCACTTCCAATATTGGAGGTCGCTTCTTCTCACATGGTGGAGGTTTTTGTTTGTTTGCTTTTGTCCCTGTTTTATCCTGATTTTGTATGCCTTCGGTTTATGATTTTCTGAATTGTCTAGTCTGTACTGTGTATAGGGATATGGTCATTATCCATATTTGTCACTATAAAAGTTACAAATTTTTGACGTTGTCATGTGAAAGGGTTTAACTTGAAGTTGTTCATGTTAATTGGTATTAATATGAAGATCCAACCCATGTGACGGGAGAACATTCGCGGGTCAGGAAATGTTGTCCTCACTTTTCTCCTAAAGTCTAGAAGTAATAAACTTCTGATCATGAAATATGATATGGTGTGACTTGTAGTTGTATACCTGAGCGTCAAACTTTGGGTCTGACCCCAACTCGCAAACAAGGTCATAGGCAGCACAGGCTTGCAATATAAATGTAGATTTCAAAGTGAAGAAAAGCGGAACTGAAATCGGACGCATGCGTAGGAGATTGGGTCTGACCCCTGGAGTTGGGGAAAATAGGCGGAGTAGAGAATAATAGAATCTAGCACCACTTTGAGTTCCGGATAAAAAAATATCAATCGAGGGTGGAATTGATTCTATTACTCCAGCACTGCTGAAAAGGGGAATAGCCTATCCAATGTGCGAGAAAATCTATATGGGCTTCTGAGAACAAAAACATTTAAAAAAGCTATTCATATTTTTTTTATCTACTACAGAAGCAAGGAAACATGAAATGAAAAAAGAGCATTTGAGGTTTTTGCACATTTCTTCAAGAAGGTATAGAGTTGGAACACTACCGTATCATTCATAACATCCACATGATCATGGTGCGGGGCCACTTCCATTCTTGATATATAAGAGCCTGTCAGTGATCCAGTTGAAAAATATGAACCTGTCAGTAACCTACTTATACGAGAACCTGTCAATGAGCTAATTGATATGCGCGAACCTACGTAAAATACGAGAACCTGTCAGTAACCTAGTTGAAATACGAGAACCAGTCAGTACCCTAGTTGAAATACGAGAACCTGTCAGTGTAACCTAGTTGAAATACGAGAACCAGTCAGCAACCTAGTTGAAATACGAGAACCTGTCAGTAACCTAGTTGAAATACGAGAACCTGTCAGTAACCTAGTTGAAATACGAGAACTTGTCAGTAACCTAGTTGATATACGAGAATCCTTCAGTTACCTAGCTGATATACGTGGAACCTAGCTTTCACTAACCAAGCCCATATACCTGTCAATAACAAAGCATATATACGTGAATCTGCCAGTAATTTATAGTTGATGAAAAGATTCTGTCAATAACCTAGATAATATACAGTGAACCCGTCAAAACGCTAGTTAATATACGAGAACCCGTCAATAACGAGAACCTGTGAATTACCTAGTTGATTTACGAGAAATTGTCAGTAACCTAGTCGATATACGTGAAGACGCCTAAAACCTAGTTGATATACGTGAACCCGTAAATAACCTAGTTGATATACTTGAACCCGCCAATAATCTAGTTGATACCTACGTAAAATACGAGAACCTGTCAGTAACCTAGTTGAAATACGAGAACCAGTCAGTAACCTAGTTGAAATACGAGGTCCTGTCAGTAACCTAGTTGATATACGCGAACCCGCCAATAATGTAGTTGATACACGAGATCCTGTCAGTAACCTAGTTAATATACGTGAACTCGTCAATGACTGAATTGATATACGTTAACCTGTCAGTAACCTAGTTGATATACGAGAACCAATCAATAACCTAGTTGATAAACGTGAACCTGTCAACAATAATAGTATCCGTTAATAAGAGAACCTATCATTTATTATAATCAAGACCAATTACCTAGTTGATATTGGAAATTCTGTTAGTTACCTTACTAATATATAAGAACAACTTAGAACATGCCACTAACAAAGCTGATATATACGATAACCTGCCACTTACTTGGATTATATACGTGAACAGTTGTTGATTGATACGAGAACCTGTCTGTAGCATTGATAGTTTACAATAGGAAATAAAAGAGAAGTATCATGCATAAAAAGTTATTGAAGACACTTACTATAGCCAGCTCTACAATAGTTGTGTATAAGTCCCTCGTACGAGTCCGGCTGACGACAGGCACTGCAGATGTTTTGCGCTGAAAAATATATAATGTGTACGATTGTCAAAATAAACTTTTTCTTCTTACTTGATACACTTTAATTATTTTATTTCCCTTTTTCTGCAATATTTCTTACGACGTTTTTTATGTTTAACGTTGATATGATATACGGGTAGTTTTGGAACACCTGCATTTGGCGGAAACCTCAAAATTCTTTATAATATTATGATACCAACCAAATTCGACATTTAGATCAATTTCCTCTGTTATGAACATTCTAACAGCATTTTAAGACTCCGCATTTTCTCTTTAAGGAATACAATGGTTATATTGAATATTGAATTGATTCTATTTTTAAGAACCAAGCAAATGACAAATATGGATAATGACCTTATCCCAATACACAGTACACAATCGATAATTCAGAAAATCATAAACCGAAGGCATACAAAATAAGGATAAAACAAGAACCAAAACAAACAAAGAAAAACCTGCACCATATGAAAAGAAGCGAACTTCCAAAATGGGAGTGAGACCATGATGCCCAGGAAGATTAGCATCTCCTGCTTGCATGTAATATAGCAAAACACACTGGTGCTTGAACTTCTGCTTAGGCAAGTCATACTCCTTGTCGCATATAATTTGGGTTTTTAATGAGGGAAGGATAAAAATCTTTCGGAAACATGCGGAAGACATTTGAATCCAGAGGATTTACAGAAATTCTCAAAAATGTTGTCTAATTTGATGATATTGATCACTATGCAAACTAAATGGCGGGAAATTCAAAGTAGCCTCAATCTCTGTCGTTCACACTTGCTGTCTTTTAGGATTAACCATAGTTTCTACTAGTATAATATCCAAAAGAATGCTCCATGTACCGTGTACGGTATTTCATCAAACTATCCTAGACGATCTTTAATGTTAAACGTCTTCAAATTCAACTCATTACATTCCTCAGTCTTGCCTATATATTCTATGATACATAATTGTTGCTTTCTTCAAAATACGAGAAGCCAGAAATTGTGCCGATATTTAGTTTACATATACACAAAAATCCCTTGTAAGTAAAAATTCATCAAATGTCTTGAGGTAAAAACATGGTTGATTTATGATTTAAATTTTTGCATTTTTTTTTTTTTTTTTTTTCGTGGTTAAATTTTTGAATTTTTAATACGTACTTTTCATAGTTTTTTTAACTGTGGAATGCAATATTATTGTTGTGTAAAAATTAACCGAGACAAAATGCGGAGTAGTACCTGTTGATGTTAACGGAGTACTTTTAGATATTTATGAGGAAAAATAAATTTCTTACAAATGTTTACTTGATGAGTTAGATGTCAGCGTGTCAGTTAGGAATACTTATCACAAACAAGGCCTAATCACGATATGAGCTATGTGAAATGTCAGTGTCTGAGCGCTCCGCCGACCTGGTTGAGAACGGGATCGGGAGATAATGATAGGGGGCGCTTCATGGTGTCAAACACTTCACCTGCCAGGCCTTGTTTGACACTGTTAATGTTACACTGAAAAATGTCTTCGTTTTCCGTCCAAAATATACCTGGTTGTGGGGTCGATTAACTTTACTTCTACATGCTTTAAACGTAAAATTGTAACATGTATAAAGGGCTTACCTAGATATATATATATTTTTTTATTAAATTGCAAATTTGGACATCATATATATGTTATACATCAAAGTACACATCGTTCTGAAAAAAAATTCGAAAGTAATTCAAAAATGGTTAAAAATTAATAAAGTTACTAAAATGCTCAAGCGTATCGCAACATTGCAGCCATTAACTTGATATTCAAAACTAACAACATAAAGCCATAATTCATTTCGAATATATAAAAAATAAGGTTATGATATTTACACGGATTCTGGAGGCAGTTCGGTACATCATAAATTGGATCATTTGGCACAAAGCGTTATAAATAAGTATTCATTTAATTCATTGTCCTTTATCCGTATAAATAAATAAATAAATAAATAATTAAATAAAAAATTAAATAGATATTTTTTTTTTATTTTGATGGATTTATGTACCATAATTAAAAAGCGACAGACCTTATCGTATGGTGTCACAGTACAAGACGAATTCCAATGATTCCGTTATTTAAAGATCAACTAATGGTGATAAAAAATTAAAAAGTATATATATAAAGGAATGATCCGGACATTTTTTTCAAGAAATTGATAGGATAACTATTTTATCCTCATCTGGTACTCACTCTTTGTAACATTGTGAAGAGCATGAATGCACAGATCTGTGTCCGGGAACTGGTCACACTTGACCATTGGTGGCCAGAGGTAGCCGTAAAACATCATAGTTTGTTCACATCCCGCCTTCACTGCCTCACACAGTGACCGACAGGGATAGACGGGTCGGTCCAGACAGACAGGGGAAAACAGAGAACATAAAAATAGCTGTGTGTCTGGGTGGCATTGTACACGTAATAGTGATATCCAAGACTGAGCCTGCTGTAAAACTTCATGGATAGAATCATGTTCCAAGAGGTTTGGAAGCCTCATTTGAGAATATCCTATATTTCTACATAAAGTTAAGTTCTGTGGAATATCTATACAACTTTTATTAGAGCTTCGACTTGTCAATTTTGCCCAAGCCGGGTCACTGATATCACGTAAATAACCGTCATAACAATCCGACAGGTAAAATGAACAACATACACTTATAAAGAATAAAACCCACATTATGACAATAGTCTTTCACTAAATCCGTGGGGAGATATTACTTATCTGTACGTCACGTCCTATCCGTACGTTCTATCCGAACTCGAAAGAAATTTCATGTATGATTCCGTGCACATTCAATCTAAAATTGAGCTTCCTTCAATATGAATTGGGCTCAACGATGCATACTGCGTGAAGGAAAGTTCCGAATGAGGTATTTTTCCGAAGCCCCGTCTTTGCCGCCAATCATCGCAGTGGGGTATTACTTTAAGTAATTTTTTCGCTGTTTGCCTGTTTAAGCCATTTAATCCTAATCATAGGAAGTCAGGATATCTCGAGGGATTAGCTATATCAAAATTAAGCATTATCTAATCTAAGGTTTTTTATACATTCTTTTAAGTTCTTCCGATTGGTTTTCTATGTAATCACTCTTTGCAATGTTGATAAATAAATGAATGATTCTCTAAAGAGTATTGATAATAATTCATTTAAAGCGATATCATAATAAACAATATTTAATAAACTTTGGTCGGAGGGAAAATAAAATACTTTGTATCTCATACATACATACCGCAGAAAAACACTTTTAATGACATACAAAGAATGAAAGTATGTTTTATGACTCAAATAATAAAATTGTACTCACTATTTGTGGCATTATGGAGAGCAGGTATACAAAGCTCATCATCGAGTGGGAACTGGTCACACTTGACCATTGGTGGCCAGAGGTAGCCGTAAAACATCATAGTTTGTTCACATCCCGCCTTCACTGCCTCACACAGTGACCGACAGGGATAGACGGGCCGGTCCAGACAGACAGGGGAAAACAGAGAACATAAAAATAGCTGTGTGTCTGGGTGGCATTGTACACGTAATAATGATATCCAAGACTGAGCCTGCTGTAAAACTTCATGGATAGAATCATGTTCCAAGAGGTTTGGAAGCCTCATTTGAGAATATCCTATATTTCTACATAAAGTTAAGTTTTGTGGAATATCTATACAACTTTTATTAGAGCTTCGACTTGTCAATTTTGCCCAAGCCGGGTCACTGATGTCACGTACATATCCGTCATAACAATCCGACAGGTAAAATGAACAACATACACTTATAAAGAATAAAACCCACATTTTGATATTGTTTTGGGTATATAAATCAATCACACGATATTATCCTTTGATCTTTTTGATCTCATTTCTGCGTCTGGCGCTCAATTGAATGAAAACTTTCTGAAACGATGCACATGAAATTACAATTTAGGTTTTGTCTCGATTATTGCACTCACCGATGCATACTGTGTGAAGAATAGTTCCGAATGAGGTATTTTTGCACGGCCCTGTCTTTGCCGCCAATCAGCGCGGTGGGGTGTTACTTTAAGTAATTTTTCGCTGTCGGGTTATATTAAGCAATATATTTACAAACATTGGAAGACAAGATATCAGTAGGAATTAACTAAAGCAAATCCTGTAAATTGGAAGTCGCTAACATCTGATCTGAGAACACGATATTCTTCAAATCCGTCGGTATTCAATATATTTCCTTCTGGCGCGATGGAAGCGCTGTATTACATAACCCGTGCGGTTCTTCACTTCAAATACAATCAGCTAATATCTTAACACTTTTGATAAATATATATGACGGGGGAATATTGGCCGTGTGCCGTGGAATTGCAGCTCCAGACGCCCCTTCTAGTTTAAATCGTTCCTTCAATGCAAATAGCAGATCTTCTGAATGAGTGCCGATTTATACGGACATACCATGACGTAATATCAAAGAGCTGTATAGGAAGTGATCAGATACACAGATTTACCAATGATAAATCACCCCGGGCTTTTGTCCTATTATTGCACTCCATATAGCTCCTCTTTTCTCATTTAAATGTCCCACTGAAAAATAACAACAGATTACGTTAACATGTATTATTAGATTTTAAACGATTATCAAATGCACTCAATGTGCACTTTTTTTGTAGATTAATTTAGACCTGTCAGGCATTTTTCTTTTTGATAGAGCAAGTACTTCCATTCATGCGACATTCGTCATTTACAGTTAAACAACAAATATAGATATCACCACATACAGTTGAACTACGATATTAGATGTCGCCACTTACAGTTAAACAGTTGAAATACGATATTAGATGTCGCCACTTACAGTTAAACTACGATAATAGATGTCGCCACTAACAACGCGAGGGAAAAGATGTCGCCACATACACTCAATCGATAGATAGCCACACTAACAATCAAATGAATATGTCAGTTACTAGACTTGTTCAAGTCCTTATATCAAATAATACATGTTTCTTTACTGGCAGGCAAAACTTGTCTTCTCTGTATTGTGATATCTGCAACCAAATGCTCACTGCTTATAGTTTTAAAAGGGTCATTTCTTTTCTATTTGAAAAATTTAATTGATAATTGCAATTCTCTTCATATAACTTTATTTGATATAAGGACTTGAGCAAGTCTAGTCAGCTACAACCCAACACCGCTTACAGATGAAGTCATCTATAAATGTAGATGTCGCCACTTACAACTAAAAGATAATACATAAATACCAGTCAAATCACAATTATCGATGACGACACTAAATTATCATAAAACGATTATAGATGTCGCCATTGAACGATAGCTGTTGAATAAAAATAAATTAAAATGTTGCTGATACCAATAGAATTTGTCACTTATAGTCAAAGGATGGTTACTTATTGACACGATAATTCTGCGGCGCGCACTGATTCATTTCAGAGTCGCCACCTACATTGAATTCCATGTTCTATATATAAATGTCATCATTACAAATTACTCGACAGTCTTACAATCAGGCAAAAAGAATTCTAGAATGCAAGTTTGATACCTCAGCCATTTTGCTTCGACCTTATTGCATTGATGTTGTCTTTCAAATAGGGCAACGCATTTGAAAGACAAGCAACTTGGTCAGAGGAGTGTCTAAAATAGGATGTTCATGTTGATAATGGACAATATAAACAAATGCATCTATTAGTAATTCTGAAATAAGTAACGTCATATTACCAGAGAGCAAAAGTTTCTATTGCTCTGAATATGATATCAAATTAGGTAAGTAGTTGCTTTTCTAGTATTCATTAGTTTTATTCTGTGGAGTGAGTACGAAATGTAGCAACAACTTTCTATCCGATTCCAAAACATTTCATACGTTGAACTACAAATTTCATTTCAGTTCGACCAAAATCACCCGTGACTTTATCCAACATACAGAAGACTCTAACGTAATGTCATTTTCTTAATTTTAGATCTTACAGAACTATGCCAGACGCTCAATGAAAGGTGTGAATGACTTGGAATAGACATGCACAAAGCCGTAAATATGTGGTCATGAACGAATGAAGAAAAATAACGTCAGAATTCATAAAATCATTTCTACCATAAATGTCCCTAATTACAGGTAGAAAGGACAAAATTCCCCAAACATGAATTAAAATTTCATAAATCCTTCTGTTCATTCCATAAAGTCATTCGGTTCACCTACAGCTCCCGTGAATGGTGTGAAATAACATCTCATACAGACATCAGACGAATCGGGATTGTAAGATATATAAGCTTTCATGCGCGCTGACTTCCAATTAGAGAAGTTAAATAGCAAAATAATACAGGTTTACAATGATGAATGTAAACGACATACTCTGATCAGGCGGTGTATACATACCCGGGGATATTGATGTTTAATCCCTGTTTGTTGTGGTATTTTATGTATGTTTCGGTGAATAGTATCACTTCCGATCCACAATGCCGGGCTGCATGACCTCAGAAATTAATATACTGTACGGCACAGGCTTCTCAAGATTTACTCAACCCGTGTCAGCAAAGTTAATAATTATAACGTCAAACAGAATGAAAAATGTTCACAAGCAGCTTAATGCTAGAGTATCATATTCATTTTTTTCTCTATTTTTTCATACATCTTTTTTATTCACAGAAACGTATTTTGTTTCATTAAAAAAGATGTAAAATATCTGCAGAGCTTTTTAAAAAATTACAAGAAGAGATAAGTAAGGCAAAAAAAAAAGAAGCAAAAATACAATTAGAAAAGCATTAATCATGCAAACTCGATCTAGCTCCATGGCCAATATATACCGTAGACGTCCGTCGAAGGTATTCGAAGCTCATGTATGAGTAATATTTAAAAAAAATCAATTGAGCGTCCTGTACCTGTGTTTTCCATAAATTATTTTAATCACAAGATGAGACCAGTCCGCACGTAATCCGGATAACCACACTATTTGCTATGTGGCCGCCCAAAGTCGACGCCAATAACACATAGTTCTCTGACGCCATCATTCCTGTTTTAATGCGTCATCTCTGTTAATCCATCTTGTCTTGGTGGTCTCATGTTTGTTCTTGTCCCCTGTTGTTTGTTTATCCTATTTTTTGTCTGAAGTCCCTCTGTTAAGGGTTTCATGGACTTGTAGGGAATCTTTTCTAATCAAAATAAAACACTATCGGTCAGTCGGAGCTTGTATGTACGTGTATATTTATAATATGTTCAAAAGTGCAAGGGGAACTTAAATTACTTTTAAAAGCCAATGTATATGGAAATGTTGCTAGCAAGACAATGTATCACCCCGCATTGCACCAATGCATCAAAAGAACTAGAAAATAAAACACATAATTTCTATTCCAATTGCGATGTTGTTTGGGAATAAACACCGGGAAAGCTATAATATTAACATAAAGAAGGAAAAATCTAATATTGACTGAGATAAGCGATTGTTCCAAAGTGTAATATAGTCATGTCGTTGTATTGAGTCACAATGACTTGCTGTTATTGACTTCATACAGACTTAATCATCTTGCTTTATAAGATATGGGAGAGCTTTTAACACCATCTCAGCTTATACAGGTGATAAGTGTAAAACAAGAATAGTTTTTTATTCTTTGAGAAGACGGAATTTACTTTTGAAAACCTGTTGCGTAACAAATGAAGTTTCAGTATAGAAGTGTCATCCCTGCCAAAGAGAGAAAATGTATGTTAAAAACCCTTAAAATGAAATGTCAAAACTTTGGAGATATATATTTGGACGCTACCCCGGATTTTATTGGATAACAAATATTCCGATTAAGTGGTAGAACAAAGGAGTTAATATGAATGACTGTTTGTTGTGGAATCTATTTTACGTCGTAATGTACCACTAGACTTCGTGTCAAAATATAAGAAATTGACTTTGTTATTAAAAGATTATATTTGTCACGATTAATATAGATGTCAATAATATGTATTTATACAGAGTTGGCGTGGGTTATAGGGTAGATTGTCAGACAGGGTGGATATGACACGTACGATTCAGGAATCGATTTGTTAACACCAATTTGGTGATAATTTATCTTTTTGAAATATAATTTTACACCCACACTCCAGTTACATTGATATGCAATTCTTACATACCAAATCAGGGCAATATCGGTGCAATGTTTTAGATTGAATCTTATCCTTTTGAATTGAGAAAAATAGTATTAAAAACTGGATTCTTTATGATGTAATATGGACGATTTTAACGTGTACTTTATTCAATATTACAATTTCAAAAAATCAATTCGTTCAGTTTCCTTCATTTTGATGTTTAATTAGATAAAAGCTGATTGAATCCGCCCCTAAACTAATTGAATCCGCCCCCTTCGAAAATATCCGTCCAGATTTTAAACATTTCATTGCACTAAATAATTGGCATGTTTTTTATAATTGATACTTTTCCATTCATCAATGCATGGTGTGTAAGCGGAAATACAAAATCTTTGTGGTGATTTTTTTTATTACACATCTCCACAAGTGGTCAAAATTAGTCTGTGTTACATTGTCGTGATAGAATAAAGAAGACATGAAAACTAATTAGGATTGATCTGACCAAAAACCTTTGATAGGCTTCCGTTATTCGTCCAAATATCCGCCAAAGGCTTGGTATTTGGTCAGATATTTCATACAAGGATGGATGTTGTGTTGCCCACTGTACAACAAATATTGTTTTGTCAAATATTGTGTAATGTAATGTGTATAACAATTATTATTCCACATCATTCTTATAGTACGGTGACCAAGCCTAAAAAAGTGCTCTATTTTAGGAGTTTAATGTCCACTCCTAGTGCAAGGCTATATTTGGTATCAAATGAAAGGTTATGGTCTAAGGTTTACGATTTGACATGTCGTCAAAACTTTTACGGGTGCCTACTACGTCAAGTTTGACGTTGAAATGACGTCATAAAAATGGTGGAAAATTTTCATATTTTGAATGCTAATGTAAGTCTTTTTTCAAATTTGCTGAAATGTGACAATTTCACCTGAACAATCGAAACATCCTACCGATTCCTATTTTAGAAGTCGTTTAAAGTAATTTTCATTCACACTCGAAGACAATTTCTGAACAATACTACAATTTTAACAAGCATCTTTTGACAGCACTTTACTTCTGAATTTTGATTCCGAATACTTTATGTTCTTAAGTTGTTTTAATATTTCTTTTTAATATTGATCTGTTTCGATGGTACATTAGAGCATTTTTATCAATATACCAACAAATATTTCTTCCAATAAAGACAAAACGCTTAATTGGTCCTTTCAATCCACCTGCAAAAGCGACCAATAGAGATAAGTAGTGTATGCTTGTCATGCGTTCTTTCGTTGTTAATACGTCTTCATGCATGATGTCGATTTTGTGCATACCTCTTGATCCTTCGAAACCTATCTTGTTTTAGCATAAATCGCCTTTCCAGACAAAAATCATGTTTCAAAGAAATTTCCATTGCAAAAATAAGGGTTTATTTTGTTGCATTAAACGCCTTTTGGGATGAAAAATATGGTTTTAAAGAAACTATCACAGAAAATAGGAAGCAATGAATATAACATTTGTATTCATCGTAAAATAAAATAAATTGAAAGACGCGATTTCAAAAAAAAAAAAATTGAATGCTCTACGAAAAATATAAATTTTACATTCTAAATCCTGGGTAAAAGAAGGGAGGAGATCTCCAACAAGACCCTGTTGCAGCACCAACAGCAAAACACCCGATGTAAAAACACAAAAGACGAGCATAGTATGAGACGAAAAAGAGACATGTAAACATCAAACACAAAAAGACTACACATAAACCGACGAGACTAATGGGCAACTAGTGCCGACTTTGGACGGCCATTTGTCACGCAAGTAGCAAATGGTGTGGTTATCCTGGATTACGTGCGCACAACCCTCTTCAGTTTTCCAATTACCCTGAGGTCTCGAAGAATCCTCACTGCAAGATGACCCACACAAACAAGACCGCAAAACATAGAGGCCCCAGCTACACAGATGTGTATGTAAATGGATATAAAAAGAGAGTTGCATGGTTGTAATTTGGTCTCAAAAAAGTTTGACTTATGTGAAAAATTGGCAACGCATAAATCTGTGAAAAGGACAAGAACCATGAACGGCGAAATTGGCCTATTTTGCCATAACGCTTAATATCTTTTATTTGTACTTTGATAATACTAAATTTTTTAACCTTAGATGACTTTACGCCGTGATAAAGCAAAATATATTCATGTGAAGTGGAGTATGGTTTATTGTTTGCGACGTCATTTTTGACGTATGACACGGCATTTTGCCGTTGCTTGTGTAAGTACAGTGCATTGATCAGTATCGATTTACTAAAACGAAATGAAAATATATATTGCCACATTGAGGAAGTGAGTGAAATATTTATTTGTTTGAAGAATTTAAAAAAATCTACATAGATGCAGAACTATATGCATTCACTTATGCACAGTCGACTTAACGTCTGTTACGTTGACATGGCGGTCGGCCTGTGAACGTACGTCGTATCAGATTTGATTCAAACCAGGCTGAAAGAGCACTATAAACCACTAGCAGTTGAAAGGATAAACAAATACACAAGGCGGATCCAGGATTTTTTCAAAGGTTGAAGAGGTGTTTAAAGACTTATGATATTTTAGGAAGAGGGAAGATTATTTCATATTATACGCAAAATGTATCAATTTGCCTTATATCGCAATAATATTGCATATTATTTCGGAAGCATTGCGTTATTTTGCTATATTTACATTTGCCCATTCATTTGTATAGAATTTACACTGTGATTATTTATAGAATAACTGTCTTTTGGAATGTGATTATACTGTGATAACCTACAATGGATCCAGGAATTATGTTCCATAATGCGCGTCATCATCATCAACGTCATTAAAGCGAACGCGCATTATGGAACATAATTCCTGGATCCATTGTAGGTTATCACAGTATAAGCACATTCCAAAAGACAGTTATTCTATAAATAATATTTCGTTATTTTGCAATATAATTGCGTTATATCTTAATAATATTGCGTCATTTTGCTATAATGATGTGTCATTTCGCTAGGATTATGCGTTACGTTATTCCTCGGAGGTATTGCATTTTATCGCTATGTCACAATAGATATGCGTTTTAGTTATTCGTTTTATGAATGATTGTCATCATCAACAAACAGGAAATATACTTACCTGATGCGTACATCAATATGTACATCGAGACAATTACCGAATTTGACAAGTTTCCATGGAGCTGTTGCGACAAGTGTTGCATGCAATCAGGACGCTGACTCCCCCGGGACCTGGTTATTATTCATTCCGAAGTTTGCAACCGTTACTGTGGGAATTCACATTATTTTGCCTTGCTTTCTCGACTTTGAGAATGAATATATGATAGGTACTTCTTCAATGTTTATTACAATTATATTGCGTGATATTGCAAGAATATCGCGTTATCGCGTTATTTCGCAATATTGTTTCGATATTTTTCAGATGTATTGCATAAGATCACAATGTTTCGCAAATCTATAATATCCTTTTGCGATATCACGCAATATCATTGCTATATAACAATACTATTGTGAAACAACGCAATATTATTACTATATTACGCAAATTTATTGTGATATTACGCAATATCATTGCGATATACACAATATTATTGCAACTTTATTGCAATATGATACAATTTTGTTGTGATAAGATTGCGTTATTAGGCAGTAAAATTGCGCTCTTACGCATTTCCATCATGTTAAATCTCAATATTGTTGCGTTACAACGCAATATTATTGCAATAAACTACAATTTCATTGCGATAAAATTACGTTATTAAGCAATAAAATTGCGCTATAATGCAATTTAATTGCTGTATAACGCAATACCATTGCAATATTGCAATTCTATTGCGATATAAAGTAATACTTTTGCGAAATAAAGCAACACGTTTGTGATATTACACTATATCATTTCGATTTGACTTAACACAGTTGCAAAATAACGCAAAACTATTGCGAAAACGCGCAAAATTATTGCAATTTCTTTGCAAAACAACGCAGTAAATAATTGTTATTTTCAATGAATCAAACGGGCTTCGGTTAATTTAATTTGATTTTCCAAAAAATGTTATTTTTTGCATGAAAAGTCAACATTTTGTGCCCCCAAGAAACTTTATTTTGTGCTTTAATGTGCCAATATGAATCAACAAATGATGCCCGAATAACATAAGAAATAAGTGTGAAATTTCAACAACATATCGCTTAGAATTGGTACATCTTAGATTTTAGATAAGTAGGTCGATCATATGTAAAGGGACGGGAGGGGAGAAACAGACATGATGGGAAGGTATTACCCACCAAAGTAATGGCAGGAAATCACTCGATTTAACGTATAATCTATTTCCGGCTCCTTTCGCTCGCAAAAATATAAGATCAATATCTGGTTTTCATTTCATTTTTTTTTCATCTCCTAGAGAAGGAATAAATTCTAGACACCATCTACTCCTAAATTCTTGAAAATCATCGGTTATCTTCGCTCGCCAGCATATATACATGTACATGTATATATGTATGAAATGTAAAGAAGAAAGCATACTATGATGTGTTAGCTTTTTTAATCGTCTAAATCTCATCCCCACCCATTTAAACATTCTGGATCCGCCTATGTCCACTGAGTTTTGAGCATGTGTTCAGTGGCTACAGGATGTCTACAACCAACCTTTGTTTCCGCCGTGAAATTTGAAGAATAATTTCTTGCTCATTCATTTAATTTTTTTTTCTTATTTCGAAAAAATATTACTAAATATTCTAAAAATCTCCAGCCTCGCTTTGCCCGCCGGATCACTAGTATAGCATCAAATTTTGATTACTATTGTTCTACTAGAAATGACTGAATTATACCAAATGTATTGTACAAATATACTTCATTTCTTCAAAATTTCCTGCTTGCTGTTCCCATCCCCAGAAAGTATTCATAAAGAAAAATTTCTAAAGTAAATTAAAAAATAAAATAATACAATAGCCATTTCGAACCCCCCCCCCCTTTATCAAAATATTTTAAAAATCTTAAAATCCCTCCTTTTGAAAACTCTGTATTCGCCTACGACAACAAAATTAGGTCGGTGTTTAGAAAGGTATTGTTTCAAGGAATATCAATATGAAAGCTCTTTCACTTAGCAATCAATATTTTTGTCTAATCATAGTTTTAAAGTCACTGTTTAACACATGTCTATGGCAGAAACAGTGGCAAATGGACAAAATAGGTTATCAACAGAACGGTTATTTATTTGCAAATCTTCCAGATTTGTGCATTTATGTATTTTGCGTATACAGGGTTTTGTTTTAAGTACCTTAGTAACATATATATACAAGAAATTAATGAAAATTCATTGTAGAAATAGGACGCGTCTAAAAATAGATTTTATGACGTCATTGATACACTGAAGGCCATCAAATATCACAAAAATTAAGATTCTTTTATTTCATGCGAATTTTGTCCAAAAGAAAGTTTTTGCTTGCTTATTTCATTTGAATTACACAGTTTTAAACCCTTAAGAGGCATAAAGTAAGATAAACGCAATTTGACCCCTATGACCTTTGACCTCTAAATAAACAATGAAGGCACCCCAAAATAGTTTGACGACATGTCAATTTTGAAAGTTGAGACTCCATATAGTTTCATTAGGTATACAATTAAGCCTTGCACTAAGAATGGAAATTAAATCTTATTTTTTAGGCTCTTGGTCACCCGACTATAACCATTATAAGTGAAATACACTTTCAAAATCATTTCTAGTGTAGTCAAAGATGATCCTCCTTTTAATTAAACTATGCTGCTGAATTGACCATACATAATATTTGGAGCCGCGCACTCTCTGCAAAGTAAAAGTACAAAAATAAAACCACTACTGAAATACATTTGGCCGTCAGAAAATTACTTCGGCATTATATAGTACAACCGATGAGAATTTACTATCCGAAACAAGTAAAGTTTTCTTCCAATTTTAGGTAAAGATTTGGTACACTTCGTATTATGTTTTCAGTAGTAGTATATTGTTAAAATTTATCAAATATTTTAAAGGACTACACAGATTCATGTTCATGAACTTTGAAATGTATCACATCTTTGGTGTTCTTTTTGAAGACACAAATGAGAAGCGTGACATGGGAAATTTTAGAATGCACAGTTTTAGTCATGTTTAAATCTCGACACCCAGGATTTCAATACCTGTGTTTTCACGCCTTCCTTCTTTTGACACATTACAAAATTGTTCATTTATTTGCCAGGGTTTCTATAAGGGTGGTCTGCAAGTCTTATGTGTAAATCTCTGATACATTCGTGGATAACAGACTGCCGCGTGGCTGTCTGCATGACGTGGTCTCTGTACTCTTGTATTGGTGTCAGCCAAGAAGAAAATTGTCGGTACTGATACGCCATCATCTGGTGATTAAATTCAATAAACCCAGAAATTATAATAATAAACTCAAAATCTACCAGACACCTAAACAATTAGCACAATTGCAAAATATGTGAAAATCTTAGCGTCAAACTGATTTAATAAAGTTCCGACTTCTACATGTTTCAAATTTATATGAGTTGGTAGCCATAAGTATAAATGTTGCGCATCCTTTACATAATTCCAGATGGTAAATAGTATCTTAATAAAAACTGTGTTTTCCGGCATCTTAGTCAGTATTAAAACCATTTTCTGTTAAGTATAGGTTAAGCTCGACAGAAAAAAGTTAATGCTTAAGTTTTTCAAAAGTTGATCAAATGTCAAGGTCGCGAGGTCAAACTTTTGGTCTTGTCACAAGGAATACGCATGTGAAATATGAAAGCTCTATCTCTTACCATTCAAAAGTTATGGCAAATGTACAAGTTTTTTTGAAAAGAATGTCAAAGGTCAATGTCAAGGTCAGGAGGCCAATTTTTTGTTATCGATGAAAAGGTCTTGTCACAAGGAATACACATGTGAAAAATGAAAGCTCTATAACCGATCGTTTAAAAATTATGGCCAATGTTAAAGTTTTTCAAAAGAAGGTCAACGTCAAGGTCACAAGGTACAAAATTTAAGTATCATTGAAAATGTCTGGACACAAGGAATATACATGTGAAATATGAAATATATATCACTAACCATTCGAAAGTTATAGCCAATGTAAAAGTTTTTCAAAAGTAAGTCAAATGTCAACGTCACGATGTCAAATTTTTGGTATCAATGTAAAGGTCTGGTCACAAGGAATACACATGTGAACTATGAAAGCATAATCACCTTCTATTTAATGTTAAAGTTTTTACCACGGACAAACAGAAAGACAAACAGACGGACAGGCTAAAAAGTATATGCCTCCGAATCCTTGATTCCGGGGGAATAAAAATGTTGCCTTTAATTGCTACTGATAAGTTCTGAATATTTTCCATCATCATATGCGATTGAAAATATCGCCACATTTGGTAAAATTACAAATTTTGTTTGGAATATATAAGAGACTTTATATACACTGTTCAGGTACATACATCTTGTGCATTAAATTTCACATGTTTCAATGAGTTATTAACATATACATGCCAGATTTTTCGACCAAACTTTTCTAGAATTTTCGCCCTGGTCCTCTTGGAGAGGATCTAGGTCTGCTTGCATGACATGCGTTGCCTAGAAATTTGAAACATATTGTTAATTGTAAACGTGGTTGATTCGCGGGAAATTTTCGCGATTTTAAAATCCAGACATTCCGCTTGGAGAAATATTTGCGATATAAACATCTCTGCCTTTGTAAGAATTCACCAGAGACATTTTCGCGTGGGGAAAAATCGTGAAATACACGAAAATTACTCCAACGCAAATTTTTTTACGTTTACAGTATTGCAGTAAAATACCAGAAGTATCTCCTCATTATGGTTTCTATCAGAAGGTTCCCCTTCTTTCATTCAAATGTTTCCGTAACGCTGTCTGCGGTTTCGTCTCTACGTGGCGTAAATGAATTCACTTATTAGCGAATTTTTTAATATATATTTTATACTAGAATACATAGACGAAACTGAAAAGTGCAATAAGGTGCACATTAGTTTATTTGGTATTTTGACAAAACTAAACCAAAGCTTCCAAATGACTTCTCTTAAATCATGAAAAATGTAAAATTGTGATATGGCATAATTAGATAGAGATTGGCTAAACAAGAGCCCCATGGAAACAAACTTTAATCTTTATTAACATCTAAAAGGATAAAAATAATTCATAAATTTGTAATTACAGAGGAATAAACACACACGAGGGACAACTTACTAAATGGACTCTATGGCGGATATCCATTTACATATCATGGAATGATTTCATCGTCAGACCCAGGCGGCGTGCAGGTAAGCTACTCGTTCAGGGTTATATTAAACAATGGCTGAAATCATATGGGGATCTCATAAAAGCATACAAGATCCCTTTTTCCAGAATGATCAGTGATTTTCTGGATTGCGATTGAATGGCTGTCAACATCACCAAACAAGACATCTTTATCAGATATGTACATCAATATACATGTACACCATGTCAATCAACGAATGTGACAAGTTTTCATGGAATTTTTGCGACGGGTGTTGCATGTAAACAGGAGACGCTGACTCTCCCCGGGCACATGGTGTCACTTCGGAATATTGTATATTGCAACTCTTACAATTGAAATTTTTATGACTCTGTCTTACCTTTTCGACTTTGAGACTGAATAACTGATGGTTACTTTTTTATGTTTATTGTCACTTTGATGTTCTCATTGATGGTTCTCACCAAAGTTTTATCTGAAACATTGACGGTTCTCACCAAAGTTTTATCTGAAACCAAATCTGGACTTCAAAAAAGATGTTTGATAGTCTATTCTCGTAGCGGTATTAACCAGATATGGATTTTAAAGAATTCGAAGGAACTTTTAGAACATCTGACATCCACTCATTTCAGTAGAGTCCATTCGATCAAAGCCTTTAATTTTTCGATACGAAACAGTGAAATTTCTTCATTCAACATCCCTAATTTCTAATTTGAATCTTCCTACAATATACTGCATACCCGAACTGTGTTAGTCTTCTTACAAATTTCGATATATTGCTAATTCTAGCAACTGCACTACTACAATTTTGTCTAGAAATCTTACGTCAGCGCTCACAGCGATAAAGTAACACGTAGCAAAATATTGTGAAACTGTTCTAAACAGGAATGATTTAAACTTATTTTAGTCTATTAAAACTTCAGGGGATGTTATTGACAAAATGAAATCTAGAAATTTTCAAGCCAATACGATTTCTTCATAAGACTTTTCAAATATGTATACCAAGCTTCCTCATGACAAAATTAATGATCGATTGTCCAAACCCATTAAATAGTGCTTTGATCGAGAGGGGAAAACTCATAACTGTACATCTTAATCAAAGGGTTTGTTTTCCGCTACAGAATACAAATCATGGACATGTAGTGACCTTTGTATTGCCTTGTCCTTCCTCTTGGATTGTTGTAGGGATCCCTATGTGTTCTAATTGTGTGCCTCTTGTTGCAGATTTATTTTTATACGCGTATGAAAAACAACTTATCCAAAATCTTCAAAAGCAAAAAAACATGATGATTTAAAACGTTGCATTGGTACTTCTAGGTACCTGGATGATATTCTTACTATAGACAATCCTGTTTTTTGAAAAGTATAAAATGTTATATATCCTGAAGAATTGACTCGAAACAAGGCAAAAGATTGCAAACACAGAAACACCATTTTTTAACATTAGTATCAAAATTGTGAATGGAGAGATTCATAGAAGAGTGTATGACAAAGGAGATAATTTTGGATTCAACATAGTAAATTTCCCCTGGCTTGACGGTGATGTTCCTAGATTACCGTGATGCGGTATCTGCATTTCACAGCTCATCTGGTACGTCAGAGCATGTACTAATCTTTTGGATTTTCATAATAGAAATTTACAAATTACTCAGATTTTTAGGTCAAGGTTTCCGCTTTCATAAACTAGTTACATGTAAGACTTTCTGGAAATTTTAAGAAAATTATTGTCAACTTCTTTTGAAATTCGGATCCATACAAGCAACACAGTATATTACTTTTTTCACAATCTGCATTTTATGGTTACATAATTAACAAAATAAGAAGGATCAAAGGTAGGGAAAATGTCTGGTCCATGCTGCAAATTTATTCTAGCCAAGTTCGATCAACTTCGATTGATCGTTTCTTCAACGCCGTCGAAAATTTCTGTTATCAAAATTTCTTGAAATTTCTAAGACGTGGGTCCTGTAGCATCATATCTCACCCATCCTGCAACGTCTTTCGATACATGTTTGGATATAATAACTTGCACACTCTTTGGTCATATTACATTGATGATCACTGACGATGGTTAAGTTACTCGATATGTGCATGTCTGGACGATGCTGCAAATCTATCTGTTCTTAAATGATGCTATTGAATTTGAAGACGTTTAACATTGGTACTGGACCAATCTACAGCCTTGTACCAGCGCATTCATAAGAATTACACTCTGACTGACTGTGACGACAGGACTTCATGACGGGCCCTGCCCAAACCTCTTTAAAGAAGACAGGGCCCCGAACACCTGTCCTCTCTGAATGTCAGTCGGACTCCTCGGACTATAACATGCATGAGCTTGCTACAGCCGGCAGAGCACGGACTGTATTTCGTACGCCTTCTGTTTTTATATCTATATACATATCCATCTGTGTGTTTCTTGGGCCCCTGCGTTATGCTGTCTATTTGTATGGTCACGTAATCCGGATAAATAAACCGTCTGCTACAGACAAGGCAGATGACCGTCCTAAATCGCCATCGATTACCGTTTGTTTATGTGTAGTTATTTACGTTTGATGTTTCTGTGTGATTTGGCGTTCCTTGTATCGTTTGCGTCTCATTTGGTGCGTGCCTGCTCTGTTTTTTTTTTAACATTGGGTGTTTTGGGGTTTGCTGTGGGTGCTGCAACCGAGTGTTGTTGGAGATCCCCTCCTTTCTTTTACACAATAATTCCACATTCTAAATTGAAAGAAAAACTCGAACAGATATAAGTCATGCGTTTACAAGCTAGAAGGGCAATTGCAAATAAAAAATTATTGTTTTTAACTATGACAGAACCTACTTTGTAAAAGAAAAGTCCTATTCTGAAAACAAGTACACTGAAACAGATATTATTCAGATGTTTAACTTCGACATTTTCGTGGTGTTTGGGGACAAATTGTCAGAATTCCAGTGGGAACCAATTGTGCCCCACTCCTTTCCGACATTTTTCTTTAATCGTACGAAGCTTAATTTATTCAATCATTGGTTTCTGAAGGGAATAGATACTTAGCTTCTGACTTTAACTTCACTTACAGATACATAGACGATGTGCTGTCCAACAACAATCCAAAGTATGCGGATAACCTTAGCAGAATCTATCTGTCGGAGCTTGAAATCAAAGAAAACACAGAGACAAATAATTCAGCATTCTATTTGGACATAATGTTCTCCTACGACACTAATGGCCACATGAACACCTCACTCTATGACAAACGTGACGACTTCAGTTTCAGCATCACAAACTTTCCTTTTCTGAGTAGCAACATCCCTTCATCGTCTGCTTATGGCGTGTTCATATCTCAATTGATATGTTATGCCAGAGCAAGTACCAAATATACAGATTTTGTTCTGAGAGCAAGGCGTCTTTCGGATAAGCTCTCAGTGAGGGATACGTTTGTGATCGACTAACATCGTCACTGAGGAAGTTCTTCGGTCGATATGGGGAACTCGTCATACACTTTGATGTCGAATTATTCAGAATGGTGGATGGTTTTCTGTCTTAGACCATTTGAACCATCCAACCACATGATATACTTGTACTTGTATATTCTGAATCGGAAGTAACCGGATGTGATATTTCTGCCGAATTGAAGTGACGGATGTTGCATGCAAGAAGGAGATGCTGACTCTTCCTAGGCACCTGATCTCACTCCCATTTTGGGAGTTCCTTTCGTTTCGTGTGGTGGAGGTTTTTGTTTGTTCGCTTTGGTTCCTGTTTTATCCTGATTTTGTACGCCATCGGATTTTCTGAATTATCGATTTTGTGCTATGTATTGGGATATGGTCATTGTCGATATTTGTCATCGATGTCTCTTGTACATGTCGACACTGTATTTTCTTAGTTGGGGGTTTCAGTGTTTAGCTTTTAGTTTATTGATATACAACTGATTTGTTATATCCTTTAAAGTTTGGTTTATTACTATACAACTGATTTGTTATATCCTTTAAGGCTTGGTCTATTGCTATACAATTGATTTGTTATATCCTTTAAGGTTTGGTCTATTGCTTTACAACTGATTTGTTTTAGCCTTTAAGGGTTGGTCCAATGCCATAACATCAATTCCTTGTTTTTGAAAGGTTTGATCCAATACAATACTAGTATCAAACCTTATAAGGTTCTGTCCAATGCCTTACCACCCTTCAGTTGTTGCTTTATGTCATGTTCTCTTTAATATCATATAAATCCTGATTTATAATTCCTGTAAAGTATGTTCTAATAACATATCAACCCCGAGCCGTTTCCCGTAAGGTTTGGTCAAATACCGTATCAACCCTGAGCCGTTTCCCGTAACGTTTGGTCAAATACCATACCAGCCCCGAGCCGTTTCCAGTAAAGTTTGTTTTAATACCATATCAACCCCGAGCCGTTTCCCGTAAGGTTTGGTCAAATACCGTATCAACCCTGAGCCGTTTCCTCTAAGGTTTGGTCAAATACCATATCGACCCCGAGCCGTTTCCTCTAAGGTTTGGTCAAATACCGTATCAACCCCGAGTCGTTTCCCGTAAGGTTTGGTCAAATACCATATCAAACCCGCGTTGTTGTCTCCAATAAGATATCAACCCTGATTTGTTATATCCTGTGATGTTTGGTCCAATATTATACCACTCCAAGGTATTTTTCCGTAAAATTTGGACCAATATCATATCAAACTTTATTAATATTTCCCCTAAAGTTTATCCAATAACATATAAATTCTGGTAAGATTTTGTCCAATACAATATTAACGCTGATTTGTTTTTTTTTTTCTGTAAGGTCTAATTCACACCAAAGAAGGGAGTGGATCTCCAACCAGACCCTGTTCCAGCACCAACAGCAAAACACCCGATGTGAAAACACAAAGACGATCACACAAATAACACCGGTCGAGTTGCATAGAAATGTTGCAGAGAATAAGTTGGAAAACCGATCTCAAATTCTTGGTCATCTTTGTTGACAGAATTATTCAATGTTCGATTTAAGACATTTCCTTAAAACCGAAATGTTTACCAAAACATCTATTATCATTTTTCACCGTGACGTACTTCGCACTTCGAATTCAAACTTTAATTATGATAGGAAGTTAAAGAAGTGGGTTGCCAGAAGTACAGGAAGTCCGATATACCAATTCCATTGAGTATACTAATCAAAATGTAGATGACTCCTCTTGTGAGTTTATACTTGTACGGCAGCTAGTTACGCTGTAGCGAGCTCATACATGTTATCACCCGAGGAGCCCGACTGACACTCAGAGAGGACAGAAGGTCAGGCCATGTCTTCTCTAAAGAGGTTTGGACAGGGCACGTCATGGAGTCCCGTCGCCACAGTCAGTAAGTGTACAAGTCTTAAGAATGCGCTAGTACAAGACTGTAGATCTGTAGGTCAAGTACCAAGCCTATTGTTCGTCTGGTGACATAATGATCATATCCACGGTATAAAAAGCGTTTGATTTAATTCTGACGCATTTTCGATGGTTATGCTGTCTGCCTTTATTCCTTCAAATTTTGTTTATCATATCACCATAAAAGGCAGGTTGTGCATTACCCCAAGTAATGTACTCTGTTCCTTGTATAGATCGATCCGAATTTTAAAAATAGCTGATTGTAATTTTTGTAAAATTTGCAGAAAGTCTAAACTAGTTTATGAAAGCGGAATCCTTGACCTAAAAGTTTCTTGGTAATTTGTAGATTTCTTCTGTAAAAATACAAAATATTAGTTCATGCTCTAGCGTATCGGATGAGCTGTGCCTTATGACGGTAGTCATGGAACATCACCGTCAAGCCAAGGGAAATTTACAATGACAAGTATGGAAAACCATATCCCTATAAAGAAGTACTAAATCCTTGATTGAAAAATCATCTAACCAAGGGCATACAAAACCAGAACTAAGGCAAAGGAACAGAAATGAAAAAAAAAACTACCATATGAAGAGAAGTGAACTCCCTGCGATTGCCAAGTAAGAGTGAGCATCTCCTGCTTGCATGCAGCATCCGCAACAATTCAACAATGTTGAATCCAAAATAATCACTTTTGTCATATACACTTGTATGAATCTCTCCGTTTACAATTTCGATATCAAGGTCCAAAATTGGTGTTTCTGTGTTTGAAACGTTTACCTTGTTAAGTGTTAATTCTTATATCACACAATGTCTGAAGTCATCATTACGGAAGTTCTTCGGTCGCTACGGGAATATCATAAAAACATATCAGATCCCCCTTTCCAGAATGATCAGTGACATTCTACATTGTAATTGAATGGCTGTCGTCATCACTAAACAAGACATACCTGTTCTGTACATCAAAATGTACATCGAGACAATCACCGAATTTGACAGGTTTCCATGGAGCTGTTGCGACGGGTGTTGCATGCAATCAGGAGACGCTGACTCTCCCCGGGCACCTGGTCTCACTTCGGAATGTTGTTAATCCGGGGTTCGCAACCGTTCCGATGGGAATTCTCACGATTTGGCCTTGCCTTCTCGACTTTGAGACTGAATAACTGTTAGGTACTTCTTTGATGTTCATTCTTGTGGATAGATAACATTTTTATACTTTTCAAAAACAGGATTGTCTATAGTAAGAATATCATCCAGGTACCTAGAAGTACCAATGAAATATTTTAAATCATCATGTTTTCTTTGCTTTTGAAGATTTTGGATAAATCCTTTTTCGTTAATGTATAAAAATAATTCTGCAACAAGAGGCGCACTGTTAATACCAATAGGAATCCCTACAACATGCTTGTATAGATTCTCACCAAATCTAACATAAATGAGGAAAGAGGAAGGACAGGGCATTACACAGGTCACTGCATGTCCATGATTTTATGATTTGTAGTCTGTTGAGGAAAAGAAACCTTGGATTCAGATGTACAAATGCAAGTTTTCCGCTCTCGATTAAAACACCAATTAATGAGTTTAGATAATCGATCATTAATTTTGTCGTGAGGAAGAGTAGTAAATGTTAGAGAAGTCGTATGAAGAAATCGTATTGGCTTGGATTTCTAGATTTCATTTTGGCCCCTCAATTTTAACAGACCAAAAGAAATTTACAACACTCCTGTTTAGAACAGTTTCACAATATTTAGTCGCATGTCACCGATATTTAATAGCCGTATTGGTCGGGTATATATTATCGCCGGGCACATATTATCGTCACCGTCACTTCATTTATATCTCCGCTTATTGTTGATGTAGAAATTTCATTTTTTTCACCATAATTACATCTTTGATACATGAAAAGGTATGCAAAATTTCAAATAATTCCATTCCCTGCAAATACTGAATTTTATGATAGAAAGTTGGCAAATGTGAATGTATTTCCCCCGCCTCTCAGGGGAAAGGGTAGATCAATTTGTCCTCCTATATCTCTTTTGTTTTTGAAAAAAATGTATCAATTTTACACATACAAAGAGAAGAAAAGTCAAAGATTTAAGTAATGTAAATTTTGTCCAAAAAGCGGAGGGGTTGGCGATAATATTTGCCCTCCCTTCGTTCAAACTTGGCCCAACCCTTACATCCAAGAATCACTAGTAAACAAGAACATTCAGATTTTCATGAAAGTTCGAAGAAATGTGTATCAAGGGTTCTTCTTCCTTCTATGCAAATTTCATTAAAATGCATAAAGAAATAACGATTTTAAAGTCTAAAACAATGAAAAAAGTGGCGATAATATGTGCCCGACCAGTAAGTGCTGACGTCAGATTTCTTGACGAAATTGTAGTGGAGCAGTTGAAAGAATTAGCAATGAATCGAAATTTGTAAGGAGACTTGTCCAGTTTTGGTATGCAATATAGTGTTGTGAGATCCAATTTAGAAATAGAGACATGAAATGAAGGCAGATCACTGTTATGTGTACTCAAAATGTCAGAGACACTTCCATTGCTTTTGACATAGGTATTAGTAGACGGAAGTTCCGAAACTAAAGTTGATTATGTAGTAACGTTTTCAAATGATTATGGTGTTGTTGGTTGCTTTATCAGCAGGTGCAAAGACATATTTTCCATGTAAATTACTTAAAATGAATTTCAAATATCTTTCAGATTTGGAAAGTGGATTTTGAAAGAGATGGTTTTTTTATGGAAGTTATCCTAATATCCGTTATATCTTAAATGAGGTTTTTTTTTCAGTCATTCAGAGCATGCGGTACGACTCCTTCTGATTTTGCTTTAGTTTTTAGCACTTCGCGGCAATTAATAAAATCTATCTTGGATGGAATTCTACACTTTTTTAAGAAGACCACAGAGCTGCTTTTCTTGGATAATTGAATAGTCACCTGTAACAATATGACCAGCTGGTTTGTAAAGAGCAGCATGTGATTCAAGTATTTTAGGATCCGATGTAACTTTATTATAGTTAAATCAAAATTTCGAATAAACTTCACTTGCTCTCTAGTGGCTACAGGGAAATCGGTCAAATGTTGTCATAGCATTTTAACTGATTCAATCAAATCAACCTTCTGTTTTCCAAAAATGACCCTCCTGATGTTTTTGAAGAAAGAATTAATATTGTAGTCTGCTTCATGATGCAGATCAATTTCTCTCAATTACAATGAAATGTACCTTCAATGAGATAAAGAATGAAAAATAAATATTGGAACCGGAAGTAAACAGAAATCTTTTTACTGTCATAAAATAGAAAATTTGATAGAAATTACGTTGAAAACTCTTTATCTCAAAATGCCAAGAATGCATCAAAGATAGAAGAAAAAAAAATTAAAATGACTATCGTGTTAACAGCGGGAACGCAACGTAATGAACATAAAATCCATGTTACACAGACATCACAGTTCGTCATGATAAAAACTGCCTTAACACGCGATCGTTAGGTGCATTAGAGAGATTCCTCAGAACGGACGAAAACTATGTTACTAATTGGCATGGAACGGAGTGAAAAACGCTTAAACTACATAAAACATCAACTCGCAGGTTTTTCAATCACTGGGATTTTAACACTGAACATCTCCTTGTTAAGTTTTCTGTAAAAGAAATCTATTGATCATCGGTACATCAAAGAGAAAATTGAGGGACAAAAAATGATACAAGTTGGAGAGAAATGACGTTATAACACATGTAGCTCCCCAGTCAAACAGATAGGATATTGATGCACTCGATTCTATGATAAAATATCAGCGTTTACCTTAAATGTACCCAAGGGGAGAAGAGCACCTCAAATAACCCGAATGAAGTCCCTGTGGATGCACTATCATAAGTAGAATAATAGCTTTCCAACCCGTCACCATATATCTTTTGCCAATCTTTACACTACTTCAGTTTGCAGTTTTCAATGATAAACTGTTTAGAATAGAGTATCGGATGTGTCTACAATATGTACCTTTTGTATATAACGTATTGGGCTTCCAAGACGTACGGTATAAACTATGGCTGTTACGTAATGATTGATCGAAATTGTCCTTCATTTTAGGCTGAAGTTTTCTTTTAATTCAGTTTGGAAACTTAAGTGGAAAATTGGCAAGATATTTCACATTAATAAAACAAGCCACGTGCAGATCTTACAAAGCAAAGTTTAATTCGTTCAAATGATACATTACATCACTCAACATTCACTTTATCCATTGAACGACTTGGCTTTTTTTAAATATGGATGTTGTAAATGAATGTAACAGTCAATTTTTGTAGAATTGCAAAAAGGCAAGATATAGCCTTCAAAGACAGTGTTAGATATGTGACATTGACTTGAGGTGAAAGAAACCACTGAAAGCATTATCTAGATCCCATTAACGACAATGGTCACCTAACACTTCAAATTTATGACAGACGTGACACCTTCAACTTTACAAATTTGTTGATACTATATTCCAGAGCAACCTCAAACTACGACTTCATTCTGAGGACAAGGACATTAACCGAGAAACTACTCAGCTAAGGGTATATTTTAGCATGAATGGCTATTTTGTGACGTCACAATGATATTATAAATCACTACATACTCCCAGTATTGACATTTCCTGCACAGTTAAACTGACGTGTGTTGTTAGCTAGCAATAGATACTTACTCTCCCCGGGCACCTGATATTATCTTTATTTGGGGATTCACTTTGTAGTTTTGTACAATGTTTACCTGTTTTATTTAGTTTTGTATTTTTCTAGGTTTTGTTTGCCCATACATTGGCTGATTAGGATTTGTGGATTCAGATTTTGGATTTTATTTGTTTCCATTCATTGATTGGCTTTCCACCAAAGAGTTCTCATCCCGACTATCAGATTTTACTGGTGCAGCTTGGTTGTGACCTTGGCATCTCACACTGAAAAGACATGGAAAACGTCCCATCAAAGATGCTTGCAGATAATGGCAACAACACTTAATGCTGATGTGACAATTAACAATTTTAGTTTACCTCTCATGTTGTGTTGCTGGACACCTTCAGTTTTATTTTGCATAGCTATAACCAATATAATCATGTTATATTAAGAACATAGAAACACATACGTTTTATAAGCACATGTTTACTGAACACTTTTGTGGTGTTCTATGGGTGATTGATGCTAATTACAACGAGTTTCAAAACAACATACAAAACAATATAAAAAGTTTATGGTGTTTAAAACCACAGATTTTTACTGCAGTTTCCAGTTCCATTCAATATATATATTTTATGTTTCTATACTTTGAATATCTGTGGAGATCACATTTCATTATCTGTCATACAGCAGTAATATGCATATACTAATATTAAAGAAAGTCATAAAGCCCCTCCTCCTCCCAATGAAATTGCTGCCCATCTTATCAAAGACTGGAGAGAAATAGATTGTATAATCAGAGGTAAACAAGAATCCGATCTTTCTGTTTGCTGTAGGTATAATCACATTGTAGTTCTTTGACGATTCTCACGGACATTTCCTCTCCACACAACTCCTGCCACCTTCGTCATATTCCTGCTTGGAGATCCACATCTGCTGGAAGGAACCCTGGTCAAATACACAAACACACACATTATACATGTTCATAAGGAACCCTGACCAAACACACGAACACATACATTATACATGTTCATAAGGAACCCTGGTCAAATATACACAAAATTTGGAGTCACTCATTTGTTGGCAAGAGGAAATTAACATCTATATTGTAGATGGCGCAAGGAAAATTCACTTTCAAATTGACTTTATTCAACCTGTTGGACATGAAGTACTACTGACGAGGATTTAATATCCGAAACACGTGTCTAGTACAATAAAATAGCAATCCAAGTAATGCTTGTGTCGCCTGCGAAGCGGTTTGATTATTATTCTAGAAAGTCGATCAAAATTATTGGTATCAGTAGAAAAGTCTTGTCAAATGAAATTCATTTTAAATATCAGACCTCTTAATTACAAATTAAAAGAAAAGAGTGTCATCATCTAGGTCAAGATCACTATGTAAAAACTGGTAACAAAAAGGTCTCATCATAAGAAATATTAAAGACCTATCACCTACCAATTAAATAGGTCAAATAGCTAGGTCAAGGTCAAAAGGTAAAAAATTATAGTATGTGTAGAATGACATTGTTACAAGGAAAATACATGTGAAATATCAAAGCCCTATTACCTACCAATCAAAAGATATAGCCAATATTACTTTTCTTGAAAAGTAGATCAAATATCTAGATCAAGGTCAAAAGGTCAAATATTATGGTCTGTGTAGAAAGGTCTTGTCACAAGGAATACACATGTGAAATACCAAAGCCCTATCACTTACCAATCAAAAGATAAATATCCGTTCTCAATTTTTTTGAAAAGTAGGTCAAATATGTAGGTCAAGGTCAATAGGTAAAAAATTATGGTATGTGTAGAAAGGTCTTGCCACAAGGAATACACATGTGAAATACCAAAGCCCTATCACTTACCAATCAAAAGATATATCCGTTCTTAATTTTTTTGAAAAGTAGGTCAAATATGTAGGTCAAGGTCAATAGGTAAAAAATTAAGGTATGTGTAGGAAGGTCTTGTCACAAGGAATACACATGTGAAATATCAAAGCCCTATCACTTACCAATCAAAAGATACAGTGAATCTTATCTTTTTTTCAAAAGTAGGTCAAATATCGAGGTCAAGGTCACAAGGTCAAAACTTATGGTATGTGTAGAAAGGTCTTGCCACAAGGATTGCACATGTGAAATATCAAAGTCCTAACACTTACCAATCAAAAGATATATCCATTTTAAATTTTTTTGAAAAGTAGGTCAAATATGTAGGTCAAGGTCACAAGGTCAAAAATTATGGTATGTGTAAGAAGGTCTTGTCACAAGGAATACACATGTGAAATATCAAAGCCCTATCACTTACCAATCAAAAGTTATGGGCTGTGACACCCAAAGTGTGACAGACAGACAGACGGACTGACTGACGGACGGACGGACGGACGGACAGACGGACAACGGACAAAGTGATCCCTAAGTGTCGCTTTGCTTCGCAGGCGACACAAAAATTGGTACTATAGAACATATACTTCAATATTGACAAATACAAACACACACATTATACATGTTCATAAGGAACCCTGACCAAATATACAAACATACATTATACATGTTCATAAGGAACCCTGACCAAATACACAAACACATACATTATATGTGTTTATAAGGAACACTGACCAAATACACAAACAATCCTCATAAAAAAGTATGTAACCCTGATTTTCCAGCTGCCTCTGTCAAACAATTCAAATCTAGATTTAAAATTGTGTAAAGTATAATCAAATTCTGATGACCTTTTTTTGGTTTTGACAAAAAGATGGACAGGACACAAAGGCCCAATTTCTCGCGATCCATAATTCTTACAATAGACCAATTGAGATACAGACGTGAACAGAAAAGCATAACACAAAGTTGTGGGTTGTGAGCAATCTCTATAGAAACAGAATGCAAAGGAATAGTGAGGTTCACGCAAGTTAATACATGTGGATATTTTTACAAGGTAATTACATAATTATCTGTAACCACATAAACATGTTTCCCCCTCATTCCGTAATGACATGATACAAGTTTGAGCCGTCTTCAGACTGATTCTATGTGACATCCTTAGCGGGGAGTGCACCCGTCAAACTCCACAAAACTTCACCAGCCGCCGTGCGTGATGTAATCAATTGTGCTAACATTACATCAGGTACCGGAAGTCAGATAAAAACAGCTCTGCAGACAACAATAATCATGTTTATTGTGATTCAAAAATAAAAACTTCACAATTCTGACTATGAATGGCGGACCATAGAAAACTTTATTAAATAGGAAATACTGGAATGGACTTACCAAAGACGCTAAAATCGATCCTCCAATCCACGAACTAAATCTGCGCTCTGCACTTCCGGTTGCCGATAATATCTTTAACCTCATACTCTGTAAAGTACAAAAAAGTATAGAGGACTTTTTGGAATGACCTCATGATGAATCTAAAATACGCCTCATAATCTTATGGGGTACTTTAAATCATTTTCTCTCTTTGGAGCCCCCTCCAACACAGTTAGTTAGGGTACAACCTCACGGAAATATCGATGATCCTAAACAACTATTTATTGCCTATATCCTATGTAAAAAGGGTGGCTGATATTCAGTTTGCAGTGACCACTGGTAAAAAGCGGGTCTTTTTTTGTCCAACTCTTTGATAAAGACACAAAGAAATGAAGCTAAGATACCTGCATGAAAGAATAAAATGAGGGCTTATCGATATTGCTAAAGTTGCACACAAATATCCTGTATACTGATACTGTTTCTAACGCACAAAAGCGTGCTCTTGGGTACCAATTAGTAAACTATTACAGAAGCTCACAGCAGCAATGGGAGGAATGTATTTTCTGATTTTTACCAAATCAAATTTAATAAGGGAATGTTGTTTCATAAACTCTTAATATTCTTTACGCAATAGAAGAACGCGGAAATGCATCACTTCAAACAGTCTAATCATCACGTACAAATATCACTTCATTTTATCACAGCAGGGAGGCTCTGATCGACCGCTAGGATGCTAAAACCATTTACATAGGTGCGGTAAAGTACAAAGCTTCAATGTACGAGGTCAATATCACCATTTATTAACCTCGTAGTAAACAACAACACTACGTCAATGCAAAAAACAAAACAAAGCAAACAAAAATAAGATTTTCTGCTAGAAATAAACGAATTTAATATTCAATTTCACGTTGTTCAATATTTAAGAATCATTACTTCCAATGAATCATTTTTCGGAAAGATCACTCATGATAACAGTTACAATGAATTACTGCAGAGTTATCGATCTTGATTAATGTAACGTTTATTTGGCATGGCCCGTCGGGAGGGTCTGGGATCAAAATGGTGTCGACAAGATTGATCAACCATGGAGAAAATACATCTATACTGTCTGACTGGGTCGCTAATATCGTGTGATAAACTGTCAAACATCCAAACATATCTTAAATCTGAGATGAAACATGCACCGGTTTGATCCTACAAATTCTATAAGACATTTACTATTGTTGAATTATCAAAGAAATAACCCTGGCATCGTTCCTTTGTTTCTGACGGTGCACAACACAAAGTGCATATTAAGGTTACATGACTTTAGGATTAAATAACCAACTTTAAAAGTACATATAGTATCTCATTCAAGCTGCAAACTAATGCATGCTGATCATGTATCAAACGGAGCACTGGAGAATCAGCTATAGAAATATGCAGAAGAAGAGAATATTCAAACTAGACGTGTTTGTGAAACACAAATAACTCCGGATTGAATTAGACAAATTCGATTTTGTATCAAAAAGTTCGTCTTGTCACGTAGAATACTAGTCTTGTCACGCAGAATAAACAAGTGAAATATGTAAGCTGTATCACTTTTCCAAGTTATGTCGTATATTTAATTTCTTTTCCAAAAATATTGGTATCAACGTCCCTTCACATGGAATAGACATGTACATGTGAAAAACGGAAGCCCTATAACTTGTCATTCTAAAGTTATACCCGAAGTAAATAATTTTCGAAGTAGAATTGAATGGCAAACAGACACGAGCAGACAGACGGCTGGGCTAACGCTATATGGCAGTTTGGTCGGTTAAACGATCCCTATACAACAAGTGCTCAATAAAGATCATTTCAAATGATCTCTAAGTTATAGAATTTAAAAAGATTCCATAAATTATAAAAAGTCTGCAAATGCTTGATTAATTTTGGTGATTTTCTGCACTTTTTTGAAAATATATTACATAAAGCTTTATTGAGATTTGGTTTTCATTACAGAGGGTTTAAGTCCTACTTTATTTGGATTCGGTTTCTATTACAGCTTTTGAAGCTGTACGGGTCTTTTAGCTGTCAAAGAGCCTCGTAAAACGACAATAAGAATATAATATGTATACCTTACTATGAAGTAAAGGGAAGAATTAATTAAGTATCTCAGTGCATTATAATCACTACTAATGTCACAGATTATTCTACCATTAGGCCATTACCCAGACAAGATGTACAAACTAAGCACTTTATCAATGGCTCTTGTTAAAATTAGAAACTTTTATTGACTTCCACACAGATAAAACCATCCGTCAGCACATTAATTTCCCAGTTGAAAAATCTTTTTGTTATAAAACATTCCTATGTGAAATCAAACAGATGGGCGAGCTATAGTCATTAATGTATGGCGGGAGATTGCATGGGAAGATACGCGCCTTGATAATGCATGGAGACTGATAAGTCAAATGCACAGTGTAAAGATTTATGTAGGATGTGTCAGCACTAGATAGGGATTGGGGAACACTTCCCAATATCGGTTTTTGTATATATTCCCTGACAAAGATCTCCGCCATCTCTCTGTAACGTATATCAGTATGTATCAGTATGAATCTTATGCTGTAGTTACTGAGAACAAATAGGAAATCAGACCAGCATATCGACCAGTTCTAACACTAGATAAATACCATTTTATTTTCTTCCAAATTTTCTTTACATAAGATTCCATTTTATTATTATTATTATTTTTTTTTTCGTCACTTGAAAAGAGAGAAGTAAATGCAGTGATTGTACAAAGCAGTGTGAACCAGCGGCAAAATGTGTTATGAAAAACACAGTGTCCCTGTCGTTTTGAGCAGGAAAGTGCAAGGGTCAATGTCACATGGTTCATGGTTCTATTGAAAGTGCATGAAAAATGCTTACCTTTAAAATGAAAGCCATAGTAAAAAGTGGCAACGTCAAAGGTTAAGGACACACATGAAAGGTCTTGTGACAAACAATCGAAATGTGAACTATCAAAGCTGAACCTTAAACAGTTATGGCTAAAGTTGAAATTCTAATAAAAATGATGTCAGTAACGAAGGTCAAGGTCATTGGGTCAAAAACATTGGTATCCATAGAATTTTCTTGTCATACGGAAAATGCATGTGGAACATGAGATTCTTATCTTTAAGAGTAATGGGGATATTGCTTAAAGTGTATTTTCCTAAAAGTAGGTCAAACTCCAAAGTCACAAGCAATATACTCGTACATGTGAAATATCTGATATGATACAAAGGTTATGGCCAAGGTTAAAGTTTTTAGTTGAATTCTAAAATCGATGTCAGTCATGAAGGTCAAGATAAGTTAAATAATCATGTTATCCATAGAATTTTCTTTTCAGAAGGAAGACACGTCTGAAATATGATAATCCTATCTTTAAATTCCTTTGAGGAAATCAACTTAAAAGTATGCCAAACTCCAAGGTCAATGTCAAGGGATCAAAGGTCAAGGTATCAAACGAAAGGTCTTGTCACAAAAAAATCCACATTATTGATAATTTAATATCTTTCCAACTTGCATTATGATTTTGGTATGTATATTGTTTATATTTAATTATCTTTACATTACCATATATCATATACAGTATTTTCATTGCAATATATTAACACTTATTTGTATCGGTTGCATTTGAATTATGATTTACATTATTTTACATGTCAGTGAATTTCTTTAAGTTTATCTTAAACACCTACAACACATGTATCACAGTGATAATAGTATTTTCATATTCGTAGTCTGCATCATTCTATTCTATTTATACATATACATATACTTATGATATTTATTGTACTTGTAGGTCACTGCTTTATATCTTTTGAATAAAGTATGAAAGAGACATAGCCTTATCATTCCGCTTGGATACACTTGTAAAATTATTTCATGTTGAATCAAATTGTAATCTCAATTTGGGAATTTTATGTCACTTTTTGGGGAAAAACGGAAGGAATAATTCCAAATTTGGCATTGAGAAAGGGTAGAAAATCAGCTCCAATTTGCTAGTAAAAAATCACTGCACTGTCTTATGTTCTGGTTGTTATGGTCTTATGTTCACCTTTAATTTTCTTTTCAGTTAAATTTTTGAATTTAAGTTTTGAACGTTTACAAGAGTAGTAAACTTTAACTTTGAACTGATTTAAAGCAAAACAGGAACTTTCCTTAAACAAAACACGGCTGACAGGACTCGAGTAATTTATTTTGACTAAACTGAGACATGTGCTTGGAACTGACAGAGATAACTTAATCCTTGAAGATACATTGTTCATCTCAAGTGTGTAAATTTTAGACTTTCTCAGGTACTTATATCAAATGAATTGTGAACATAATTTCAATTATTAATCAAAAATGTAAATTTGGAAAGAAATGCAACTATAAGCTGTGAGCAATTGTTTGCAGGGAAGTTTAAACGTTCATAAAGGGATTTCACTCAATAAAAAGTCATTTAAATGTAAATCAAGTCTATGAAAATGTGTGCAACACAGTTTAAGGATTTTTTATCAAGGATTTGTGTTGCATGTATATATAACATACTTGTAACTTTTATGTGCTTTTTATATTTTTAATGATGGACATGCAGCAATAAAGCCATTGTCAAATTTTCATTTTGCACACATAGGAAAAGCAAACACACAATAAAATGAATAATGAAATACTGACAAAGATGTGCAAAATTATGTACATATACTGAGGATTTAAGTTGAGAGCAATGCCTCTGACCCTTGAATCTATAAATACTAAGGCACACCATATAGGTATTCTGTTTAGCTAATTTTCAAATCAGGGGCATAGCTGGGGTGTTTTCAATATGGACGTTTACATAGGGGGTGGACCCATAACCTCAACTGCCGAGCGGTGACAGGGGGGGGGGGGGGATTGAACACTAGACACTTCTTTGAAAGGGATAATTTGCGAGACCCAAAGGGGTGATTGGGGGACAATATGGGAGGATGTTTCCCACCTTTCTCTGGTGGGGGTTCCAGGCCCTCGCAAAGAAGATTTTGAAAAAAATGCATGTAAAGCAAATAGGTGGCCTATGAATTATAGTAGAGCTGAATTAAGATGGGATCAAGGGTATGATGAAATGCTGCAGCTTTATCCCCAAACATGTACGGTTACTTAAGAAATAAAAAATGACAAGCCGGGCTCTATTGTCTCATAATGCCCAAGCGTCCTCAGCCAATCACATTTATGACTGAGCCGCGTCAGCGGCGAGGTGATGAGATTGGCTGAGGACATGAGGGCATTATGAGACAATGGAGCCCGGCTTGTCATTTTTTTATTTCTATTTTAATGATGACCAAACTTAGACCATTTGATTCTTGGTAAAACCAGTTCCTGCCGGTATATCTGCTTTCAGAAAATGGGTAGGCGTGGCTTATCGCCATAGGGCCTATATTGGAGAATAGAGCCCAGCTCGCGTCTGTTGTCTTAATAGGGAAAAAGAATCAAGTCATATTAGAAATACAAATAGTGAACATGACAGTCCTGCATCCTTCCCAATCGACCGCTCGCATGTTGTTAGCAATCATCGAGCGTAGACATGAGACAATTTTGAAAAATCTATTCAAATTGGTGCTTTCCAGAGTGTCTGTTAGCTATTTCTATACAGTAGTTTGCTTTTACAACCATTTCATAATCTCCCCCTTCTTTTGGCACTGCCAAGGGAGGTACTTTCTTTTTATTTTTTATTTCTTTTTTTGCTAAACGATTTGGACGTTTTTGCGTAAAAATGTACGCCTGGCTATGCCCCTGTAAAAAGAATAAAGACTGTTGGACATATTTGAAGTCATATACTGTAATCTTCCTTTCTTCCAAAGTTCATTTGAAGACAGGATATGGAATTACCACAAATTATGAAACAAGGAACAATAACACCTACAAGAAAAATCTTTTATTCATCTTTCCTTCATGCACGTCTAACAATTTACCCTTACAATCGAATGAAAATTTTGAGAAAATTCATGGCATCAAAATGCATTTTTCATGTTTGAACAAAGTTTGAAACTTATTTGACTAAAGTGTAACATTATGAAATTTAGCTCTTTGCTTTTGAAATTGGGTCAACTGTGATTCTCCTATGTATCAAGTCTCATTTGCAAATCAGTGCCTGCATTATAAGAAGACAGATTAGCAAGTGCTTGCAGAGGATACATGTAGTAATTACATAAAACTTTCATTCAAGAAATAACATGTTAATCTACTTATTAAGTCAATCCACCAACAATGTAAACTTACAGGAGGTGTCTTAGCACTCAGATCTCTGTTAACTCGCTCTGTAAATCCGTTTATTAATGAGTTACCTCCAACCACTATCACACTACTGTACAAACCCTGAAAATATATTATAATACTCATAAAGATAACTTGTTTATTAAGAAAGTAACATTTGCAATTTATGTAAAAAGGGGTGAAATTTGCCATAACTATGGAGTGAACAACCATTGAAATTTAACGTTTTACATGTATGGACATTGTATTAGAATATTATATACAAAATGTATGCATCTGCAGTTCACATCCTACGTTGCAGTGATTAGATTAGGATAGATCGATCGCTTAATTAAGATTGAATGGCAAATGTCAACCTCCCACAGACCAACTGGCCTTCAACTTTGACAAGTAAAATTAAAGCCATGTGACTGAACCACTTCTTCTTAAATAACTTTTTTTTTCAAAAGTCTTATTAATCACCTCTGTCAGTTTGTAAAATAAAGACAAGTACTGTTGCGCCATTTGGGCATGCACATTACAAAAAGAATGGGACACTTTCATTGTCAATGTGTGGTGTACGTCCTTCATAATCACTGTAGTTTACATTTACATCTGTTAGTGTCATTGTCCCTTGTAGTGATTTGTACACTTTTTAACTTACATGTGAAATATATAGAATGACTATTTACATCTCTTAGTGTCATTGTCCCTTTCAGTGATTTGTACCCTTTTTGTGCTTTTAACTGACATGTGAAATATATAGAATGACTATGACTGTGAGATTAACTGTGAGTACATGATTGTGTATTATTTATGATATTTATAGTATGTTCATTGTATGTGTATTACTTACCGGTCTGATATCTATATCACACATTCCCACACTTGTTGTAACAACGTGTCCAGCACTTAACATTGTGTTACCACTTGGTATATCCTGTAAAAAGTCCAGTAAATCATTAAATGTCACTTCATAGAGACAAGAATTCCATTTCTGAAGAAGCACGACAAACACATTTACTGACAGTTCACAGAAATTCATACAGGGCTTACAAAGCAGTATTAATAAACATTTCTTACGCTTTCACTACTGTATGTACAATTTCTTGTGTTTCAAAATAACTCATTATTTGCGGTTTAACTTCATAATATATTACATCTAATGTATTATCATAATAAGCTATGTATGACTTATTGTGTTGCCATGATTTATATATGGATTTAATCATATTCATCATTATTCTTTTCTGACTTTCATGACATACTTGTAAGATAGTTTTATTAAATACATGTAGTTTACATCGCTCAATTCGTTATCGTTTGATATTTTCAGACTTTTTACCATTTGCTGTAACAATATACAAACCTTTATAATAGATGGATCAAATAAACCTTCTGTAATTTTAAATCTTTCAGCACCAAAGTCTTGGTTATAACCATTAGGAAATTCATAATGTACAGTAGGCATGGTCTCTGCTTGACTACAATATAGACAATATAACCATTAGGAAATTCATAATGTACAGTAGGCATGGTCTCTGCTTGACTACAATATAGACAATATAACCATTAGGAAATTCATAATGTACAGTAGGCATGGTCTCTGCTTGACTACAATATAGACAAAATAACCATTAGGAAATTCATAATGTACAGTAGGCATGGTCTCTGCTTGACTACAATATAGACAATATAACCATTAGGAAATTCATAATGTACTGTAGGCATGGTCTCTGCTTGACTACAATATAGACAATATAACCATTAGGAAATTCATAATGTACTGTAGGCATGGTCTCTGCTTGACTACAATATAGACAATATAACCATTAGGAAATTCATAATGTACTGTAGGCATGGTCTCTGCTTGACTACAATATAGACAATATAACCATTAGGACATTCATAATGTACAGTAGGCATGGTCTCTGCTTGACTACAATATAGACAATATAACCATTAGGAAATTCATAATGTACAGTAGGCATGGTCTCTGCTTGACTACAATATAGACAAAATAACCATTAGGAAATTCATAATGTACAGTAGGCATGGTCTCTGCTTGACTACAATATAGACAATATAACCATTAGGAAATTCATAATGTACAGTAGGCATGGTCTCTGCTTGACTACAATATAGACAATATAACCATTAGGACATTCATAATGTACTGTAGGCATGGTCTCTGCTTGACTACAATATAGACAATATAACCATTAGGAAATTCATAATGTACAGTAGGCATGGTCTCTGCTTGACTACAATATAGACAATATAACCATTAGGAAATTCATAATGTACTGTAGGCATGGTCTCTGCTTGACTACAATATAGACAATATAACCATTAGGAAATTCATAATGTACTGTAGGCATGGTCTCTGCTTGACTACAATATAGACAATATAACCATTAGGAAATTCATAATGTACAGTAGGCATGGTCTCTGCTTGACTACAATATAGACAATATAACCATTAGGAAATTCATAATGTACAGTAGGCATGGTCTCTGCTTGACTACAATATAGACAATATAACCATTAGGAAATTCATAATGTACTGTAGGCATGGTCTCTGCTTGACTACAATATAGACAATATAACTATTAGGAAATTCATAATGTACTGTAGGCATGGTCTCTGCTTGACTACAATATAGACAATATAACCATTAGGAAATTCATAACGTACAGTAGGCATGGTCTCTGCTTGACTACAATATAGACAATATAACCATTAGGAAATTCATAATGTACAGTAGGCATGGTCTCTGCTTGACTACAATATAGACAATATAACCATTAGGAAATTCATAATGTACAGTAGGCATGGTCTCTGCTTGACTACAATATAGACAATATAACCATTAGGAAATTCATAATGTACAGTAGGCATGGTCTCTGCTTGACTACAATATAGACAATATAACCATTAGGAAATTCATAATGTACTGTAGGCATGGTCTCTGCTTGACTACAATATAGACAATATAACCATTAGGAAATTCATAATGTACAGTAGGCATGGTCTCTGCTTGACTACAATATAGACAATATAACCATTAGGAAATTCATAATGTACTGTAGGCAAGGTCTCTGCTTGACTACAATATAGACAATATAACCATTAGGAAATTCATAATGTACTGTAGGCATGGTCTCTGCTTGACTACAATATAGACAATATAACCATTAGGAAATTCATAATGTACAGTAGGCATGGTCTCTGCTTGACTACAATATAGACAATATAACCATTAGGAAATTCATAATGTACAGTAGGCATGGTCTCTGCTTGACTACAATATAGACAATATAACCATTAGGAAATTCATAATGTACTGTAGGCATGGTCTCTGCTTGACTACAATATAGACAATATAACCATTAGGAAATTCATAATGTACAGTAGGCATGGTCTCTGCTTGACTACAATATAGACAATATAACCATTAGGAAATTCATAATGTACTGTAGGCATGGTCTCTGCTTGACTACAATATAGACAATATAACCATTAGGAAATTCATAATGTACTGTAGGCATGGTCTCTGCTTGACTACAATATAGACAATATAACCATTAGGAAATTCATAACGTACAGTAGGCATGGTCTCTGCTTGACTACAATATAGACAATATAACCATTAGGAAATTCATAATGTACAGTAGGCATGGTCTCTGCTTGACTACAATATAGACAATATAACCATTAGGAAATTCATAATGTACAGTAGGCATGGTCTCTGCTTGACTACAATATAGACAATATAACCATTAGGAAATTCATAATGTACAGTAGGCATGGTCTCTGCTTGACTACAATATAGACAATATAACCATTAGGAAATTCATAATGTACTGTAGGCATGGTCTCTGCTTGACTACAATATAGACAATATAACCATTAGGAAATTCATAATGTACAGTAGGCATGGTCTCTGCTTGACTACAATATAGACAATATAACCATTAGGAAATTCATAATGTACTGTAGGCATGGTCTCTGCTTGACTACAATATAGACAATATAACCATTAGGAAATTCATAATGTACAGTAGGCATGGTCTCTGCTTGACTACAATATAGACAATATAACCATTAGGAAATTCATAATGTACAGTAGGCATGGTCTCTGCTTGACTACAATATAGACAATATAACCATTAGGAAATTCATAATGTACTGTAGGCATGGTCTCTGCTTGACTACAATATAGACAATATAACCATTAGGAAATTCATAATGTACTGTAGGCATGGTCTCTGCTTGACTACAATATAGACAATATAACCATTAGGAAATTCATAATGTACAGTAGGCATGGTCTCTGCTTGACTACAATATAGACAATATAACCATTAGGAAATTCATAATGTACTGTAGGCATGGTCTCTGCTTGACTACAATATAGACAATATAACCATTAGGAAATTCATAATGTACTGTAGGCATGGTCTCTGCTTGACTACAATATAGACAATATAACCATTAGGAAATTCATAATGTACAGTAGGCATGGTCTCTGCTTGACTACAATATAGACAATATAACCATTAGGAAATTCATAATGTACAGTAGGCATGGTCTCTGCTTGACTACAATATAGACAATATAACCATTAGGAAATTCATAATGTACAGTAGGCATGGTCTCTGCTTGACTACAATATAGTCAATATAACCATTAGGAAATTCATAATGTACAGTAGGCATGGTCTCTGCTTGACTACAATATAGACAATATAACCATTAGGAAATTCATAATGTACAGTAGGCATGGTCTCTGCTTGACTACAATATAGACAATATAACCATTAGGAAATTCATAATGTACAGTAGGCATGGTCTCTGCTTGACTACAATATAGACAATATAACCATTAGGAAATTCATAATGTACAGTAGGCATGGTCTCTGCTTGACTACAATATAGACAATATAACCATTAGGAAATTCATAATGTACTGTAGGCATGGTCTCTGCTTGACTACAATAAAGACAATACAACCATTAGGAAATTCATAATGTACTGTAGGCATGGTCTCTGCTTGACTACAATATAGACAATATAACCATTAGGAAATTCATAATGTACAGTAGGCATGGTCTCTGCTTGACTACAATATAGACAATATAACCATTAGGAAATTCATAATGTACTGTATACATGGTCTCTGCTTGACTACAATATAGACAATATAACCATTAGGAAATTCATAATGTACTGTAGGCATGGTCTCTGCTTGACTACAATATAGACAATATAACCATTAGGAAATTCATAATGTACAGTAGGCATGGTCTCTGCTTGACTACAATATAGACAATATAACCATTAGGAAATTCATAATGTACTGTAGGCATGGTCTCTGCTTGACTACGATATAGACAATATAACCATTAGGAAATTCATAATGTACAGTAGGCATGGTCTCTGCTTGACTACAATATAGACAATATAACCATTAGGAAATTCATAATGTACTGTAGGCATGGTCTCTGCTTGACTACAATATAGACAATATAACCATTAGGAAATTCATAATGTACTGTAGGCATGGTCTCTGCTTGACTACAATATAGACAATATAACCATTAGGAAATTCATAATGTACTGTAGGCATGGTCTCTGCTTGACTACAATATAGACAATATAACCATTAGGAAATTCATAATGTACAGTAGGCATGGTCTCTGCTTGACTACAATATAGACAATATAACCATTAGGAAATTCATAATGTACTGTAGGCATGGTCTCTGCTTGACTACAATATAGACAATATAACCATTAGGAAATTCATAATGTACTGTAGGCATGGTCTCTGCTTGACTACAATATAGACAATATAACCATTAGGAAATTCATAATGTACTGTAGGCATGGTCTCTGCTTGACTACAATATAGACAACATAACCATTAGGAAATTCATAATGTACAGTAGGCATGGTCTCTGCTTGACTACAATATAGACAATATAACCATTAGGAAATTCATAATGTACTGTAGGCATGGTCTCTGCTTGACTACAATATAGACAATATAACCATTAGGAAATTCATAATGTACAGTAGGCATGGTCTCTGCTTGACTACAATATAGACAATATAACCATTAGGAAATTCATAATGTACAGTAGGCATGGTCTCTGCTTGACTACAATATAGACAATATAACCATTAGGAAATTCATAATGTACAGTAGGCATGGTCTCTGCTTGACTACAATATAGACAATATAACCATTAGGAAATTCATAATGTACAGTAGGCATGGTCTCTGCTTGACTACAATATAGACAATATAACCATTAGGAAATTCATAATGTACAGTAGGCATGGTCTCTGCTTGACTACAATATAGACAATATAACCATTAGGAAATTCATAATGTACAGTAGGCATGGTCTCTGCTTGACTACAATATAGACAATAACAACATTAGGAAATTCATAATGTACTGTAGGCATGGTCTCTGCTTGACTACAATATAGACAATATAACCATTAGGAAATTCATAATGTACAGTAGGCATGATCTCTGCTTGACTACAATATAGGCAATATAACCATTAGGAAATTCATAATGTACAGTAGGCATGGTCTCTGCTTGACTACAATATAGACAATATAACCATTAGGAAATTCATAATGTACAGTAGGCATGGTCTCTGCTTGACTACAATATAGACAATATAACCATTAGGAAATTCATAATGTACTGTAGGCATGGTCTCTGCTTGACTACAATATAGACAATATAACCATTAGGAAATTCATAATGTACAGTAGGCATGGTCTCTGCTTGACTACAATATAGACAATATAACCATTAGGAAATTCATAATGTACTGTAGGCATGGTCTCTGCTTGACTACAATATAGACAATAACAACATTAGGAAATTCATAATGTACAGTAGGCATAGTCTCTGCTTGACTACAATATAGACAATATAACCATTAGGAAATTCATAATGTACAGTAGGCATGGTCTCTGCTTGACTACAATATAGACAATATAACCATAAGGAAATTCATAATGTACAGTAGGCATGGTCTCTGCTTGACTACAATATAGACAATATAACCATTAGGAAATTCATAATGTACTGTAGGCATGGTCTCTTCTTGACTACAATATAGACAATAACAACATTAGGAAATTCATAATGTACAGTAGGCATGGTCTCTGCTTGACTACAATATAGACAATATAACCATTAGGAAATCCATAATGTACTGTAGGCATGGTCTCTGCTTGACTACAATATAGACAATATAACCATTAGGAAATTCATAATGTACAGTAGGCATGGTCTCTGCTTGACTACAATATAGACGATATAACCATTAGGAAATTCATAATGTACTGTAGGCATGGTCTCTGCTTGACTACAATATAGACAATATAACCATTAGGAAATTCATAATGTACAGTAGGCATGGTCTCTGCTTGACTACAATATAGACAATATAACCATTAGGAAATTCATAATGTACAGTAGGCATGGTCTCTGCTTGACTACAATATAGACAATATAACCATTAGGAAATTCATAATGTACAGTAGGCATGGTCTCTGCTTGACTACAATATAGACAATATAACCATTAGGAAATTCATAATGTACAGTAGGCATGGTCTCTGCTTGACTACAATATTGACAATATAACCATTAGGAAATTCATAATGTACAGTAGGCATGGTCTCTGCTTGACTACAATATAGACAATATAACCATTAGGAAATTCATAATGTACTGTAGGCATGGTCTCTGCTTGACTACAATATAGACAATATAACCATTAGGAAATTCATAATGTACAGTAGGCATGATCTCTGCTTGACTACAATATAGGCAATATAACCATTAGGAAATTCATAATGTACAGTAGGCATGGTCTCTGCTTGACTACAATATAGACAATATAACCATTAGGAAATTCATAATGTACAGTAGGCATGGTCTCTGCTTGACTACAATATAGACAATATAACCATTAGGAAATTCATAATGTACTGTAGGCATGGTCTCTGCTTGACTACAATATAGACAATATAACCATTAGGAAATTCATAATGTACAGTAGGCATGGTCTCTGCTTGACTACAATATAGACAATATAACCATTAGGAAATTCATAATGTACTGTAGGCATGGTCTCTGCTTGACTACAATATAGACAATATAACCATTAGGAAATTCATAATGTACAGTAGGCATAGTCTCTGCTTGACTACAATATAGACAATATAACCATTAGGAAATTCATAATGTACAGTAGGCATGGTCTCTGCTTGACTACAATATAGACAATATACCATAGGAAATTCATAATGTACAGTAGGCATGGTCTCTGCTTGACTACAATATAGACAATATAACCATTAGGAAATTCATAATGTACTGTAGGCATGGTCTCTGCTTGACTACAATATAGACAATATAACCATTAGGAAATTCATAATGTACAGTAGGCATGGTCTCTGCTTGACTACAATATAGACAATATAACCATTAGGAAATCCATAATGTACTGTAGGCATGGTCTCTGCTTGACTACAATATAGACAATATAACCATTAGGAAATTCATAATGTACAGTAGGCATGGTCTCTGCTTGACTACAATATAGACAATATAACCATTAGGAAATTCATAATGTACTGTAGGCATGGTCTCTGCTTGACTACAATATAGACAATATAACCATTAGGAAATTCATAATGTACAGTAGGCATGGTCTCTGCTTGACTACAATATAGACAATATAACCATTAGGAAATTCATAATGTACAGTAGGCATGGTCTCTGCTTGACTACAATATAGACAATATAACCATTAGGAAATTCATAATGTACAGTAGGCATGGTCTCTGCTTGACTACAATATAGACAATATAACCATTAGGAAATTCATAATGTACAGTAGGCATGGTCTCTGCTTGACTACAATATTGACAATATAACCATTAGGAAATTCATAATGTACAGTAGGCATGGTCTCTGCTTGACTACAATATAGACAATATAACCATTAGGAAATTCATAATGTACTGTAGGCATGGTCTCTGCTTGACTACAATATAGACAATATAACCATTAGGAAATTCATAATGTACAGTAGGCATGGTCTCTGCTTGACTACAATATAGACAATATAACCATTAGGAAATTCATAATGTACAGTAGGCATGGTCTCTGCTTGACTACAATATAGACAATATAACCATTAGGAAATTCATAATGTACTGTAGGCATGGTCTCTGCTTGACTACAATATAGACAATATAACCATTAGGAAATTCATAATGTACAGTAGGCATGGTCTCTGCTTGACTACAATATAGACAATATAACCATTAGGAAATTCATAATGTACTGTAGGCATGGTCTCTGCTTGACTACAATATAGACAATATAACCATTAGGAAATTCATAATGTACAGTAGGCATAGTCTCTGCTTGACTACAATATAGACAATATAACCATTAGGAAATTCATAATGTACAGTAGGCATGGTCTCTGCTTGACTACAATATAGACAATATAACCATAAGGAAATTCATAATGTACAGTAGGCATGGTCTCTGCTTGACTACAATATAGACAATATAACCATTAGGAAATTCATAATGTACTGTAGGCATGGTCTCTGCTTGACTACAATATAGACAATAACAACATTAGGAAATTCATAATGTACAGTAGGCATGGTCTCTGCTTGACTACAATATAGACAATATAACCATTAGGAAATCCATAATGTACTGTAGGCATGGTCTCTGCTTGACTACAATATAGACAATATAACCATTAGGAAATTCATAATGTACAGTAGGCATGGTCTCTGCTTGACTACAATATAGACAATATAACCATTAGGAAATTCATAATGTACTGTAGGCATGGTCTCTGCTTGACTACAATATAGACAATATAACCATTAGGAAATTCATAATGTACAGTAGGCATGGTCTCTGCTTGACTACAATATAGACAATATAACCATTAGGAAATTCATAATGTACAGTAGGCATGGTCTCTGCTTGACTACAATATAGACAATATAACCATTAGGAAATTCATAATGTACAGTAGGCATGGTCTCTGCTTGACTACAATATAGACAATATAACCATTAGGAAATTCATAATGTACAGTAGGCATGGTCTCTGCTTGACTACAATATTGACAATATAACCATTAGGAAATTCATAATGTACAGTAGGCATGGTCTCTGCTTGACTACAATATAGACAATATAACCATTAGGAAATTCATAATGTACTGTAGGCATGGTCTCTGCTTGACTACAATATAGACAATATAACCATTAGGAAATTCATAATGTACAGTAGGCATGGTCTCTGCTTGACTACAATATAGACAATATAACCATTAGGAAATTCATAATGTACTGTAGGCATGGTCTCTGCTTGACTACAATATAGACGATATAACCATTAGGAAATTCATAATGTACAGTAGGCATGGTCTCTGCTTGACTACAATATAGACAATATAACCATTAGGAAATTCATAATGTACAGTAGGCATGGTCTCTGCTTGACTACAATATAGACAATATAACCATTAGGAAATTCATAATGTACTGTAGGCATGGTCTCTGCTTGACTACAATATAGACAATATAACCATTAGGAAATTCATAATGTACAGTAGGCATGGTCTCTGCTTGACTACAATATAGACAATATAACCATTAGGAAATTCATAATGTACAGTAGGCATGGTCTCTGCTTGACTACAATATAGACAATATAACCATTAGGAAATTCATAATGTACAGTAGGCATGGTCTCTGCTTGACTACAATATAGACAATATAACCATTAGGAAATTCATAATGTACAGTAGGCATGGTCTCTGCTTGACTACAATATAGACAATATAACCATTAGGAAATTCATAATGTACAGCAGGCATGGTCTCTGCTTGACTACAATATAGACAATAACAACATTTTTACGGGAGAACTTATGCTGTAACAAATCAATCTTTCTGTCATGACAGAGTTTCTTATAAAGTCCTCAGTGCTGGATTGATGGACTTATAAGTTTTACCAAAAACATTTCATCCAATAAGAAGAAGTTTGGTACAAGATGTAAAATTTCCTTTTGTTCTTTATGACATGTACATGTAGTGGATAATTTGTTACTGTACATCATTATACTTCAGCCCATGGATGTATAATACTGAACTAAGTTTACAAATCATAGATTTTTTGAAGATGTTAACTTTTTTTTTAATGTAAGATTTGAAATTTAAAAGCTCATATAAGCATTCATAAAGCAGTAAATTGCAATGACGATATCATGAGTTCAAGTATATGTATATATGATGACTTTGGGGCAATAAAGATTTTACTTCATTTCTTTATTTGACTACCTTTGTTCATATGGCTGGTCCATCGCCTGTAGAACTGATGCCGCAAAGTCTTGTAATACATCCTGCAATAAAATATACATAAATAGAAAAGGTCACATCAATACCCCCTGTATGATAGCATACATAAATTAAACTGGATTAGACATGATAGCACATACACTGAATAAGAAGTGTTTATTAACATTTTCCCAAGCAACATTTCACTGAAAGTTTACATCCTGGGCAACAGTTTTAAGAAGAATTCACTCTTTTAAAACTTGACCTTGGTGACATGACCTTGAGTCAAGGTATCTGATACATCCTTGTGGCATGAACAACAATTCTGTGAAATATCATTCTAATGTATGCAGGGTTAAAAAAGTTACAGAATGGACAACATTTTACCTTCATTTGTAATTTGACCTTGCCTTACTAAGTTTTTTATTAGATGAAATACAAAACTGTTTTTCTTCGGATTTAAGAGTGCTGAAAGGTTTACTATTGAAACAAGGACAACTGAATTCCCAAGTTTTATGTACTTTACTTGTATCAATCCAATATAAAACTTATGCTACGCTTAGCATTCCCATGCATGGCATGTACTCACCGGGGCTGTATACAAGGAATTTAACTGTTTCCAATCTGTGACCTTGACATATGACAGTGAAAATCAATAGGTCTCTTCCTTCTGTTATGAGCAAGAAGTGTATAAAGTGTGGAAAATATCCAATCAAAACTACACCCTCTAGGCTGTACAAGGATTTAAGCTATTTCCACAATGATTTTAATTATTTCCAAGCTGAGACCTTGACCTAAGATGTATGACCTTGAAAATTGTCAAAAGAAATAAGTGAATAAAGTTTGGTCAAGATCCTATCAAAACTGTGTCCTCTAGGCTGAATACAAGGATTTTAGACATTTCCAATCTGTGACCTTGAACTTTGACATATGACATTGAAAATCAATAGGGTTCTTCCTCATGCCATAAGAAATAAGTGTATGAAGTTTGGTCAAGTTCCAATCAAAACTTTGTCCTCTAGGCTGTATACAAAAGTGTGACTTACACACTTACTAATGAATGACAGCGTAACTACATGTATATCCCCCTGCAACTATGTAGCGAGGTGATAATAATTTTTTTACAGTGTGCAATTAACTGTGAAATGTCATTCCATTATCCAGATATCAAACTGACTTACCTTAACCATATAATTATGAAATGACTTGGTAACTTCTGGGATATCTTTCTTTTTCCATATTGGCTTTTCCATAAAGTTAACAGGTTCCTGTAAAGTACCATCAAAAGAATATAAAACACTGTGCCCCACATACATTCTGATCATTCATCATCAGTACTCTTACATAGACTAGTTATCTCTTGTACGTTCAAGTTTAAAAGTTTTTGAAAGTTAACACAAAAGTCAAATTTACTTGTATTTTAAATGTGTAAGTTAACATCTACATTGTGTTTGTATAATACATGTATAGGATGACATGCACCACCTATGATCCACAAAATGGCACACGTCTGCCACTCAAAAATGAGTGAACATTCATTTAAGTTGACATCTTTGTACATGTATGACTATCCACAAGATAATAATGTTGTTAAGAATGTAACAATAGTAATTACAAGTGAAAAATATAGAAAACTAGCTAACAAATAAATGATCTGAGATAAAACATTATTTTGAATCATATAGGGAGGAATGACATCTATGTATAACTCTAACCTTAAATTGTATCATATAAAGTGGATGAACATCTATGTTTAACTCTAACCTTATTTTGTATCATATAAGGGGGAACAACATCTATGTATAACTCTAACCTTATTTTGTATCATATAAGGGGGAACAACATCTATGTTTAACTCTAACCTTATTTTGTATCATATAAGGGGAAACAACATCTATATTTAACTCTGACCTTATTTTGTATCATATAAGGGGTAACAACATCTATATTTAACTCTGACCTTATTTTGAATCATATAAGGGGTAACAACATCTATGTTTAACTCTGACCTTATTTTGAATCATATAAGGGGGAACAACATCTATATTTAACTCTGACCTTATTTTGTATCATATAAGGTGGAACAACATCTATGTTTAACTCTGACCTTATTTTGTATCATATAAGGGGAAACAACATCTATATTTAACTCTGACCTTATTTTGTATCATATAAGGTGGAACAACATCTATGTTTAACTCTGACCTTATTTTGTATCATATAAGGGCGAACAACATCTATGTTTAACTCTTACCTTATTTTGTATCATATAAGGGGGAACAACATCTATGTATAACTCTAACCTTATTTTGTATCATATAAGGGGGAACAACATCTATGTTTAACTCCTCCATCAGCTTTTTAGATTCCATTGTTATGAAATCCCCGGCAAGAGGTGACTTGACTATAGCTGTAAGACAGAAGTAATGAAAATTATTGTTCAACGAAGGATAAATGATTCCCCTGCTGGGCATATGTTGATATAGGCTACTGGTAGGTTTCAAGGGCATAACTCTGCACATAATTGAGCAACATAACCCATATTTAAAATTGTCTTGCTTTGCTTGGTGTAAAATCTATAACTATGAATTGATTTTCTGTGGTAGTTTTCCTTGAAGGTATTCGATGAGTAATGAGAAGTATTTGGGCCACCCATTTATGCAATCCTGAGACCTAAAAGCACAGCATAGTTATAAAGTAAAAATTAAAATTTTTTGACCAATTTGGTTATTGCAAAAATTATGAGTTATGGGCCCTTACAGTTTACGTTGAACTTATTCCTTAAATTTTTCAACAGAATGAAGGGGCATCAAATATCGATTGGTAAAAAAAATTCTAAAGAATACATTTGATCAAAATTCCCTGAAAAATCAAAAGTTCACCAATCATTTTTTCTGCAATTAATTTTTTCTTTATTTTTCATCAAGAGGAGATAACGCCTAAACACAACCCTTTTCAAAATATTTCTTTTTTTGATATCTACTAGGCTAATGCAAAAGTTTTATAAATATCATATAACACAGAAATATATTGAATGATAAATACATGTACATCTAATTTCAATGTTTTTGGCATAATTTCCTTCATTACCCATCCAATACTTTAAATGTCTAGAAACCACAAAATATGGAAGCAAGGGACATAAATTTCTTGATGTAAAAGCTATATGCAAGAAATCAATTGATTTTCTGTAACGGATTTTCTTAAAATGTCCAGAAACCTCATGTTCTTGAATTTTGGGGCATAACTCTGCGCGAAATTGAGCGACATAACCCATATTCAAACTTGACCTGTATTTCTTGATGTAAAAGCTATATACAAGAAATCAATTGATTATCTAAAACAATTTTCCTTTAAATGTCCGGAAACCACATGATGAATGGATGCATGCATGCACGGACGGACATGTGCAACACTATAAACCCCCATCAATTTTGGTAGGGTATGATAGAAAGATGAAGACTTCCTTCTCACAACATGATTCATTTCATGGGGCCTATTTTTGTTTTTAAGCAACAAGAAGTTTGAAGGCATGCTAGAGTTATCTTCCTTGAAATCAATGACATTAAAGTTTCAAAATTTTGTGAAATCAAATAAAAGAATTGACCTATATAAGAATTGACGTACCCTGTGTTATAACATAACCGTCGTATACCGGCACAGCTGTAGTATGAGACGCCCCGCTATCCAGGACTAAACCAGTAGATCTACCGTTAGCAAAACTAGTCGTGTTAAAGAATATATCTCTCATAAAGTAATGTTGTTCCAAACATGTACAGTCAGATTTTTTACATCCTCTCTAAACTATACAATAAGGGTATTGCTTATCTTAAAATCTAAATCCAAAATGTCATCTATATGATCTTTATTACCTTATTTACATGCACATGTATCATGTTTATTGCTTCAAATATATAAAAGATACACTGAAAGTACAGTGTACCAAACCTAAGTCCATTACGCAAACACTCAAATACACAAATTTTCGGCACTTGTATCGCACAATTATTGGGTTTTTTTAATAGGTTATGTATATATGTGTAATATTTTAATTCTATGTTATATATATGTATCAATCATGATTTAGTTCTTTAAAACCCATCTTCTGCCAGATCGCTCAATATTACAAAGACTTTGTAAGTTTTCACGGATAAATATTTGTACTATCCCTTCCCTCTTGAAGAAATATTGTAATCTACTGCTAAGTCCATTATGTTGTTCATGCCATTTATATGATTTTACCATTATTTTTTTTGCATGATGTACATAGAAAAAGGATACGCTGAGAGTACAGCATTTTTACAAAGAAAAAAAGCAGGAATGTTGTATTTCTCAAACATAATTTCTGTTAGCTTTTCTCTTTTTCCTTTACTGTTCCACTGAAAAAAATCAACATCAAAAACATGTAATAATACCCCATACACTGTACATGTAATTAGTTTAATTATTATGTCACTATAGTTTAGCAGAAGCAGGATAATATTGGGTAAATTGTATTTTAGCGTAGCTATGAATGTGTGCACTAGCCTTATTTCAAAATATAATAAATTGCAGATAATGAATTTCATAATTCATAACTACTGAACAATAAACATTTTGTCAATTTTGGACGCCCTTCGCACACTTGATTGATAATTGAATAAAACATAGGGATATTTACCGAGGGTTCTGACATCATTACAGGATGTAACTGTGACTCGGACTTTATGTGTCTCTCATATGTGTTGTCCATTACCTTCTCAAATAAATTCCAATCTTCAACTGATAAAAATAGAGTAAAACAAACGTGACAAACAGAAAAGTCTGAAAATGTGTACATAATAATCCATTGTATTTGCAATAAATAGACATACACCAGCATAGTAAACAAAATGCCAATCAACAATTCAAAGGTAAAAGAGTGAGAGCTTTAATACTTTTAATCATTCCAAAAAAAAAATCATAATTCTTAAAGATTTAAACAAGATGTGCTGTAAAACAATGCGTTTTTGTTAGGAGCTTTTACTTGAAACTTTCAGCAAGGTTGTGGTTAATGTCACTCAAACCTTAATACCAAAGGAAAGGTCTTGTTCAATAGAACACAATAGAAATACGTCAGCTTTGTTACTATTCAGTTCGAAACTTACGCTTCATACTAAAATTACAGACTGACAGACAAACAAATAAGAACAGTCACTAAAATACGTAGTGAAAAGGTTCGTATTGTTGATTATTTAGAAATACTGTTTAAAAATACTTTATTTTTGTCGGTTTCATTGAAAATCACTGGTTCATGGGCTCATTACTTTGTGGACAACATACAGCAATAACTAAATGGAAATGAAATCAAAATAATAAGGTGGAACGCTCTGATCCCACTATTGTAAACTTAGCTTAATTATTTCTTTTTTATTAGACAATGAACAATATAAAAGTATGCTATAAACGTTAACAATAGGATATTTACCTATTGTATAATTGAAAAATAGTATAAGACTTCTCTCAGCTAAAACAAGTATCGTCTTTAGAACTTTTGTTGACAAAATAAAATATACGACAGCACTTTAAACTAACGATATTCAACATGAATGAGATAGAATTAACAGAAATAATATACAGTCAAAACAATGACTAATTCAATTTATAATTGTGTTCTAATTGTTTGTTTACAAGAACAAACAACTCAATAACAGCATTGTGACTATTGTCATTGGGGTACTGCCATGTAAACAGATATTTTAATACATTTCATGTATTGTAGTACGCTTAAAGAAGGAATTCAAAATGCATTGTGATTGTTTTCCTATAGTATAGTACTGTTCAAGCACCTGCTTACACATAAATAGTACATGTGTACAGATATCCGGATGGATTCTTCACTTGGAATTTTCATTTGTAGGTTCTTAAATTTGTGGGTGAAGCTATCTACGAAAACTGGACACCAACGAATGAGGAGTATTTCACATGTAAGTTTGCTACCCATCTTGATCTGCGTGGACATCAAACACAATAGGAAAGTTTGCAGATAAACATAAATCAAATGTTACTCAATCAAACTCAACAGAACTATTTTAATAATCAGGGAAATATGATTCAAATACATGTATGATGTTTGTATAGGAATTCATGCCATGATAACAAATTTATGTCAAATGCTGATTCAAATGAGAGTTATGTGTATCAAAATGATGGAATATTCATAATATAAATTTACAATTCCCTCTCATGTGAGTGACTTACTCATGCCGTCTTTAAGGAACGTTGACATCTCCATTCCTTTTCTGGGGACTTTAATCATGGGGGTATCCATAAAGTACTTTTTGTCTGTCTGTTTGATGGTGTCTGATTTATCGTCCGTATCCATTGCCGATTCCAGGTCCTCTATCACTCCTACATGAGTCGGAAAATCTGCCTAAAAATGTATAGTAATGTTTGTTAATCAGACTTAATCTATCTTACAATAATTTAATTATTTCCATAGTGTCTGTATAATGCCTATACATACGTACGGAGCAAAATTTTATCTATAGCTGTATAGACAATATCACCTATTATGATGTCACTAATGTCGAGTGCAGCTACGTTAGGCCTGTTTAAATATTACATCGCCACGCCACTTTTGAACTTGAAAATCAACAATGCTAAAATGGCTTCAATTGCAAAATAAACTAGATAATTGAATAGTAATTTAATCAAATTACAAGAATTGACTGTAATAATTTTTCTGTCTATCAATGTATAGACAAAAAGCATCGGTTTTTGTCTATAACAATAGACAGAAAATTTATTGAAGTCAATTCTTGTAATTTGATTTTTATTTAAAGTCGGCATGTGGATAAAACATGTGAAAATAAGCTCTCAAGAATGCTGGGGAAGACCTGCAACCATGTGGACAACCACCTAACCCATCCATATAAGATCCAATTCTGAATTAAGGATTTGGTCCTGGATTACACAAATGATTAGCTGCATTTAAATCTTTTAAACTGTCAAAATACTCAGGAACTGAACACAAAGAATAGATTGTTTCATTATATAACAAGAAAAATTGGCAATTTTTATCTATCTTACCGCTTTTAAGTCAGATTCTTAAACCAGAAGTCTCTGACAAGACTGTAGCTCTCCTGGTTGTTTTTTTTTCTAAAACATCAATTTCCTTTCTTTTTTTTTAAACCAAGACCATAGGGAGCAGGTGCTCTTACAAATTATAAGTAGCATGACAAAACAACATATCCATTAGACTGCAACTATCATAGCACTCATATAATTCATAATATCCGAGAAAAAGTATTTCAAAAAGAATGCCACACACATTTTCCAAGATCCTAGGGACCAAGGGCTGCTAGCTCAAATGAAGTATCAATGACACATCAAGACTACAGATCCATAGTATTGGATAAAGAGTTAACTCCCCATCATTAATAGCCTTTATAAAACGAGTAGAGAGCACAACTATATAGGTAAAAATTACCACACCCATTTTCAAAGACCCTGGGGGTATAGGGCTAAAACAAAATATCAGGTGCACAACTACACCACAGACCCATCATATTGCAATAAGAATTTAGTCTTCATCATTTATAGTGTCAGAGGAGTTGCGAGCACAAGATGACATAGAGTTATATAGGAGAAAATGACCACACCCATTTCTAAGACCCATGGGGTCAGGGGCTCAAACAAAATATCAGATGAACAACTAGACCACAAACCCATCAAATTGTATAAAGAATTAAGTCTTCATCATTTATAGTGTCAGAGGAGTTGCGAGCACAAGATTACATAGAGTTATATAGGAGAAAATGACCACACCCATTTCTAAGACCCTGGGGGTCAGGGGCTCAAACAAAATATCAGGTGCACAACAAGACCACAGACCCATCATATTGCAATAAGAATTAAGTCTCCATCATTTATAGTGTCAGAGGAGTTGCGAGCACATGATTATATAGAGTTATATAGGAGAAAATGATCACACCCATTTCTAAGACCCTGGGGGTCAGGGGCTCAAACAAAATATCAGGTGCACAACTATACCACAGACCCATCATATTGCAAAAAGAATTAAGTCTTCATCATTTATAGTGTCAGAGGAGTTGTGAGCACAAGATTACATAGAGTTATATAGGAGAAAATGGCCACACCCATTTTCTAAGACCCTTGGGGTCAGGGACTGAAACTAAATGTCAGGTGCACAACTAGACCATGGACCAAGTAAAATGCAAAAAGAATTAACTTTCTATCTCTAACAGTTTTAGAGGAGTTGTCCGGACAAGAATTGTTTACAGACAGACGGACAGACAGACAGACGGACGGACGCCGGATGAAGGGGGATCGCATAAGCTCGACTGGTCTGAGACCAGTAGAGCTAAAAATTAGCCAATCCCCCCTTTTTCGTTTTATGTCTGTGGGACATTGTTCCAGCCCGAGTTACAGAACCACACTTGGTCAGAAAATTGGTATTAATAATATACACCTTTGGTAAAAGTGGCATTTTGTAACTCGGGGTGGAACAATGTTGTAGAAAACTTTTCCGTTTTCCATAGATTTCTATAGAAAAAAACGCACATTTTAACCCAAATATCGGTATTGTTATGATAATTTATTCAAACAGACATTAAATTTAGATATGCATTAAGTAAGTTCATATTTCTACTGAAAAAATTTCTTCAAATTTCCCATTTTGAAAGGATCCTGGACCTTAAGGAAAGGCTATAATAATCGGATTTTTGAATTTTCAAAATTTACTGAAATAATCATGTAAATTGTTTGATCTATGTCTGAACAACAACTTTCATATTCCTTTCTGCTAAGATATAACCCTAAGCGCTTGCAAAATTTACTAAAACACACCCACCCTTCGTGAGCTTTGGTTGAACACTGCACAAAAAACCCAGGTTGTTATGATAAATTTCACTTTAATTAGTTATGGGCGCAAAATAGAATGGCTAATTCAGACAAACTAGTGAAAGATAGATATACGACAAATTCTCCTTCAAAAGGAATTAGCCATTCTTTTTTGCGCTCATGTTGAAATTAGAGAAAATCAGAGAACAGTCAACAAAGTACAAATTAGCATGTAAAACGCCTTTTACATATATCGATCTATATATCTGCATTGATTTTTACCTGAGCGAGGGCGGTTTATCCGGATATTTCCGTTACCCCTCTTAACTGTATAGACGTTACATAATTTGTGATGAGATTACAATCGAAATTTTCATAATTGTTCTTACTCATAAAATGTTAAATTTTCTTCTGGTGTTAAAATGTACACTAAATCTTTATAATCAATCGATATATAGATGATCCGAAAAGGGGCCTTAAGGTCCGGGATCCTTTCCACTTTTCAGGGCAGATTTTATGTCTTATCGTTACAGCTCCTTAAGACACTTATTCTCTATTTAATAGTATTTATCATCCTTATATTTGTTTGCATGTATCTATAAACAGTACATGTATTTAACAACTGTACATTAACATTGATTTCTGTCACTTTTACCTTTGGTGCATCCTCGCCTGCATATCCAGCTCTGAATGAGTAGGACCCAATATCAAACACAATGGCTCCAACCTCATCTACAAATAACAAATATTAAATGTCAAACACAATGGCTCCAACCTCATCTACAAATAACAAATATTAAATGTCAAACACAATGGCTCCAACTTCATCTACAAATAACAACTATTAAATGTCAAACACAATGGCTCCAACCTCATCTACAAATAACAACTATTAAATGTCAAACACGATGGCTCCAGCTTCATCTACAAATAACAAATATTAAATATCAAACACAATGGCTCCAACTTCATCTACAAATAACAACTATTAAATGTCAAACACAATGGCTCCAACTTCATCTACAAATAACAAACAGAGATTAATCTACAATTTGATCTATATGGGTCCTATGGACCCGATGAATTTTCACCAATGGGTCCCGAGCCAAAACAATGGGTCCCAGCAGAATATTATGGGTCCCAAGTACTATAAACCGTCTTTATTTGTTCGCAAATAAAAGTGATATGAATGGCTTGTGACGTTTTATGTCCGCGCGATCGTTATGTTCCAGAAAAAAATAATTAGAAATAAAACGTCTATCTCCCAAACTTCAATCTAATACTAGTAGTCAAATTTGCCAAATTGAGTAATTTATTGTTTATGAAGTTGCCTTATTTACACAAGTAAGGCTTCGTACATGTGTATAGTAAAAGGTTATCCAATCAGACAAATTATATACATGTATGGTGTACGAAGAAGGTACTTACTACACTTAGGTGTGAATTAAACGATTTGAATGAATTGATTCATATTATCCTGCAAAGTTTACAATGAAAGAATTTTTCATAAATAAATGTATATATTACATGTATATCTGAATCCAAATGATAAGATGTTTGACTCGCAATGGCATACCTGTCAACTCTCCCTCTTTTAGCATGTTTAGAGGGAGACTCCCTCTTTTTTACCTCATCTCCCTCTTTTCTACCTCATCTCCCTCCTTGGCATTCCTCCCTTGAGGGAGACCAAATCTCCCTCTTTTTGGCCCAATCACCCTCTTTCTCCCTCTTTTGGCATACCGTAAAGCTGGAAATTTTTGCGTCAATTTATTTTTGCGGTTTTGAATAAAAAGCCTATAGATTTATTTTTGTGATTCTAATTTTTGCGAATATATCAAGACCAAAAGATATTATAATAGCATATGATATTTTGCTTATTTGCTGTACAACATTGCTGCATGTTTTAATCAAAAGTAATAAAAAAAAAAAACCTGGCCGGACAGAAAAGAAATGACTCCTATCTTATTGTCTTTATTGGCAGTATGTTTTCCGATTCGGAGCTTTTGAAATGTCACAAATCTGAAAAGCATATGGATCGCAGATGCTTTCAGTAATGAGTCACTAACAAGTATTAGCTTTTACAAAAAGCTTGCCGTCAGTTAGCTGACTGTAAATGTGTAAAATTCTAGTTAGAAAAAAAAAATCGGAAACATTTACCAATGGTACATTTCCGAGCTTTTCCGCGTTTTTTTTTTTTCCGATTCAAGTGACGGACATTTCCGAAAATCTGCGATTGTTATAAGACGTATCGGTACAAAGACTTTTCGATGCATATTTCGGAAGAAAATACACTGATGCGATATGACTTTCATTTATCAGGTCATCTAGACTCTTAAGCCGACTTGGTGAGAGAATCTTATACACAGGTTCTGAATAACCTAGACAAATATTTGCATTTTATGCAATTGTCAACCAATCATATTGCCAAGAGATATTCTATCCGTGCAAGTAGGTTACGAATGATTACAGTATACCGTCAGTCATGACTGATGGTAATGACAGCCTCTATCAGAGAAAGTCTACATATATTATGAAGTTATTAACTCCTTCATGGCAAACAAAGACCCAGTTCTATTGTCTATTGGCTTATTTTTCACACCTAATCAGCGATCGGCTTAGTGTACCTGTATTTCACATGTTCATGTTTACTTATGTATTGTGATACGCAATGCATAGACAAACATTCGTGATATCCCTTTTGTTTTTGTTAAGTTTGAGTTGCTCTTTTTTTTTTTTTAGATCAATTGATTTTTGTCACTGAACGAGACATATGCAACGCCCCCTCAAAAGACCGAATATTAAAACGGTCATCAATAAAAGCCACGTAAACTGGTGCATTTACGTATCTGTTAAATTCATGTATTGGAAGCATAATTTTTCTCAAGTGGATTTGTTTTTAAGAAAAATATTTTTGCGAATTCGTCATGCCCGCAAACTTGCTAAAAATTAATCGACAGCAAAAATAACCAGATTTACGGTAATTACCATAGAGCAACTCTAGATTAGTGACATTCAGAGCATTTCATGAAAAATTGCATGATAAAATGCAAGGAAAGATTGTAGAATGCAACAAATTATTGATACATGTTTTATTGTTTATAAATGTTTTTGCACTGAAATGTCAGCACAATGAAATTATTTGAAAATTGATTTTGCCCAAAATGTTGTGATTCATTAAAAATGTAGCAAAATTGGTTCACCAGCAACCTCCCTCTTTTTCAAGTGCCAAGGAGAAAGATCTCCCTCTTTTTAAGATTTCAAAGTTGACAGGTATGCACTGGACCACATATAACTTTTACATTGAAAAAGCTCAGTCTTAGAACTTGTACTGAACTATCGGTACCTGCAACTACCGGATCCACTCCAGTTCAGTTCAGTTATAGATTCCACCTCTACTAGGCGTACCGTCCGAAGACGTAAGCTGTATGTAACTATGTTGGAATTTTGACGTATGCAACAGACCCACCAAAGCAGTGAGGGTTCTTTTACGTGCCTACGCCCATCTGAGACACGGAGCCCCTGTTTATAGTCCCTTCCGAAAGACTAGGCTGGGGTTACTTGGCTATATACAAGGTGTTAGCCCACAACACCTGGCAAGGCTCTAAGTTGGTAATCAGTCCTCCACCTGGCGCTCATCGGATTCGATGCTGGTCAGTCGCATGCTTCACTGGCCATGAGTCGCCGTACTAAGCGCTCTACCAACTGAGCTACACCATCCCACACTACTGTTCTGTTCCCGATTTTCTCGAAAGTATGATCATGTCATCTTCCAAAAAGATATCAGTTTTATAGTACTCCTTTAGTCGTAATACAAAATACCATTGTTCTGACTGTACATCAGTTAAGTTAGAAATACCGGTAGGAGAGAAAATAAAAAGTCTACGGGGATTTTCTATAGTAAAATCGCTGAAAATGTGTGACATCGGAGGCTTTGACGTCACTGTTTACTATTGTTGATACGGAGAACAATATGGCGGCGGCTTGAAATTAACATGGGAATTTCCCGTAGATATTTTATTTTTCATATTGCGGATTGAAGGCAGCTGGGTAAGTTGAAGTTAGTTTCCAGTTACGACAAAAGGAGGTGTAGTGGCTTCCGGTAGTTGCAGGTACATTGTACCAATAGTTCAGTACAAGTTCTAAGACTGAGCTATTGGGATGTCCCTTTAGCTCACTCGGACTGGGCACCTGCAAACTACTTCATTGGTGACGAGGTGAACAATTGGAGTGTGTGGGCCATCTCGATCTGCAGGAGAGGAGGCAGAACCCTGCCAGGGGTTGGAGAGTGGCCACACAGTGGGGTACACCCACGGCCTTCAATGGAAAAGGGGGAAGGGTGTAGTGGCTTCCAGTAGTTGCAGGTACCAATAGTTCAGTACAAGTTTAAGACTGAACTATTGGGATGTCCCTTTAGCTCACTCGGCAACGAGTCTGACTGTCACCCGGACGGCCGGGGTTCGACTCTCGGACCGGGCACCTGCAAACTACTTCAGAGGTCAATTCTCGGAAACAATGAATAGTAGAAAAATTCATCAGACAACAGAATAAAGTGCAAAACAGGGTGCTCTGGAATTAGTGAACAGGCAGTACACAACTGAGCTACGCCACCCCAAACTACACCTCACTCAGTCAGAGAAAATTCAGAAAGAAAAAAAATCGCTTCTGTAAATGAAGCCTCGTATCATTGTGTTTAGGATATTGTTATGTATTGTTCTATTATATTACCTCCACCATACACGCCACCACTCATTTTAACTGTTTAATTTTCGAAACAAAGACCGCCGGAAGTTCGAATTTACGACGCATCAATGTTGTTTGGGCGCTTGGATTTATAAATTCTTGACCTAAAACGGACCTGAATATCTGTGTCGTTGACAGGTGCGTCGAAAGTTTGCTTGCTCTTCAACCTTATTTTTTTTCCACTTGAGCATTTGGTCACTTTGGTCTTTTCTCATATCACCCTATGACAAGCTTGTCATAACTTTTTTCTCAGATCAATTTGGGAAGGGGTTGGGGGTGTATACACCCCAGAAAACTAACAGAACAGTAACAGCATACATGTATAGCGAAATTAGAAATACCAGTAGCACGATTAACAACTTGGCTATGTGGATGTCACTTTAGCTCACTCAGTGTCATGTCGGGCTGCTATTAGCGGACGGCTGAGGTTCGAACCAGGCACGGGCATTCATATTATGATAGCTTCAATATTTCACCCGTCTTACTGCCCCATCCTTGACAACTCTCCTACCCACCACCTCTCTGTGGGATTTACATTCGGCACCATTGTAGAAAACAGGATACGTAATCCCCACCTAATATCGAACTCGCAACCTTCTGATCTTCAGTCTAATGCTCTACCAAGTGAACAGTAAAGAGACGTCCCACTGGCCCAGTCTAGTACAAGCACCAGTTTACTACATATTATTATCATTTACTGAAATCTGCTTTCATATTGATACAATCCCTGTATGATTAAGTCCTGCTATCTGCCGATAAATATTTAAGTTGTTTACAAAACCGTGCCAGCCGCCATTTTCCTCTAGATCGTAGGAACATCCGGTGCTTTCTTTTGTGACGTAACATTCCTTATTTGGAAATTGTAGTGAATTCCATAAGGTTGCACAATATCTGTTTTACCCTTAAGCTCACTCAGAAATGCTCTAATTTAGTTCATTTTAGCCATAATAAACTATAGGAATACTTATCAGTGTAAGAATTTTGTATAAAGTTTTTTAGCTGAGTTGCAAAACTTGGCTCTTAATTTGATGTGAGACGGCGGGTGGGAGGGCGTCTGAGTGGGCGGGCTGGTGGGCGTCAACAATTGGTTTCCGGACTACAAGTCAAGTATGATACATGCTAGTGCAATGAAACTTCATACACATTATACTCACCATGAGTCAAGGATGACCCCTATTGATTTTGGGGTCCAAACGTCAAGGTCATAGTACTTCGATAGTTGAAAATGGTTTCTGGATGATATGAGTCTGTATTGCACCTATGATCATGAAACTTGCCAGAAATGTTTCCCATGAATTAAGGATGACCCCCTATTGATTTTTGGATCAAAAGGTCAAAGGTCAAGGTCTTAGTACTCCGATGGTTGAAAATGGTTTACGGATGATATAAGAGCCTGTATTGCACCTACGGTATGATTATGAAACTTGCCAGAAATGTTTCCCATGAATCGAGGATGGCCCCTATTGATTTTGAGGTCAAAAGGTCAAGGTCATAGGACAGGGATGATTGAAAGTGGTTTCCAGACAATATTAGAGCCTGTATTGCATCAAGGATGACCCCTATTGATTTTGAGGTCAAAAGGCCAAAGGTCAAGGTCATAGGACTGATGATTGAAAATGGTTTCCAGACAATATTTGAGCCTGTATTGCATATATGATCATGAAATGTTCCAGAAATGTTTCCCACGAATCAAGGATGACCCCTAGTGATTTTGGGATCAAAAGTCAAGGTCATAGGACTCTGATGATTGAAAATGGTTTCAGGACCATATTTGAACATGTACTGCACCTTTAATCATGAAACTTGTCAGAAATGTTTTCCATTAATATCAAGGATGACTTGGGATCAAAAGATCAAACGTCAAATTCATAGGACTCAGGTAATTGAAAATGGTTTCTGAATTATATATGAATTTGTATCAACCTGAATGTCTATTTTAAGTCTGCATATTCATACTTACATTCAAGTTTTGCAACTTGGCACTTTACATCTATGATGCATTTTAAGCTTTTTTTTGTAATATGAATTGTTTTTAAGTGCAAAAAGGAACACTTCAACACTGTTATTCCATTTAGCATTTTCCCATATTTTTCCCTTAAGATACTGATTTACTTTTTAATGGTATTCTAGTAGAATTTTACAAATCAATGCTTCTAAGTATGCATTTTTCATGAAGAATTCAAATTTTTGACTTTATTATAATTCTTTTTAGCTGGAAAGTCTGGATATTTTGAACTGCAGTTAACCAACTTTTTGGTTAATTGTAACAGCCCTTATTGTGAGCTATTTCATCTTTGATTACCTTATGTGATCATAAGGCTCATAAGCATTAAAGAGGTATAAATCTCATTCACTGTAAGATTTCTCAGATGAGTGATGTGGCCCCTGGGCCACTAGAGCAAGCGCCCGGTTCAAACCCTGGCTGTCCATTTGGCAGTCCAGCACAATACTGTCGAGTGAGCTAAAGGGACATCCCAGTAGCCGAGTCTTTGTGCCGCTGGTATTTTCAATTCAACTATACTTCCACAAGTCTTTAATGACCGAGGCTGAGCAGAAGTCCTTGTCCAGTTGACCTCAAATTCAATAGGGGCATCTTATTCTTAATCGTGGGGAACATTACTGGCAATTAAGTTTCATGACATTGATAGAAGGTACAAGAAACACTCAGTTATGATGGGGAGATTTTTTTTTTTTTCGATAATCAGTCCTGACCTTGACCGTGAAATCAATAGGGGGCATCATTGACTTGTGGTGGATAAGTGTACAAGTTTCGTTGCAGCACATTAGAGTTATGGTTCAGAAACCATTTGTTGAATCATGTCGATGCCAGTAAACCTGTCTATCTTACATCAAATTATTACGTTTATCGATTTAAATGTATAGCAAATTGCAACACTCAGCTGAAAATTGAAATCAATTATCAGAATTGAAAGACTTTTAGCTGTTGATAATCGATTGTCAGCAACAATTGGTTTATCACTGCTGCCTTTGGTATAACCTTTGAACAGTGTACAATAAGGCCTTTTCATTTACATAACACATATTCCTTTCCATTGCAAAATTTTCACCTTCTTATTAGCTCACCTCAACGAAGTTGAGTGAGCTTATGTTATAACCCCACGCGTCCGCGTCCGTGTCCGTGTCCGCGTCCGCGTCCACGTCCGGTTAAGAAGTTTGGGGTAGCTCAGTATCTGACAAAGTATTAATGCTACAGTAACCAAACTTGCACAAGTGATTCATCTTTGGATGCTGAGGTGAACCCATGCATCGGATGCAGCATCTGACCTACATTTTCCGCTTGAGTGACTTGGTTAAGAAGTTTGGGGTAGCTCAGTATCTGAAAAAGTACTTATGCTACAGTAACAAAACTGGTGCAAGTAATTCATCTTTGGATGCTGAGGTGAACCCATGCATCGTATGCAGCATCTGACCTACATTTTCCGCTTGAGTGACTTGGTAAAGAAGTTTGGGGTAGCTCAGTATCTGACAAAGTACTGATGCTACAGTAACCAAACTTGCACAAGTGATTCATCTTTGGATGCTGAGGTGAATCCATGCATCAGATGCAGCATCTGAACTACATTTTCCGCTTGAGTGATTTGGATAAGAAGTTTGGGGTAGCTCAGTATCTGACAAAGTACTGATGCTACAGTAAACAAACTTGCACAAGTGATTCATCTTTGGATGCTGAGATGGACCCATGCATCGGATGCAGCATCTGACCTACTTTTTCCACTTGAGTGATTTCGCTTTTAAAAGCCAATATTGAGCAAAGTATAAGTGCTACATGTGCCAAACTTGCATATTGGATGTATCTTTGATCAAACTTTCATAAAATGACCTTGACCTACTTTTTCCGCTTGAGTGATTTTGCCTTTAAAAGCCAATATTGAGCAAAGTATAAGTGCTAGATGTTCCAAACTTGCATATTAGATGTATCTTTGATCAAACTTTCATAAAATGACCTCGACCTACTTTTTCCGCTTGAGAGATTTTGCCTTTAAAAGCCAATATTGAGCAAAGTATAAGTTATACATGTACCAAACTTGCATATTGGATGTATCTTTGATCAATCTTTCATAAAATGACCTTGACCTACTTTTTCTGCTTGAGTGATTTTGCTCTATAAAGCCAATATTGAGCAAAGTATAACTGCTACATGTACCAAACTTGCATATTGGATGTATCTTTGATCAAGCTTTCATAAAATGACCTTGACCTACTTTTTCTGCTTGAGTGGTTTTGCCTTTAAAAGCCAATATACATGTACTAAGAAATATGTTTGAATTGAATTTTGCTGTCACGAGGTGAGCTTCGTAATCTGTGATTACCTATGTTTATCACCTGGTCCCACCTCTGGCTTGCTGGGGGTCCGTCGATGCTCAATTGTGTGCTCTATTGTGAGTGCTGTTGAGATTGTCATCAGAATCTTCTTTAACTCATTTTTAGCTCACCTCGACGAAGTTGAGTGAGCTTATGCTATAACCCCACGCGTCTGCGTCCGCGTCAGTGTACAAGTCTGTGTCCACGTCCGCGTCCACTTAAGAAGTTTGGGGTAGCTCAGTATCTGACAAAAAACTAATGTTATAGTAACCAAACTTGCACAAGTGATTCATCTTTGGATGCTGAGGTGAACCCATGCATTGTATGCAGCATCTGACCTACATTTTCCGCTTGAGTGACTTGGTTAAGAAGTTTGGGGTAGCTCAGTATCTGACAAAGTATTAATGCTACAGTAACCAAACTGGCACAAGTGATTCATCTTTGGATGCTGAGGTGAACCCATGCATTGTATGCAGCATCTGACCTACATTTTCCGCTTGAGTGACTTGGTTAAGAAGTTTGGGATAGCTCAGTATCTGACAAAGTACTGATGCTACAGTAACCAAACTTGCACAAGTGATTCATCTTTGGATGCTGAGGTGAACCCATGCATCGGATGCAGCATCTGACCTACATTTTCCGCTTGAGTGATTTGGATAAGAAGTTTGGGGTAGCTCAGTATCTGACAAAGTACTAATGCTACAGTAACCCAACTTGCACAAGTGATTCATCTTTGGATGCCGAGATGGAGCCATGCATCGGATGCAGCATCTGACCTACTTTTTCCACTTGAGTGATTTCGCTTTTAAAAGCCAATATTGAGCAAAGTATAAGTGCTACATGTACTAAACTTGCATATTGGATGTATCTTTGATCAAACTTTCATAAAATGACCTTGACCTACTTTTTCCGCTTGAGTGATTTTGCCTTTAAAAGCCAATATTGAGCAAAGTATAAGTGCTAGATGTTCCAAACTTGCATATTAGATGTATCTTTGATCAAACTTTCATAAAATGACCTCGACCTACTTTTTCTGCTTGAGTGATTTTGCCTTTAGATACATGTACCAAACTTGCATATTGGATGTATCTTTGATCAAGCTTTCATAAAATGACCTTGACCTACTTTTTCCGCTTGAGTGATTTTGCTCTATAAAGCCAATATTGAGCAAAGTATAACTGCTACATGTACCAAACTTGCATATTGGATGTATCTTTGATCAAACTTTCATAAAATGACCTTGACCTACTTTTTCCGCTTGAGTGATTTTGCCTTTAAAAGCCAATATTGAGCAAAGTATAAGTGCTAGATGTTCCAAACTTGCATATTGGATGTATCTTTGATCAAACTTTCATAAAATGACCTTGACGTACTTTTTCTGCTCGAGTGGTTTTGCCTTTAAAAGCCAATATACATGTATTAAGAAATATGTTTGAATTGAATTTTGCTGTCACGAGGTGAGCTTCGTAATCTGTGATTACCTATGTTTATATGATCTTGGAGTTTAATATTCTGAAAATTTCTGCTGTATTTCTCTTAAATTATACTTCTACATTTTCTGGGGAGATGAAAGTTTCATAAAACATCCTGTTAATTATGTTTCTGTGTTGATTATGGTATCATGATTAACTTTAGTAAAAGAACTGTTATATGACCTTGTTTCAGTGTTTGATGAATTCTTTTCTTATTTGAAGGTTTTAAATAATGGAGGAACCTGAAGCAAAAGAGCAAGGATTTACCATTCAGAATTCAGGTACAGAGTTTGCCAATAAGAGTAAAGATATTTTTGGGGGCCTTGATGCATTAGCGAGTAAACATGAAGCATTCCAAAGCAGCAGGAAAGATGAATCCTACAAAGGTTGGAAAACAGATCCTTCTACAGAGGACACTCAAACAATAATGCCGGCTTTTAAACAACCACAAGGGATCCCTCATAAACGTGACGATCATAGAGGCGGAAGTGGGCGGTCAGACAGAGAAAGGGATGTGTCACGAGAGGTACAGCATAGGAATAGAGAATGGGACAATAGGCGGGGCTGGGACAGGAACAAGGGTAGGGACACATGGAGGGGGACAAAGAGGAGATTCCAGACACCAGACCATAAACTACATCCAGAGAAATATACAAAATATAGTTTGGAGGATGTAAGTTCTGAGGACATGTCAAATGCCTCAAATACAAAGGCAGCATTAGCTTTCTTAGAGGAGCGTAGGAAACTACGGGAAGGAGAAATGAAAGAAGACGTAGTCGATACATCAGCTAATGCTTGTTCTAAGGGAATGTTTGTTTTTGCTAAAAAGTCTACTATATCCAAAGATTCCTCTGTTAGACCATCAAAACAGAAAGATAAATTATCTCGCAAAATTGACATCAGCTGTGACGATATAAATCATAGTGGTCAAGTGAGGAAAAGTGGTGAAAGTTGCCTTGGCAACCATACAAGTTTGACAGAGGACAAAGAAACGGTGTCAGAATCTGACTCAAAAGAAGACAGAACATCATTCAAATCTCGGAAAAAGTTTGGAAGTAGAAACATTCGAAGAAAGGAACATACAGATAGTGACGAAGATTAATAATTGTGAAATTGTGTGTTACAATGGAAAATGTTCAATACCTTAATCTGTCTCGACAAAGTTCTTAAGATGTGACGCTCACCAATGATACATGATATCTATTTACCCTACATGTAGTGTCAAAAGTAAAATGTTGATTTGTAGTAAGGGGGGATCAATAAAGATCAATTATAAAGTTACTTGTATAAATTATCACCCCATTCTCCAAAATATGATTAGACAGACCCTTCTACACAAATACAGAAACAATAAAGATAATCTATCTTGTAATATTTTATTTTTTGTTTTGTTCATCATATATGATGGCTAATTTCTACTAGCCAATAATCAATAATACATAGTGATAAGCTATATAATACAGCAAAGTAAGGCACATCGTTAGTGATGTGGAAAAAGGGGGATCAATTACTATGGAAACGCCCCTCCCAGTGTGAGAGGGACTACATGTAGCATAAATAAGGAACATTAAGTGAATATTTGGAAATTTCTGTGAAAAAGAACTAAAACTTCACTTTAAAATTTTGAGATAATGCCATTTTAAATCATTACAACCACATTTTTTTACATAAAAAATAAATATAATCGTATCAAAAGAGACAGATCTAATTATATAATTGTAGCCAAATGTATACATTTTTGGTTTTTCATGTTTACCTTTATAAATTTCTGTTTTAAATCATTCAGAGCCAAGTTCCTTGGAAGGCCTTCAATAATTATATTATTTTACAGCATTTTTTTCATCGCCTATTTCAAGAGGACATACATGTATATACTGGCCATAGAAAAGAAATATAGATGGGGGGAAAGATTTAAAATCATTTATAAGAGGAATTTAATACAAGCAGCTGAAAATATGAAAACTAATAATACCCGTTTAAAACATGATTAGAAAAAATGTGACCTTTAAAATTGACAAAGCATACCATGATGACGATTCATTACATACATGGTTTCATTCAGATAATACAGTACAATCATTATACATAAATAGTTCCATTCATTGTCAAACATGATAAGGATTTCTCTCAAGATATGCTGCAAATAGATGAAAAGGGTTACCATGGAAATGATTTTGCTGTATATAGTTTCATCACACAATGAACATTTTTCTTATACTTGTGTCATACCAGTATAACATAAGACCTATAAAACATTTAGTTTATTAATAACAACACTTAACTTGATGTATATAAAATTTGTTATCTAAAACAGTTAATAAATTTATAAAGCAGATTACATCTGCCTCGTATAAAAGTATTCCACAGAAAAAATGGTGATACACAAATTCAGTATGTTACAATAAAAAATCAGATTTATAAAGACGGTTACAAATATTTATACATTAAGAATTTCTAACATTATTTATGCATACAAGCTGAATTTGACAATATCACCATTGATTCTGATGAGGTTAAAAATTGTACACAATATGTGTATAAATACAACCAGGAGTAAATATCAGCACTGTTCTTATAAAATCACACAAAAATTATCACAATGTATCTCATTGTATCTAAATGATACAGAGCTCTCTACAATACATTTACCTACAACTTTTCTTGGCATGCAGTCGTTTGTATACAGACGAAAAGAGGGTTTTACAACAAGAAACAAAATCTGGTTCAGTACATGTAATGGAAATTTGAATATAAAACTGATGTTCAATCATTTTTTGGGGTTTGCACAATGTTTGAGCTGCGATACCACATCTTATTAGATTATAATCAGACGCCAAATAAGAACTTTGATGAATCAACATTTTGGATATTATTTGTTTCCCAGCATTTAATCTGAATATTGATATAATGTTTGGTATCAAATGTCTAGGAATGAAGTACATATACTGAAAATAGAAATGTTAAGGCAAGTTTGGAAATATTGGAACTGAAAAAGTTTAAATTTTCAGACAAGTTTGTTGGTAGATCAAAAGTTTGTTGGAACATCAAATTCTTGAATACTGAATGCATGTACATTGTATGTCATTAGCATATCGTTAATTGACTTCAAATGACATCATTTTGCCAAGGTAATTATTCAGTTCTGGATCATATGTTTCTTTTTAATCTCATACCTACATGTAGTATTTATGTACTGTACCCATTGTTAATACATGATCATACATCAGACTGCAGCAAAGTTTACAATTTAAAAAATCAGTCTTTTATATACATGGGTATAAATATAGATATACCATGTGCAACATGTAGATATCAAGAAGGTGATTCAAATTCCAAAATTTTCCCATAGACTTCCATTACAAGGGTTATCCCAGTTGGGCCTCCATACACAGCCAAAAAGAGGACACAATTTCTTGTACATTTTTGGTATAAATTGTGGCCTAATTTCAACTCAGCAGTAAAATACATGTCAAATATACTAAACGAAGTACTTCAGATACTTGTACAGCATCAAACATTGAAACAGATGTTTAGTGAAAACTTCCACTCCATCTACATGTATAGTAATAATTAGAGATTTCAGGGTAATAGACCATTTTCACATTACCACAGTGGACTTGCATTTTAAACTCACTGAGACCCAACATTACATTATTTGACAAAACATCAAAAGTTGTGATGTCTGGACTTGGCATGTCTGTTATGTACGAGGGCTGATTGATAAGTTGTGAGCCTCGTATTGATGGATTTGAATTTTATCAGACATTTTGCATTATTTTTCTACATAATCCCCTTCAGTATCTATAAAACTTTGGCCACCGGTGTTTAAGGGCCTCAATATCACTTTTAATGAACTCCTTATCTTGACTGGTCAGAAAGCCATCCATATATTATAAGCAATTATGATGTCATCATCGGACTGAAAGTGGGTGCCAGAAATAGCTGCTTTCAAATGTGGGAATAGATGAAAGTCTGATGGAGCAAGATCAGGTGAATAAGGCAGATGCTCAATAAAATTTAAGCCACAATCATGAATGGCAGCCATGGCAGTGGCAGACTTGTGAAAAGGAGCATTGTCCTGATGGAACAACACACCTTTAAATAGTGAGCTTTTCGCAACGCTCAAGTTTAATATTTTCCCATAACTGTGTCAGAAGTGAAGCACAGAATGTGAGATTGTTTGTCCTTTTTGGAGATAATCTATCAGCAGAATACCTGCATCCCAGAAAACCTGAGGCTCACAACATATCAATCAACCCTTGTAAGACTATACTGGTAATATGACAGTGGTCTATTTACTGTTGGGTGTCACTGTAAAAGTGAAACATGTCAGATCTCCTACAGTACAATTTATACATACGCCTTAACAAAATAATTAAAAAGAGCAGGTGCAGTAACCTCTTCATTCATATTCAGTAAAAGCAGCTCTAAATATAACTTGAACAGATTTGAATGAATTCTTGATATAATTTTTCCTGAAAGTTGTAGACTGGATACGATAGATTAGTGAACCTGCTCCTCCTCCCCTATAATATCAATGCTATTTAAATCAAATGCCCTGAGAGTTAAAGAAGGACAGGAGAGAAGAAATATGATGAAATATGGAAATAGAATAGATGACAGGAATATGAAATAGGCTACATCAAAGTTCTCATCATTATTCCTTATATGTGTAGATGCCAAGCCCCTTAATGGGGAAAATGATAATGCTGAAATTAATTTATGGTAGCACATATCAAATATTAATATACATTCACGTACTTTGCTTAAAAATTCTATATGCCATCTATCAACAACTGTCAACAAACATACCGTATAATACACCATAGTGTGTCATCACTCCTTCCTCTTGTTCTACAGTATGAATACTTTCCTACTTCTTGGAATATCTTTCCATAAATAAAGAAATTTTAACATTAACGTCTATAAAATTGAACAGTCCACATTTTCTTCCTTATTTTTTGAAATAGTGTAAACTTTCTTTCAGGAATACTTTGAGTGAAGTTAAAGAAACATTAAGGATAATAAATTAAGCAAGATTTACAGAGGTCCACAGCGTATTTCTTTAAAATTCTTTGCAATAATAATAAGATTCCTGGGAATCAATCAATCTTTCAGAGTCAAAGTATTTATGGCAAAACTTTTGAATTTTCTTTGCATTTCGGATTAATCCATACTGTACATAAAGCAAAACATCCAGGACTGACCCCATGTAATATGTAGCTGAATTTTCAAGTTTGGTACATATTTAGTGGATGGAGAAGTGATGACAATTTATGGTACTATACATTAAACAAAACTTCTCATATACTCCATAACATAATGATACAATATAGTAATACAAAACAGACAACTCATTAACAATAAATCACTCAGCACTTCAGCCATACACTGCATTAACACATTTTGACACATGGTGTGGTTATGTACAGATGATGATGATACACTAGCAGTCTGAGTTTCCAACAGGTGAAGGTGGGGGTGGGTAGGGGTTAAAAAAACTACGTTCTGTCTCTGGGGAAGGGGGACAACTGGTCATTTCATCAGAGAAATACGGAGTAGGTAAGGGAGGATAGGGGTCATAGTCCCCATAAAGCTCGGCAAAAGATCTATTGTAGTATTTTTTATTTGGATAAGGTTCACTTTCTTCACAGACGTCCGTTGAGCACGGGGTGGTGGGGGGTGGCGGTACATGCCGTAGTTTGTAGGGTCTATATGATCGAACAGTAGAAGGACTATTGGATGAATACCCTGAATAAAATCCACCCATACAAATGGAACGATCAGTGACTGGACTAGGAGGGGGATTTAATGTTTCTTTTGGATATTGCGTGACAGTTGAACTACTAGAGGAGGCACCAGTCACATGATTTCTGTCATACGGCGGCATTGACGATGCCACAGACAGTCCGTTTTCATGCGATTTCCCTCCATGTGAAGATAAAGTATTTAACGTTGTTTGCTCCGTTTGGGAGTATGAGTTGAGAGGTTTAGTCAATGCCACTAGGTCCCTCTCATCGTGTGGCACATTTTGTGATTTACGTCTACAAGCAAAGACAATGAAGAACACTACTACTAGAGAAATAAGCCCCACAACAATAGCGATTGTGTAATGGGCCGTTTTAGGATCATCTGGAGGTGGCTTCACATTGCATAATTGGTCATTTCCATTACAACCCTTTTTTGAACTGCCAGTTATTCCGTTACACTTTGATTGGTCTTCATCGCTACAGCAATGAGCTTCATCAGTCGAGTCGGAACACTGAGCTTTGCCATCACAAACTTGAGTAGCATCTATACATTCATTATTGTCACATTTAAATTGCATCTCTGTACATACAGGGCAGTTTTCTTCGTCCGAACCATCTGCACACTCTGCTGAATCGTCACATCTCCACACACGAGGTATACAATGAATATCTCCGCTTGTACAAGCAAAATCATCAGGGGAGCATGTTGGTGGATCGGCACATGTTTTTTCGTCTGGTTTTAACATAAGGTCAATAGGACAGGAGCAGCGAGCGCTACCACTCCCCTTAGCCACACAGATATGGGAGCATTTACCGTTGTCTTTGGCACAGGGATGTGTTAAGTCTGAGGATATCAGATCTTTGGCCACAAGTAGATCACTCAGCCCCTCTAACCTTCCCTGAATAAAGGTCACCTGTGAGTTCTTACTTTTGTCAGTTCTTACAGTGGCAATACTTCCAATCTTATTAATCCGGTTTATCCAGTAGATAGAATCTCCGGTGATCGCGAGTCCCCGTGGATTTGTGACATATTTTTCCACTAATGTCCTCCTATTTCCACCAGAGAGATCGGAGCACTCAATACGATTATACGTAGAGTCTGCCCAGTATAACCTATTGCCGTCTACGTCCACAGCAAGAGGACCTGGTCGACCCAGACTGGAGTCAAATAACGTCACTCTCTCCAGCCCATCCATAGCAGCTCTCTCTATTGAAGGAGTGCTTTTCATGTTAGTCCAGTACATGTGCCTGAAATACATAAAAATACCAATGTACATGTACTACTACACAAAAATATCAATTACTTGGAATGTATCGCACTTCCAAACTTAAAGACAAGCAAGAGACACTGTGAAAAAAAAATTTATACATGTACTTGTCCCACTTGTAAGTACATGTACTATTATGATAACAAATCATTCATGTGTATCACTGATAAATGTTCTTAGAGTGACTGACAAAAATTGATCAGTTTCTTTTTGCAGTTGTGAAGTGTGCAAGTTCCTTCGCTAGAACTTATGAAATAAAATTACATGTTTTTTGCCAAAGAAACAAACTGGCCAATAGCCTTTGTTCACACTTACCGTCTCTTCACAATAAGACATATTTACAATGCTTACCCTTGTACAGGATTGAGAGCAATGTGTCGTGGTTTCTCCTTAGGACCTACTATCACCACTCCTACAGGAGTACCGTCCAGCCGTGTTATATTGATCGAGTTTTTCTTGGAGCATGTCCAGTACATTGTGCGAGAGTAGGGGTCAATGGCAAGGTCAAACGGCTTCCTCTTCTCATTTGGATTGTTTACTATTGTATCAACCTTTGAAAGAAACATGAAAGAATATGAAGTTTATGACTCAAATCAAGTCCTTTACAACAAAGTCCATGTAACAGTAAAACAGTCCTATCATGACTCTGGGATAAGTCCATGTAACAGTAAAACAGTCCTATCATGACTCTGGGATAAGTCCATGTAACAGTAAAACAGTCCTATCATGACTCTGGGATAAGTCCATGTAACAGTAAAACAGTCCTATCATGACTCTGGGATAAGTCCATGTAACAGTAAAACAGTCCTATCATGACTCTGGGATAAGTCCATGTAACAGTAAAACAGTCCTATCATGACTCTGGGATAATTACGAAACTCTTCTTCAAAATTTTAATTCTGCAATAAAGTTTGAGTGGGTTCTTGTATGATTACTTTTATTAAGTGATTAAAAGTTTTTTTTTCCAACCATCCTTCTCACCAAAATTATGAGCAAAAATGAGACTTTACAATGATAAACTAACACATTTTCAGAAGAGGTAAGGTACATGTAGGAGAGAAGCCTGTAAGTAAGCAGTTTTTACCTTTGTTCCGTTGAGAGGTGCTCGTTTAATCACCATCTGTTTTCCCTCTATCCAGTAAATATAATGTTCCACGGATCATAATCCAGACCTTTGATGTTCTTTAATCCAGGAATCGGGAGCACGACTTCCGGTGTATCTGGGTCAAGGTCACCTCCTTTATTGATGACGAGGCGACTTATAACATTCTTCTGACTGAATAGGAGGAAAGTGTTTGGTGCTGCAAGATACACAAAACACAAAATCATGAGTTCTCTAAATGATGCACAACACTTAACTGCTATTACAGGATTTAAATTTGTGTTTGTATTGTCACTCTATCCATTCATATTTACAACAACAATATGGTGCTAATCTGCAGAATACCAGTACAAGATTTGGTACGGACTATTCATTACTTTATAATTAATTGGCAATAGCACAAACATCTTGAGAGTCACATGGATACATACAATATTTTTCCCTTGTCGAATTGCACATGTCCAATAGCAGAAGCCAAAAGAAAGAAATAATGTTGTTTCAATCACTGGTTCTTTAATTATGAGATAATTACACAAAAATTTTAGACACATGGCAAATTAAGTTAGATATTTACCTGAGCAAGATTCTGAGTACATATGAACTTAAAATATATCTCTGAGCGAGATTTGAGTTAGATACATTACATGTAATTAGTCAAGAATAATTTTGAGTCAATATGGAGTCGGATATTTACCAGAGCAGGACTTCGAGTCAATATGGAGTCTGAAGTGAGTTGGACAGGCACAGTGATGAGTCGTATTTGAGCTGTGATCTACAGGATGAGCCAGACAGAGATGTGAGCAGCCCCCGTTATTATCCTTACAGCTGTTCGTGCCTACAACAACAACAACAATGTAAATGTAAAAACTTTCTGGACATTTCTGATTATGATGTGATATGCGTATTTAATTTTTACAAGATTCATGAACTTAATTATCACAGATTTCTTCAAGGTCCAAGAAGATTTCTTAAATTTTCACACAGATTTCTTTATAGATCCACAAAGATTTACCTATCTTTCATGAAAACAAATATTGCTTGTATTGAATGTCTTAATTTCTTAATGACTTAATTTTCTTTGTATTCTATTGTAACTAACTTCTAAACAAAAGAAATTTATAATTAAACTGGCCATCTCTTCTATTGTCTCTTTTCTACCAACATTTGATACCCCAGAGATTAAATATTTCCCACTGCTTTCATTTGCACTACATACATATAGAGTAAGGTTAAATATTTCCCACTGCTATCATTTGTACTACATACATATAGAGTAAGGTTAAATATTTCCCACTGCTATCATTTGCACTACATACATATAGAGTAAGGTTAGATATTTCCCACTGCTATCATTTGCACTACATACATGTAGAGTAAGTGGAAGGTAACATACCTGACTGTCTTGACGAATGGAAGACAAGTAAATCACGCACATCGTTTATATTGCTCTGTATTGTTGTCCTGTTTGTACCGGTAGTTTTATTAGCTCGTTCTATCGTGTGTCGCTGCCAGTCCGCCCAGAACACAAAGTCATGATACAGCGTGAGCCCCATAGGCTGGGCTATCTCCGTCACCACCTTTATTCTGTTCCTCCCTGTTAATCATCAAGTAGACATGTTCAATGTTATGTATAAAGGTAAATTTTTTCATCCTAAAGAAACATTCACTTCTTTCTTAGTTTAAAAGGCCTAGCATTTTATCTGTTTGGCACATTCATTATTATAACAGCATATTCCAAAGCTAATAATTTGAATTAAATCTTGCATATGTTACAACAGACCTGTATCATCTCCACATAATGTTACAGATATTCTAAACATCTTACATGTACTACATACCATCTAGATCTGAGGATTCTATGAAGTTGCCATTTGCCCAGTACAGTCGATCCTCGCCGTAATCTATCGTCAGTCCGTTGACCGCACCAAGATTGTTTATTAGGATTTTACGCATCGTGCCGTCCAGTGCTGCCCTCTCTAGTTTCCCGCTGTCATGCAGATCCGTCCAGAATATGTGACTGTTATGGTGCAATAAAATCTCTTGTTACATTTCTAATACTTCAATAAATTTCAATTCATAATATTTTTATCATAAAATCTCTTCAATGTTATTTATCAAATGAAAAGACATCTTTTAAAGAATTCCAAATCAGGTTTCACTGAAGCAAATTATATATCTGATTAATTAACATGAGTACAATTGAGTACAGACCCATTAGGTGGATGTACAGCCAGTGCTCTGGGGTGGTGGAGATCCTTCCACACTATAACTCTTCGTGATGAGCCATCCAGTCGTGACACCTCGATACGCTTCGTGCCAGTGTCCACCCAGTACAGATTCTTGGCTACCCAGTCCACGGCCATGCCTTCTGGGAACTTGAGTCCGTACTGGATTAAGGGGTCAATAGAGCTACCGTTCAGGAAGGCTCGACTTATACTCTACAAACAGTCAATCAGCTTTTCAAATAAATTCAATTTTTGTTTGTAAATACAAGTACACACATCTTTCCTTTCTGACACTTATTTCCCTGCTATTGACATTTTCAATCTTAATAATATATTAACACATCAACAAGTAATTAAACATGGCCTTTGAATTCTACTTAAGAAGAGTACATGGATTTCAACTTTAGACAACTTTACAATATCGCTACTGACCTTCAGCTCTCCATCTGTCCAGTAGATTCTATCATCGTTTATGTCAAAGTCTATCGCCAGTGCGTTATGCACGCCTTTTATAGGAATCGGCATGATACGATGGTTGGTCTCTAACGACATACGTTTGATGTCCTTATTACTGGTGAAGAGTAGGAAAGCCTCGGGGACGATACACGTCTTACTGTTACTGACCAGCTCTAACCCCATGGGACAAGCACACATAGGTCCTAACTCTGCATTCATCAAACATAAGTGACTACATCCACCATTGTTCTTGGCACATGGATTTGTACCTGTAATACAAAATGTGACATTAATCAAATCGTACCGAAATCTTTAACATCAGAGAGGGTCACTTGGACAATCTTAGAGCAAGTCACACATAACACCATCACACTGGTTTTACAGATGATTCACTAGTAGCATTGAAAACATTACTAGAATGTTCATAGAAAGTTATGTTGCCTGCTCGACCCTGTATCTTGGACTTCCATGGTGACCTTGACATTATGAGATGTTCAGAATCTTATACTTCTCATAACACTTGACCTTCATAGAAAGTTTGATGGAAGTTTGCCACAAATCTACTATATTATAGCCAGAATGTGAAAGTGTGATTATCAGACAGACAGAAAGTCAGACATCAATGTGATCCCTATGTTGCCTTTCCAATACAGGCAAATAAGAGTGACAAATAGACTTTGTGACTGCAAACCTCGAACGTTGTATCATAAACATTAATGCATTAATTTACACTGACACCAGTGAGAGAGTTTCTGATGAGTATGATTTATGTAATAAGTAAACTATCTCCCTTAAATCAAGGTTCCTTTAAAGTCACGTGGAATGAACTTAATGAAATAATCTAAATCATCAGCAGGTGCGAGCTAGGAGTATTGATTATTCTGCACTTTATATGAACAAGCTGTAAGATAGCTAGGTCGCTGTGAGAAACTGAATCTAACCGACACTTCAGACAATAATTAGCGAAGGTTCACATAAATATTATGCAATATCAATGATTCAGACGAGAAATTACTCCTCTCCAGTCAATTATAAATTGACAAAAATGTTTGAAAATATAACTAAATGGGTTAAAAATACGTCAATTTGTCACCTGTGGTGTTTATTTCTCGTAATTTAATTTGCTGATATAATGTCCGATGTAATTGAGACTTTGGAGTAATGTTGAATAAAACATTCATTGATTATGTGTTATCCTTAGATCGTTCAATGCTTCATGATCAACACTTTGGTTTTATAACGTGCCCACTCAGAAGTAAAGAAAATAGTTATCTCGAAAGATTTAATAAATCACGCATTTCAGTTATACAAAGTTTTTCCCCAAAAATATTCCTAAATAGCTATCAAAGATGTAAAGTCTGGTTCAAGTCGAGCATTGTATCAGGTTTATTTAAGCCTCAGTCTTTTTTTTTCACTTTTCCTTTTTGAGTTTAGATTTCAAAAGGTAAGGGGTAATAGTACATCATATTGCCCTACAAAAAGCTAAAGCCTAGAATCTGTAAGTGATAGCGTTGATTCGAACAAAACAGCAGTAACGAAGATTTACATTTTGATTTAAGCAACCTTAGCAGTGTATTGTGACGAAAGCAGACCGTCCCTCATTGAGTAAAGAAAATACCTCTAGCTTACACATAATAGACAAATAATGGTATCCTGCATATCAATATTGTCCATCATATGCCTCAGTGTTTTCGTTTACTTTTTTCGTGCTTTCATATTTCAGTAAATGAAGAAACCTGTATTTGTAGCATTCTAATCCCCAGTCTCGATACATAACCTAAACAACAGAAGCACAATGTCATGGGTAATGGCGAAATGAAATTTGTTCCAACCGCAAAGATGAAAAGAATAGGTGAACAGAACAAGTAACGGGTGGATGTCAAGTTAAGAACGGAAACACGAACAAACAGAACAACTGACGAAAGAAAATCTAATCTCAAACGGATAGATTAAAAGCATTTATCAACATTTTAAAGTTATGACCCAGGACATTTGATTGATGGACAAACGGACTGACGGACCGACAAACAGGTAGTATTATTTGTGGGCTATAATCACATTACAAAAGGACTTGGATTACGGACAAAGTAAAGAATATCAAAGTAAAAGAATTTTGAAATACATTTGACCTGAATGGTTACTTTCTGACATATTTTCAAATCATTTTTCGAATCATGATTTTGTGTTTTTGTTTCTCGTCTGAATGACAATATCATTAAAGAACCTCCGATCATATAGAATGCTGGAAACTAAGAGTTTACTGGGAATCCTTGATGATTACTGATATACAAAAATATATTAAAGCTAATCCCGGGATACAATAAGAAAATTAAAATTGAATATGCTCAACTGAAAGGAAGAAGTACTCGGTATTTTTATAAACGAATGACGGACGAGCAGACGGATAGCTTGATCCGCTAAACGAGACATGCCTTCCTACAAGCATACAAATCTGTTCACATTATTTTGTTGTTATTAAACGTCTTGAACTCAGAAATAGTGCTCAAGAATCCAAAGACAGAAATCAATAACACATTAGACACTTATTGTGTCGTACTTACTAACGTGTTGTATAAGCACCACACACCATAACGTTAATCCTAGATAATCCTTTAATCTCCTTACGTCTAAATCCATCAGTAAAAGTCAAAGCTTATCATTTCATATCGACACCTCGTAAATCTACAGTATCATATAGCACCTTTCTCTCTGTCTGTAACATTCTATCCCCTCACGCATCAATGATCCCCATTTCTGATGACAACAACCCTATATCATCCCTACCCCGCCACGCTTCACTGACCTCAGATGACGCATGGGAAGTCCATAAAAATTCATAAAAGCCCAATTTCCTTTAATCATTTTTCATTACTCAGTTGTAACAAGCTATTTCAAAGTCAGATTTGTAAGTTAATGCAACATTTATTTTATCAAAGGGAGTCTTTTTTAGCATCATTAACACCTGCGCACACCGCTGTATGAAGGGAGAATGGGTTATACCGCCTCCAAGGCACGGTAACAGCGCAGTAGACATGGCTGAGGAAACCATACTCATGGAAATGATTGAAGGATTTTCATCTCAATCAATACATTAAATTCTAGCATGTCGAGCTTTTCATTCTTTATTTAATTTTTTAACAGCGACCGATGCAATTCTTTTTTTCCAAAATACGGCGTCGTCTGCTACTCGCGTTTATAGCGTGACGCTGAAACTTGGCGCGTCTTGACCATGTACACCTGCTTCTAGTGTATTTGTATATAGTATCTTTGGTAATTACGTGTATTTTGTCATATAACAAGCAGATTTTAATTAATTTTACAGTAGACATGTAAGACTTGTCAGAGGACAACAAAACTCGCCGTGTAGGTAACCTGGTTTTGATAGTAAAATGGTAATAAATTTCATAAAATATTACGGCAAAGCACAAGTTTAAATCTTTTAAAAAGCAGGTCAAACTCCTAGGTGAAGGTCACTAGGTCAAAAGTCTAGGCTCCATGAGATCTGTCTGGCAATGAGGGATCGAAATATCTGTGCTCTATCCAAAATATACTAAATCAAGACCCCAAATAAAGGTATTCACATGTTTTAAAGTTTCGAAGCTCTATAGTCTATTCCTTATACATGTCATAGCTAGCTAAAAGACATGGACGAAGTCAACCTCCATAGTCAAGGTCACTAGGTCAAGACCTCAAATAAAGGGTCTGGTAATGATGTATCAAAAGCTGTATCCCTTATAACTCATAAGATGCTGCCCTTGTTAAACATTTTTGAAAAACAGGTCAAACTCCAAGTCAAGGTCACAAGGTCAAAAGTCAAAGCCAAAATGAAAGGTCTGGTCTTGAGGTATCTAAATGTAGTAGTGGCACAGATTCAAGTTTTTGGAAAGTTGGTAAATTTCCAAGGTTAAGAAGTCAAGGCCTGAAATGAAAGGTCAGGTCTGGTCATGAAGATACCTAAGCTCTGTCCCTCATAATTTAAAAGATATGGAAAAGATATGGATCAAGTTAAAGTTGTATCTATGTAAACCATCCTTCAACATTAGCTCCCATACATTTGTCAAGGCTTGATTAAAAGAATGATGTCTGATAAGGACGTCAAGCGTAGGCACTGACCAATGACCTTGATAAGGGACCTGTAACTGCCTTGCTGCTAATATATCTGTTGCACTTGTAAATTTCATTAAAGTTATATTATGAAGCAGATCTTTGTATAGTTGTGACAGAACTTGATCTTATAAAAGGAACACATATGGCAATCCCAAAAGGCCATGACGTGGGCAATTACAACTCAAAATCTACAACTGCAAAGCACATCTTCAAGGTTCTTCAGTCTTGGACACTATCCAGTATCTCTTTCAAAATCTTTGCAGCAGAAAAAAGAGCACAGTTTTCCTCTAAGCAAATTCGACCGACAGATGCCTCAAAATTTTATGTTAAGCCTTGTAGGTTTGTTCATTTATTCATTTATGTTTTGCTTGACCCAGTGTTGTTCAGGTGCAAAAACCACAGCAACATGAACTCTTACATCAATTTTAATACGACAGAGCTTCAGACTTCCATTAGAAAAACTTATAGATAAGACTGATCATCAATATCAGATACAGCATCCTCTCTGTATGTCGCCAGTCAAGATAACTTATAGATAAAACTGATCATCAATGTCAGATGCAGCATCCTCTCTGTATGTCGCCAGTCAAGATAAACTTATAGATAAAACTGATCATCAATATCAGATACAGCATCCTCTCTGTATGTCGCCAGTCAACATAAACTTACAGATAAAACTGATCATCAATATCAGATACAGCATCCTCTCTGAATGTCGCCAGTCAACATAAACTTACAGATAAAGCTGATCATCAATATCAGATACAGCATCCTCTCTGAATGTCACCAGTCAACATAAACTTACAGATAAAGCTGATCATCAATGTCAGATGCAGCATCCTCTCTGTATGTCGCCAGTCAACATAAACTTACAGATAAAACTGATCATCAATATCAGACACAGCATCCTCTCTATATATGTCACCAGTCAAGATAACTTATAGATAAAACTGATCATCAATGTCAGATGCAGCATGCTCTCTTAATGTCGCCAGTCAAGATAAACTTATAGATAAAACTGATCATCAATACCAGATGCAGCATCCTCTCTGTATGTCGCCAGTCAAGATAAACTTATAGATAAAACTGATCATCAATGTCAGATGCAACATCCTCTCTATATGTCTCCAGTCAAGATAAACTTACAGATAAAACTGATCATCAATGTCAGATGCAGCATCCTCTCTGAATGTCACCAGTCAACATAAACTTGTAGATAAAACTGATCATCAATGTCAGATACAGCATCCTCTCTGTATGTCGCCAGTCAAGAAAACTTATAGATAAAACTGATCATCAATGTCAGATGCAGCATCCTCTCTGAATGTCACCAGTCAACATAAACTTATGGATAAAACTGATCATCAATGTCAGATACAGCATCCTCTCTGTATGTCGCCAAGCAAGATAACTTATAGATAAAACTGATCATCAATATCAGATGCAGCATCCTCTCTGTATGTCTCCAGTCAAGATAACTTATAGATAAAACTGATCATCAATATCAGATGCTGCATCCTCTCTGTATGTCGCCAGTCAAGATAAACTTATAGATAAAACTGATCATCAATGTCAGATGCAACATCCTCTCTATATGTCTCCAGTCAAGATAAACTTACAGATAAAACTGATCATCAATGTCAGATGCAGCATCCTCTCTGAATGTCACCAGTCAACATAAACTTGTAGATAAAACTGATCATCAATGTCAGATACAGCATCCTCTCTGTATGTCGCCAGTCAAGAAAACTTATAGATAAAACTGATCATCAATGTCAGATGCAGCATCCTCTCTGAATGTCACCAGTCAACATAAACTTATAGATAAAACTGATCATCAATGTCAGATACAGCATCCTCTCTGTATGTCGCCAGTCAAGATAACTTATAGATAAAACTGATCATCAATATCAGATGCAGCATCCTCTCTGTATGTCTCCAGTCAAGATAACTTATAGATAAAACTGATCATCAATATCAGATGCTGCATCCTCTCTGTATGTCGCCAGTCAAGATAAACTTATAGATAAAACTGATCATCAAAGTCAGATACAGCATCCTCTCTGTATGTCGCCAGTCAAGATAACTTATAGATAAAACTGATCATCAATATCAGATGCAGCATCCTCTCTGTATGTCTCCAGTCAAGATAACTTATAGATAAAACTGATCATCAATATCAGATGCTGCATCCTCTCTGTATGTCGCCAGTCAAGATAAACTTATAGATAAAACTGATCATCAATGTCAGATACAGCATCCTCTCTGTATGTCGCCAGTCAAGATAACTTATAGATAAAACTGATCATCAATGTCAGATGTAGCATCCTCTCTGTATGTCTCCAGTCAAGATAACTTATAGATAAAACTGATCATCAATATCAGATGCTGCATCCTCTCTGTATGTCGCCAGTCAAGATAACTTATACATAAAACTGATCATCAATGTCAGATGCAGCATCCGCTCTGTATGTCTCCAGTCAAGATAACTTATAGATAAAACTGATCATCAATATCAGATACAGCATCCTCTCTGTATGTCGCCAGTCAAGATAACTTATAGATAAAACTGATCATCAATGTCAGATGCAGCATCCTCTCTGAATGTCACCAGTCAACATAAACTTATAGATAAAACTGATCATCAATGTCAGATGCAGCATCCTCTCTGTATGTCGCCAGTCAAGATAACTTATACATAAAACTGATCATCAATATCAGATGCAGCATGCTCTCTGTATGTCTCCAGTCAAGATAACTTATAGATAAAACTGATCATCGATGTCAGATGCAGCATGCTCTCTGTCATGTCGCCAGTCAAGATAACTTATAGATAAACATAGTGTAATCAAAGATTACGAAGCTCACCTCGCGGCAGCAAAATTCAATTAAAACATATCTCTAGGTACATGTATATTGGCTTTAAAAGAAAAATCGCTCAAGTGGAAAAAAGTAGGTCAAGGTCATTTTATGAAAGTTTGATCAAAGATACATCCAATATGCAAGTTTGGTACATGTAGCACTTATACTTTGCTCAATATTGGCCTTTAAAGGCAAAATCACTAAAGCAGAAAAAGTAGGTCAAGGTCATTTTATGAAAGTTTGATCAAAGATACATCCAATATGCAAGTTTGGTACATGTAGCACTTATACTTTGCTCAATATTGTACTTAAAAGGCAAAATCACTCAAGCAGAAAAAGTAGGTCAAGGTCATTTTATGAAAGTTTGATCAAAGATATATCCAATATGCAAGTTTGGTACATGTAGCACTTATACTTTGCTCAATATTGTACTTTAAAGGCAAAATCACTCAAGCGGAAAAAGTAGGTCAAGGTCATTTTATGAAAGTTTGATCAAAGATATATCCAATATGCAATTTTGGTACATGTAGCACTTATACTTTGCACAATATTAGCCTTTAAAGGCAAAATCACTCAAGCGGAAAAAGTAGGTCAAGGTCATTTTCTGAAAGTTTGATCAAAGATACATCTAATATGCAAGTTTGGTTTATGTAGCACTTATACTTTGCTCAATATTGGCCTTTAAAGGTAAAATCATTCAACCGGAAAATGTAGGTCAGATGCTGCATCCGATACATGGGTTCACCTCAGCATCCCAAGATGAATCACTGGTGCAAGTTTGGTTACTGTAGCATCGGTACTTTGTCAGATACTGAGCTACCCCAAAAACTTTAACCAGACATTGACAAAGTCATTCAACCAGAAAATGTAGGTCAGATGCAGCATCCAATGCATGGGTTCACCTCAGCATCCAAAGATGAATCACTTGTGCAAGTTTGGTTACTGTAGCATCAGTACTTTGTCAGATACTGAGCTACCCCAAAAACTTTAACCAGACATTGACAAAGTCATTCAACCGGAAAATGTAGGTCAGATGCTGCATCCGATACATGGGTTCACCTCAGCATCCCAAGATGAATCACTTGTGCAAGTTTGGTTACTGTAGCATTGGTACTTTGTCAGATACTGAGCTACCCCAAAAACTTTAACCAGACATTGACAAAGTCATTCAACCGGAAAATGTAGGTCAGATGCAGCATCCGATGCATGGGTTCACCTCAGCATCCAAAGATGAATCACTTGTGCAAGTTTGGTTACTGTAGCATCAGTACTTTGTCAGATACTGAGCTACCCCAAAAACTTTAACCAGACATTGACAAAGTCATTCAACCGGAAAATGTAGGTCAGATGCAGCATCCGATGCATGGGTTCACCTCAGCATCCAAAGATGAATCACTTGTGCAAGTTTGGTTACTGTAGCATCAATACTTTGTCAGATACTGAGTTACCCAAAAACTTTAACCGGACGCGGACGCGGACGGGGACGGGGACGCGGACACCGGGGTTATAGCATAAGCTCATCTCAACTTCGTCGAGGTGAGCTAAAAATGATCATCAATGTCAGATGCAACATCCTCTCTGTATGTCTCCAGTCAAGATCAATTAATATACATATACTATTGCAAATAAAAACTTTCAGTTCCATGGCATTTACACTTTTCTGAGCCTGGTCAGTCAAGTAGAAATACGGGTCAGATGCAGAATGAACCTGTACATCTACTAGAAGATGGTCAATACAATATCCAGAATGAACCTGTACATCAACTTGAAGATGGTCAATACAATATCCAGAATGAACCTGTACATCAACTAGAAGATGGTCAATACAATATCCAGAATGAACCTGTACATCAACTAGAAGATGGTCAATACAATATCCAGAATGAACCTGTACATCAACTTGAAGATGGTCAATACAATATCCAGAATGAACCTATAAATTATCTTGCAGATGGTCAATACAATATCCAGAATGAACCTGTACATCAACCTGAAGATGGTCAATACAATTTCCAGAATGAACCTGTACATCAACTTGAAGATGGTAAATACAATATCCAGAATGCACCTGTACATCAACTTGAAGATGGTCAATACAATATCCAGAATGAACCTGTACATCATCTTGAAGATGGTCAATACAATATCCAGAATGAACCTGTACATCAACTTGAAGATGGTCAATACAATATCCAGAATGAACCTGTACATCAACTTGAAGATGGTCAATACAATATCAAGAATGTACATCAACTTGAAGATCTTCAATACAATATCTAGAATGAACCTGTACATCATCTTGAAGATGGTCAATACAATATCCAGAATGAACCTGTACACCAACTTGAAGAAGGTCAATACAATATCCAGAATGAACCTGTACATCAACTTGAAGATGGTCAATACAATATCGAGAATGAACCTGTACATCAACTTGAAGATGTTCAATACAATATCTAGAATGAACCTGTACACCAACTTGAAGATGGTCAATACAATATCCAGAATGAACCTGTACACCAACTTGAAGATGGTCAATACTATATCCAGAATGAACCTGTACATCATCTTGAAGATGGTCAATACAATATCCAGAATGAACCTGTACATCAACTTGAAGATTGTCAATACAATATCCAGAATGAACCTGTACATCATCTTGAAGATGGTCAATACATTATCCAGAATGAACCTGTACATCAACTTGAAGATTGTCAATACAATATCCAGAATGAACCTGTACATTATCTTGCAGATGGTCAATACAATATCCAGAATGAACCTGTACATCATCTTGAAGATGGTCGATACAATATCCAGATTGAACCTGTATATTATCTTGCAGATGGTCAATACATTATCCAGATTGAACCTGTATATTATCTTGCAGATGGTCGATACAATATCCAGAATGAACCTGTATATTATCTTGCAGATGGTCAATACAATATCCAGAATGAACCTGTACATCAACTTGAAGATGGTCAATACAATATCCAGAATGAACCTGTACATCATCTTGAAGATGGTCAATACAATATCCAGAATGAACCTGTACATTATCTTGCAGATGGTCAATACAATATCCAGAATGAACCTGTACATTAACTAGAAGATGGTCAATACAATATCCAGAATGAACCTGTACATCATCTTGAAGATGGTGAATACAATATCCAGAATGAACCTGTACATCAACTTGAAGATGGTCAATACAATATCCAGAATGAACCTGTACATCATCTTGAAGATGGTAAATACAATATCCAGAATGAACCTGTACATCAACTTGAAGATGGTCAATACAATATCCAGAATGAACCTGTACATCATCTTGAAGATGGTCAATACATTATCCAGAATGAACCTGTACATCATCTTGAAGATGGTCAATACAATATCCAGAATGAACCTGTATATTATCTTGCAGATGGTCAATACAATATCCAGAAAGAACCTGTACATCATCTTGAAGATTGTTAATACAATATCCAGAATGAACCTGTACATCATCTTGAAGATGGTCAATACAATATCCAGAATGAACCAGTACATCATCTTGAAGATGGTCAATACAATATCCAGAATGAACCTGTACTTCAACTTGAAGATGGTGAATACAATATCCAGAATGAACCTGTACATTAACTTGAAGATGGTCAATACAATATCCAGAATGAACCTGTACATCAAATTGAAGATGGTCAATACAATATCCAGAATGAACCTGTACATCAACTAGAAGATGGTCAATACATTATCCAGAATTAACCTGTACATCATCTTGAAGATGGTCAATGCAATATCCAGAATGAACCTGTACATCATCTTGAAGATGGTTAATACAATATCCAGAATGAACCTGTACATCATCTTGAAGATGGTCAATACAATATCCAGAATGAACCAGTACATCATCTTGAAGATGGTCAATACAATATCCATAATGAACCTGTACTTCAACTTGAAGATGGTCAATACAATATCCAGAATGAACCTGTACATCAACTTGAAGATGGTCAATACAATATCCAGAATGAACCTGTACATCAACTTGAAGATGGTCAATACAATATCCAGAATGAACCTGTACATCAACTAGAAGATGGTCAATTCATTATCCAGAATGAACCTGTACATCAACTTGAAGAAGGTCAATACAATATCCAGAATGAACCTGTACATCAACTTGAAGAAGGTCAATACAATATCCAGAATGAACCTGTACAACAACTTGAAGAAGGTCAATACAATATCCAGAATGAACCTGTACATCAACTTGAAGAAGGTCAATACAATATCCAGAATGAACCCGTACATCAACTTGAAGAAGGTCAATACAACATCCAGAATGAACCTGTACATCAACTTGAAGAAGGTCAATACAATATCCAGAATGAACCTGTACATCAACTTGAAGAAGGTCAATACAATATCCAGAATGAACCTGTACATCAACTTGAAGATCTTCAATACAATATCTAGAATGAACCTGTACATCATCTTGAAGATGGTCAATACAATATCCAGAATGAACCTGTACACCAACTTGAAGATGGTCAATACAATATCCAGAATGAACCTGTACATCAACTTGAAGATGGTCAATACAATATCCAGAATGAACCTGTACATCAACTTGGAAGATGTTCAATACAATATCTAAAATGAACCTGTACACCAACTTGAAGATGGTCAATACAATATCCAGAATGAACCTGTACATCAACTTGAAGATGGTCAATACTATATCAAAACGAACATGTACATCATCTTGAAGATGGTCAATACAATATCCAGAATGAACCTGTACATCAACTAGGAGATGGTCAATACAATATCCAGAATGAACCTGTACATCATCTTGAAGATGGTCAATACAATATCCAGAATGAACCTGTACATCATCTTGAAGATGGTCAATACCATTTCCAGAATGAACCTATACACCAACTTGAAGATGGTCAATACAATATCCAGAATGAACCTGTACATCAACGTGAAGATGGTCAATACAATATCCAGAATGAACCTGTACATCAACTAGAAGATGGTCAATACATTATCCAGAATGAACCTGTACATCATCTTGAAGATGGTCAATGCAATATCCAGAATGAACCTGTACATCATCTTGAAGATGGTTAATACAATATCCAGAATGAACCTGTACATCATCTTGAAGATGGTCAATACAATATCCAGAATGAACCAGTACATCATCTTGAAGATGGTCAATACAATATCCATAATGAACCTGTACTTCAACTTGAAGATGGTCAATACAATATCCAGAATGAACCTGTACATCAACTTGAAGATGGTCAATACAATATCCAGAATGAACCTGTACATCAACTTGAAGATGGTCAATACAATATCCAGAATGAACCTGTACATCAACTAGAAGATGGTCAATTCATTATCCAGAATGAACCTGTACATCAACTTGAAGAAGGTCAATACAATATCCAGAATGAACCTGTACATCAACTTGAAGAAGGTCAATACAATATCCAGAATGAACCTGTACATCAACTTGAAGAAGGTCAATACAATATCCAGAATGAACCTGTACATCAACTTGAAGAAGGTCAATACAACATCCAGAATGAACCTGTACATCAACTTGAAGAAGGTCAATACAATATCCAGAATGAACCTGTACATCAACTTGAAGAAGGTCAATACAATATCCAGAATGAACCTGTACATCAACTTGAAGATCTTCAATACAATATCTAGAATGAACCTGTACATCATCTTGAAGATGGTCAATACAATATCCAGAATAAACCTGTACACCAACTTGAAGATGGTCAATACAATATCCAGAATGAACCTGTACATCAACTTGAAGATGGTCAATACAATATCCAAAATGAACCTGTACATCAACTTGGAAGATGTTCAATACAATATCTAAAATGAACCTGTACACCAACTTGAAGATGGTCAATACAATATCCAGAATGAACCTGTACACCAACTTGAAGATGGTCAATACTATATCGAAACGAACCTGTACATCATCTTGAAGATGGTCAATACAATATCCAGAATGAACCTGTACATCAACTTGAAGATTGTCAATACAATATCCAGAATGAACCTGTACATCATCTTGAAGATGGTCAATACAATATCCAGAATGAACCTGTACATCATCTTGAAGATGGTCAATACAATATCCAGAATGAACCTATACACCAACTTGAAGATGGTCAATACAATATCCAGAATGAACCTGTACATCAACGTCAAGATGGTCAATACAATATCCAGAATGAACCTGTACATCAACTAGAAGATGGTCAATACATTATCCAGAATGAACCTGTACATCATCTTGAAGATGGTCAATGCAATATCCAGAATGAACCTGTACATCATCTTGAAGATGGTCGATACAATATCCAGATTGAACCTGTACATCATCTTGAAGAAGGTCAATACAATATCCAGAATGAACCTGTACATCAACTTGAAGATGGTCGATACAATATCCAGAATGAACCTGTATATTATCTTGCAGATGGTCAATACAATATCCAGAATGAACCTGTACATCAACTTGAAGATGGTCAATACAATATCCAGAATAAACCTGTACATCAACTTGAAGATGGTCAAAACAATATCCAGAATGAACCTGTACATCATCTTGAAGATGGTCAATACAATATCCAGAATGAACCTGTACATCAACTAGAAGATGGTCAATACATTATCCAGAATGAACCTGTACATCATCTTGAAGATGGTCAATGCAATATCCAGAATGAACCTGTACATCATCTTGAAGATTGTTAATACAATATCCAGAATGAACCTGTACATCATCTTGAAGATGGTCAATACAATATCCAGAATGAACCAGTACATCATCTTGAAGATGGTCAATACAATATCCAGAATGAACCTGTACTTCAACTTGAAGATGGTCAATACAATATCCAGAATGAACCTGTACATCAACTTGAAGATGGTCAATACAATATCCAGAATGAACCTGTACATCAACTTGAAGATGGTCAATACAATATCCAGAATGAACCTGTACACCATCTTGAAGATGGTCAATACAATATCCAGAATGAACCTGTACATCAACTTGAAGATGGTCAATACAATATCCAGAATGAACCTGTACATCATCTTGAAGATGGTCAATACAATATCCAGAATGAACCTGTACATCAACTTGAAGATGGTCAATACAATATCCAGAATGAACCTGTACATCAACTTGAAGATGGTCAATACAATATCCAGAATGAACCTGTACATCAACGTGAAGAAGGTCAATACAATATCCAGAATGAACCTGTACATCAACTTGAAGATGGTCAATACAATATCCAGAATGAACCTGTACATCAACTTGAAGATGGTCAATACAATATCCAGAATGAACCTGTACACCATCTTGAAGATGGTCAATACAATATCCAGAATTAACCTGTACATCATCTTGAAGATGGTCAATACAATATCCAGAATGAACCTGTACATCATCTTGAAGATGGTCAATACAATATCCAGAATGAACCAGTACATCAACTTGAAGATGGTCAATACAATATCCAGAATGAACCTGTACATCAACTTGAAGATGGTCAATACAATATCCAGAATGAACCTGTACACCATCTTGAAGATGGTCAATACAATATCCAGAATTAACCTGTACATCATCTTGAAGATGGTCAATACAATATCCAGAATGAACCTGTACATCATCTTGAAGATGGTCAATACAATATCCAGAATGAACCTGTACATCAACTTGAAGATGGTCAATACAATATCCAGAATGAACCTGTACATCATCTTGAAGATGGTCAATACAATATCCAGAATGAACCTGTACATCAACTTGAAGATGGTCAATACATTATCCAGAATGAACCTGTACATCAACTTGAAGATGATCAATACAATATCCAGAATGAACCTGTACATCAACTTGAAGATGGTCAATACATTATCCAGAATGAACCTGTACATCAACAAGAAGATGGTCAATACAATATCCAGAATGAACCTGTACATCAACTTGAAGATGATCAATACAATATCCAGAATGAACCTGTACACCAACTTGAAGATGGTCAATACAATATCCAGAATGAACCTGTACATCATCTTGAAGATGGTTGATACAATATCCAGAATGAACCTATAAATTATCTTGCAGATGGTCAATACAATATCCAGAATGAACCTGTACATCAACTTGAAGATGGTCAATACAATACTATACATTCATCATTATCTTCTATTGAAAATCCCCTTTATTATTATCAACTTGAAGATGGTCAATACAATATCCAGAATGAACCTGTACATCAACTTGAAGATGGTCAATACAATACTATACATTCATCATTATCTTCTATTGAAAATCCCCTTTATTTCCCTTAACAACTCTACATGTTTTTTTAAAACTTTACACTGCATGCCTTAGAGACATAAATAATTATTTTTTTCCTGTAAAATCCATTTACACTAACTTTAAAGGGGAATAATTCTTACATACATGTAACTCATATTTGAATATGACATGATTTTTAGTGTAGAAGCCCTTATCATTTAATTTCCATTGTCATTTTCAAGAAACGAAGATTCTGATTGGCTGAGAAATTTTGTTGATACATCGATCAACACAATTTTTCATGGAAGTCTATTTATTGCACTATTTTTAGAACCGGGGGTTTCCTCAAACACGAATGAACTCGTTGCTGAAAAAACAATTTGTTGATGTTTGATTATCATTTCAAGGGTACCATTTCTTTTCTACTTACTCATTAATTAACAGTGCATGTAGAATTTGCTAAAGCTGGTCCTTATTCCAAAGATATAGAGACAATCGTTCACTGTTTGAATCATGGCGGCTGCCATAACTTGTTTTGGCAGACGTATCACTGCGAAACCCTCCGAATTACGAAATATAGTGTGGTGATTGATTGTTTTTAGATCCAAGAAAATTGTCTGTTTTCCATAAATAGATAATGATTTAATGATAAGAAATCAATCTTATATTTTTTTCTGTTGATGCAGATATCACCCGAAAAATTGGACAGAAAACTTTTGCATCAACGCGCTATGCATCAGTAAATAACATTAATAAGGAAAATAGGTTGCTGGTCTACTTGGGGCATGATACTCCATTTAGTGTAGAGGACCCATAAGCTTGATTTGTATTTTTTAATGTATATCTTTTAAGCTATACTTTACTTTTGCTTTAAGTCTGTAAACATCAAAATGAAATAGGAAGACAAACTAACATACATGTACACATGTATACATGGACAGACATAACTTATAAGCAAGTTTGGTGTACAATAATCCCCAAAAAATGTGTTCACTTCAGATCAAGCAAGAATAATAGAACATAAACTTTAAAACATTACGTGTGTTTGACATACATGAGAATGTAACATTACGTGTGTTTGACATACATGTACATGATTACGTTTCTCAGACATACCTGAGAATGTAACATTACGTGTGTTTGACACACATGATTACGTTGTTCAGACATACCTGAGAATGTAAGAACATTGACGGCTTTAAGTCCCATCAGGTCAGGTAGCTGTTCTACAATCTGTTGTCGCTCAAGTCCCGTGTGTTTATTGACTCGCTCTATTGACCGTCGCTGCCAATCTGTCCAGTATATGTAATCTCCTACAAACGACAATTCATATCAAATAAGACACTGTTCAGATGGTCAATAACATACACACTTACCATGTTTACTTAATACAGACATAATAAACAATAAACAGCTTAAGGCAGTATAGCCAAATTACATGGCGAAAGTTTTAGTTGATATATACTTTATTTACAGTATTGTTAATATAAGGAATCTACCATTAAATCAAAGGGCTGAAGACCCTAAAAGATACTCCACTCACAACTTGCTGTAACATCTTATTTCATTGTAAGTGTTGATGTTGTAATATTTGGATATAATGTGACAAATCTGTCCATACTTAGGTAGAGTGTTCATACTTATTTTAATACTATAATGTGTATTCGGATGACCTTGAACATCAGAATAAAGTTAGTTGTAGAGTCAGCAAGAGGTTGTCTATAGTATCTGATGAGAACACAGCATTACTGTGTTGGCATATATCAACCATGATGTTATAATACCAATTGAAATAGCCAGTATTGCAGAATATCAATGAATATTTACCTTGCAAGCTAATCACATAATGTGCGCACATGAATTTCAAACAGTGGGTGGAGCATGTTTGCTCGATAAAGCCCAGATTTAAAGTACATGTAGTCCCAAGTTGATAACAATTTAAAAAGATAAACTTTTATCTGGTACATGTAAATCTCAACTAATCTGATATTCATTCTATTACATATCAAAACGATCAATTCTGATAGAAATTTTCCACACGCAAGTTTTGATATCGAGAAACTGCTGACACAATGTGGAACTATTTTTCAATGTGCACTTGAAGTCTATACAGTAAGCGTACATGAGAATAGCGAAAACAGTAAAATACTCCTTGAGAAAGAAGTATCTTAAAAAATTAAAGCCCTATTCCTTGTAATTCAAGAGATAGCCAATTTTGAGGTCACAGTTTCAAATGAAAGGTTCAAGGTCACAGTCTCACTTGCAATGTTTTGTCATAAAGAATCTTAAAAGTAAAATATGAAAGCAATACCGCTTATTGTTTAAGAGATATAGTCAAGTTTAATTTTTGAAAAGCATACCAAAGTTTAATGTCAAAGCAACAATAGGTCAAAAGTCAATGTTTCATTAAAAGGTATTGTCATAAGGAATCTATTACTGAGCTTTTTAAGCTCTATCCATTACACTTTGTTTTTAAAAAGTAGGCCAAACTTCAAGATAAAATTCAATGTCAAGGTCACTAGGTGAAAGATCAAGGTCTCAAATGAAAGGTCTGATTATAGTTAATGATTATGTACAGTTACTTGTCAATTCTCCTCTTAGTTTTCTCTGTAATGACTAAAACACAAATTCAGACAATTCTATTCCAAGGTCAGAGATCAAGGTCAAAATTTATTACTGAATTTGATTCATCTTATCATGGTCTAACACCATGCAAAGTTTCAAGTTGCTGCTCCAAACAGTTTTCTTAAAAGACTTAAAACAACAGTTTAACCAAAATCTTGACCGACAGACATACAGACAGACAGACTTCACCATTTCATAGACCATACTTTGCTTCACAATTCGGCAAAAAAATTCCTGTGCCAAAGCCCAGCCATATATTTCACCTACCTAAAATGCTAAATCCAAAAAGATGAGGTAGATTTTCGGAGACTAGAACCCAGCGATTAGATCCGTCGATGTTGGCCACTTCTATCTTATCCAGCTTGGCGTCTCCCCAGTAAATCTTTTTGATGGTGTTATTAATGTCAATGGCTAGCCCGTTAGGCCAACCCAGTGAGCTGTTAACTAGTACAACCCTATTACTGCCGTCCAGGTTTGCCCGCTCTATTTTAGGTGCTGCTCCCCAGTCAGTCCAGTACATCAAACTACAAAATACATTTTATCATAAGCATCATTAATAAAAGCATCTGGTTGAGCTTGGTTCCCTTTTCTTTTGCAAAATTGAAATTTAATTCATTTTGGCCATCATAACATGTCGGCTAAAAGGAATATGTAAGTCTTTTTTTCTACTCAATATACAATGTCCAGATATAATTCTTTCACAAACAATGTACATTTGCATACATGTATATGTGTGCACAGCCAATGGTGAATTCAGGATTCAAATATATATTTGAAATACATGTACTGTAAGAAATAGCAAATTTATGAAGGAATGGAAATTAGGGGTGGTTCATTCACCTGAGACAGTACTTATGTTCAAGCAAATGCTTAAAAATACAGCATATAAAGTTGCCCATCTGGCAAAAAGTTTTGGTCAAATAAATGTTGAACACGTTTGACCAAGGATTAACCAATCATTTTAAAGTCCTTGGATTCATCATCTCTCAAATATCTATAACATTTCGACTATTTCCTAATTTCAATCAATCTTTTTCATTTTCATTTGGCCTTAAAAACTATGTTTGTTTCTATCAACCAGATCAATCTTTCATCATGTTCACTCTTGCTTTTACATGGTATTAATCACATGCATCATTGTTCACCAAATCTATATCATACTCTGTTCTCAGCACTCACCCAGCTTCAGGATCAAGAGTTATAGCCCTTGGTTCATCCAGGTCTTCTGATATAAGGACTCGCCTTGATGAGCCGTTAAGCCTCGAGACCTCTATACGATCTGTACCGGTGTCAGTCCAGTATAAATTACGAGCTATCCAGTCCACTGCAAGTCCATCAGGATGGTCTATACCTGTAGACATCACTACCTCCTCACCTGTAATCATAACATGATCTAAACATATAGACATGAAACATTCACAAAACAAAATGATCAAACACAATGCTCTGGGAGGAACAAATGCATCTCCGACCTTGTGTCCAAGCTGTTTGATACCCTCGACTTAAAAAGACTCATCTTAGACATGTTAGAAAGTTAGTATCAGTTTTCATGGGCACTAGGAACAAGATTTCTTTGTCCCATACAGAACATTGTGTATAATCCTATCATGATAATGATTCTGGAAACTTAACTATTAATTATTTGCTTTTTTTGAGGGAATTTTTCATAGACATTAAAAACAAGTAACTCTAACAAGTAGCCCAAGGGGGCCACATCGCTCATCTGAGTTGCAGACAAAAGAATGATAGTGGACAATTTGGTGGAGTTCTTGCTTCCTGTAAGGTTTCATGAAATTCTGTGAAGCGGTTGCAGAGCAGTTGAAAATGTAAAAAAGTTAACATCTGATGACGGACAGAAGAGGGATGGACGGTAGACGGCGCTATCACTATACAGGGTGGACAATAAATTTGATTAATGAAATCCCCTGAAAATTCCATGATTTTCCCTGGCCCATACAGATTTTTCCCCAACAAAATACAATCAAAATCAGTATAACTTTACATTGTTTTTGTTCAATTTTCTTATTTATTTGTTGATTGTTGATGAGGATAACAATGGAAATGAAAAAACCACGGAAAATGTACAATTGAGCATTATAAAATCTGCATGTACTCAAACCTTTAAAAGAAAGGAATCTGTTTGTAATGTCTGTCAATACCATTTACTTTATTCATCATATAGGTATTAAATGTATATATGTCGTAAAATATTGATTATTTATTAAACTGGCGAGCGGAGTGAGCTCGAAAATTTTTCAGATGATCACTGTGGCGTATCATGTGATACGCAAATGATGCTCAACGGGAATCATCTTTGATTAAACCAAGTAAATACTGTCTAAATCTACTTCATATGAATTTACTTTAGGCCTATCATATGGCGATTATCATCAATGGTACGATGGTAATCTATTCTGGTCAAGAATAGACGCATATTTGGAGAACACATAAACAGAAAATTTTGTATCTGTCCGTGCACCATATCATAACATGTGGTGAGGACTGAAAAAAATCTGTTTATGTGTTCTCCGAATACACGTCTATCCTTGACCAGAATAGATTACCATCATATAATTGATGATAATGGCCATATGATAGGCCTAAGTATTTACCATTATATTATCTTTAAAGATATCAAAATTAATCGATGTACCAGTGTACTTTTATGTCCAATTTAAAATAGAATTTTGAAACAAAGATACTACCTGTATGATTACATGTTTAATCCATTTTTTCCCTGATATTCATGAAATTTTCAAATTCCCAGATTTTTCCCTGCAGGGAATTTTCATTTGGCCTTTTCCCTGTTTTCCAAAGTCTTTGGCCACCCTGCTATAGCCCACTTGAGCTTCGCTCAGGTGAGCTAATAAAAAAGACCTTACCTGTACTGTCAAGGTACGCTCGTCGTATGGCCCTGACCTCATCATCTGACCAATATACATGTCCATCAACAGGGTCGTAATCAATGGCAATGGCATGTTTGATGTTATGTAACTGGAGAACTACGTCCGTGTAGTCAGGCGTGTCAAGAGAAATACGACGAATATCCGTACGACGAGCCAGTAGTAAAATCTGCTCACCACCTGAACAACAATGAAATAGAATATGGAGAACAGAATAATCACTTGAAACAAAACTCTGAAGTTTTCCTTTGAATGGAAAATGGCGGTGAAACTTACTTATCTTTGAGTTCTAACAAGAAAAATAAAAATAAACATACCTCAGGTTATTCTTTCAATGATTGAATATCTATTTTAAGTAAAGTCAGGAAAAGTTGCAGAACTTTTTTCAGAGTTCTGTGAATAGATTTCATTTTCTTTGCTTTTTCAAAAATATCCATTTTAATTTTTATTGTAACTTGTTCATATTTCAACATTTCTCATTCTGGATCATATTCAAAGATATGAAATTTTATTGTTTTGCTAAATACATTGTGATATAGGATGTGTTGACATGGTATTGTATAAAGGTCACCTTCAGCACACGTGTAGTTATCTTTCAGCTTGACTCCTGTGGGACAGGCACAGCTATAGTATGGCAGTGTAGCGGAAATCAGACATAGGTGGGAGCAGCCTCCGTTATTAACTCTACATGGGTGATCATCACGACCTGCAATTACGTAGAATATTTGATAAATCAAAATTAAGATGTCATGTATATAGTACACTTGCATACTTGTTATTTTATTTAGACATTTTTCACATCTGAGCCTGTGTTAAAATGTTTTCCAATTACAACTCTGGGCTCAATTATCAAGCAGTTCAAAACAGTATTCAGATCAATAAGAGTAAAAATTGGCTTAGATGAATAGCCCAACAGCTGTCAACTGTAATACATGTACGTCACACAGATTCCGAGAACTCAAGAGTCAGACTCCCATCAACACAGATTCCGAGAACTCAGACTCCCTTTCTTACAACCATAAAGATTGTGTCAACACAAATTAATATTAATTAATACTTCATTCTAGAGAAAGGGAAATCCTTCTTAAGTGTGACAGAGGTATGATTTAATTGGGTACTTAACCAACTCTCTTCAAAGAGTTGCATGTTTATTTCCTAATTACCGTAGCACTTTTGAGCCAATTTTTAGTGTCTTAAAGAGTGTGTCAGTACAAATTCCATTTAAACGAATCCTTTGAAATATTGAGAAACAAAGCACTCATAAACTAATCTCTGATGTTTATTGTTAACCATGTTAACAGAAAATTATTTCCTTAAATGTATTTTACTTAACCGTTAAAGAGACCCTCCATAAAACAACTTTACTTATCCAGACTAGCTATCACGTTTCTATTTGACAGAATTCTTACAGTTTAAGGACAAATTGTAAAAGTCAACACCTATGACTACAGTGCTGGTACAGCAGAGTGCACACTGTTTGCCTTTTGGAAATAACTTCATTGGCTATGTGTTTCAAATTTGTCAAGTTTTCATGCTTTCTGAACGAATAATATTTTGCCTAATCATCTATCTGACTGTTCAGTTTTTACATCAATTTCATATCAAGATCAAATTCTATTTGTAATTAATGGTTTGACATCTGGCAGGTGATGCAATTATTGATAATTTACTGTTATACTTCTATTGGACAAGATCAAACACATACAGTAATAGACAAAATTGTATGAGCTGATTCATAAGGGGACGATAGACACGTAGGTAATATTTAAACAAATATACCATATATCGGGTAATTTTGGCGTCGGGAAATTTTGGTGAATTTGGTCCGAATCGGGCATTGGAAATGTTGGCGCTTTTAAAAATTGGTGGATTGTTTAAAACATCTGCCAAAATTATAATGGTCAAATTCATGGGCGTATCAATGTTTTATAACCACCGAAACTAAAATAAAATGACTAGAAACTAAAAAAAAAGTCGGTGCTTTATTCATGAAAATAAGAGATGAAGTTCATACATATAATAAAAAAGAAGTCATTTAAACTTTACAATTATCGACACTGCAAAAGAGAATTGACTTAGCAGTGATCGTGCAGTTAATGTTTCAGATTTTTTAAAATATGTTCCGACTATTTACAGTCACGGCCCACAAGTCCGATCGTCAATAGTCCAAAATATCGCATCCTATATTTACCCCTCAATAAAGGGAACCCATGTGAAATATTTCAGAAGCGTGCGTGATCATTACGTTACCTTTTGCATTTATTGCTAATAAGATAATTGCATGGATTAACATAGGGGTACACGTCAATTGTTTGGACCTTAATTGTTTGTTTGAAGGTAAAAAAAACGACAAGGTCAGCATATAGGTAATATGTTATGCAAATGAAGCCATTACCCAGCGGAAAACGGGTAATATTGTTTACAGTGGCGAATCTCGAGCTGAATAAATTCCGTCTTTTATGGATGGAAAATTTGGCGCTTTTAAATTTGGCGATTTTATTGCATCCGCCAACAAAGCCAAAATTTCCATCGCGCCAAAATTACCCGATATACAGTAAATGTACAAATACTCGATACATTCACAAGTATAGCCTGCCCTAGGAATACCTCCTTACCTTTTGGTTGTCTCTTTGCACTGAATACATGTATATCCATCGGAGAATAGATGTCCTCAAGGACGACTTTTCTGTTACTACCCGTAATTTTATCACAAGAATGAATTGACCGTGTTTGCCAGTCTGTCCAAAACAACGTCCTGTCACTTAATGTTATAGCGAAGGCATGGGGCAGAAATCCCTTGATAACAGACCGTCTATTTTTCCCGTCATAGTCACAGCTATGTATAAAGCTCAGCTTGGCATCTGCCCAGTATATCTTTAAATCGTTATAGTCCAGTGTCAGCCCATTGGGCCAGTGTATATTGTCATTGACTATCACAGATCGTGTTGAATGGTCACCGTTCATACTGCATCTCTCTATCTTTGGTGTTTCTCCCCAATCTGTCCAGAACATCCAACTGAAACAGATCATTTAATGAAGGTTTGATAATAAAAATCCTTACAGACACATTCAATAATAGCACTACCATAGTGGTCAAGGTATATGAAAATACAAACAATTTGACTTGGGTATTTACAAAATGTTGTAAGGTTTAACAGAAGCTGTGGACTGTCATTTTCTAACTGAAACTATAGAAGTCAATATAGAATAAATTTCAATATAGTTTATTTTTGATATGTGTAGAAAGTTAGTACATGAGAACATGTACTCCAAACTCATATGAGAATTTGCTAATTACCTGTTAATGCCAGTTTGTGTGGGTACTATTCTCTCATAGTGTTGCTTTTTGACGAATATTTACCTTCCGGGCATTAATAGGTTTAGTGTATCACATGACATCAATAGCAATTTTAAAAGGACAGACTTATAGCTATTTAGACTATTCACTAAATTAAATTAAATAATTGCAATTTACATGAGATATCAAAGACAAGTGTCCTTTATCCCCCCCCCCCCCCACAATTTGCTTAATTGCTATTTACATTCATGAATTGTTCATTGCGTCATAATACTTGCTGAGGGACTTAAATATCAATAGTGCCCGGCACTATTCCCTCACAGTCCCATGTGAAGCTGCTTAACCAATGAAATTCCAAGGATTTATCACGTGAAGCACTGATGAATGACAACTTCAATGAGCCATTTTTTGTCCAAATACATGTAGAAGTCGTAAGGCCTATTACATTCTTAATCAAAAAAAAAAAGATAACCAATAATTACATTGTATGTACATATGAATGATAATATACTATAGCACACAGTTACCCATTGAGTGGATCCAGAGCTATGGCTCTCGGCTGGTCCAGGTTTTTCCAGAAGAGAACTTTCCTATAGCTGCCATCCATGTTGCTGACCTCGATACGGTTTGTCTCGGAGTCTGTCCAGTAGATTTTCTTGGCGATCCAGTCGACGGCCAGACCATCAGGTGACACTAATCCAGATGTTATAATGTTTTCGCTAGCCTGGGTCCCGTTGACCCAGGTGCGTTTGATCATCTCCAGACTTACATCTGTCCAGAATACTGACCGTTCCTCGTAATAAAAGTCTACGGCGGCTGCATCCTCAAGCCCTTCTTGTATAATTGTTGTGTTTCCATTGCTCTTAGCATCTATAATCTGTAAGTCTCGTCTATTGGCAAATAACAGAAGAGGATATCCTGAAATAAATGCATCAATCCATTATGTACATGTATCGTAGTGCTACTACATTTGTATACATATATGTACTGTACAAATATCGTTACTTTGTAGTGCTAGTATATTGTGTATTGACCTTGAGTTGGAGAAGTAAGGTAGAGGTCACATGTAACCATAGATACTCAATAGCAAGTATCAAGTTCTACATACCTGTGTGAAACTTAGCACTGTAAAGAACAAATGTAAACACAAAGGTTACCGAAATGTTTACTTAACTTTACAAATGACAGTCATATGTACAAATGTAACCATAGCCATTCGGTACACTGTAGTTACTCATCACGGTTTATGTACAAGTCAAGTACATGTATATATTCTGTAATTACCATTAAATACATAAAAATGATCAAGTTTATCCCTAATGATAACTCAACTTTGAACTTGACCTTAAACAGAAAAAAGCCAGGTCAAGATCACACCAAATCACAGTAACTTGTTTTACTCGTCAAGGTCTTGATGTACCTACATGTCAAGTATTATCAAAATTAGTACCATTTACCATGTGTTTACCATTTAGAGAACAAACATAAAGTTTAAACATATAAGTTAAACCAAAATGTTGACAGATGGATATCCTCCAGTAAGCCAGAATTACTTTGCAATCCCTCTAAATTTTTTTCTTTCCTTTCTTTCCATTTGGGCAATCAGCATCCCTCTATTGGGTCAGTTAGCTGTACTGATGTTACATATTTTGTGGGGAACTCATTCACCCACCGCTCTCAAATAGAGGAGGGAAGGGAATATATAGTTATTAGTAGTTCCATAGTTCAGTATGTTGAATGACTGAGCTATCAGGATGTCCCTTTAGTTCACTCGGTAACCTACTGGACTACGGAGCGGACAGCCACGGTTCAGCACCAGACTAGGTACCTGCAACTACTTCAGTTGTACAATAATGTACTGCTTTGATAGTCCGTATTTCCAACGGCTTTTTTAAAGTGTCATCACACCTGAATACCCTTGCCACAGCATAAGCGTGGGTACTCAACCAGGCCCTTTATAGTCCCCCCAGTCAGGAGGCTAGGGAGGGAGGAACAAATAAATCTGACTTTCAACACTCCAAGCATGACCATGCCAGCAATTGAACCCTGGTCGACAAAGATCTCTACCTACCCAACTTTGAAATGTTACTTGAAAACTACTAAAAAGTTTTGACACTAATGGTAACCCCAAAATGTAAAAATGCAGAGGGGGCCAGCACAACTAGAACTGCCCTAAAGTGGACAAATTATACCTCCCGCAAGTATCTTTTATAAACGGAACCATTTATGATGCAACCTTCAGTTGTTCAAATTGAAACTCTCATTTGGGATTGAATGCTTTGGTATGAATATCTAGTACTTCGTATGCCGTTTTCAGAACTTCATAACCAAAATACTATTATTCTGGTAAAGAAGTTCAATACTTCTTAGATAGGCCCAAAGTTAAGGGCAAGGTCACAAGGTTAAAAGTCATCATACCAAAATGACATAGTTCTCTTTGTGGTAAATTACTAAATATGTCTATGAAATGTCAAAGGCCTACCATTCATACAAATCTGCTCTCAATTCTTGACCAATAATGCAGTAAAGGCCCAAAGTCAAGGTCACAAGTAATGGTAACAAAATATAGTACACCTTATGGCGAATGTGTGTGGCATGATAATAATAAATACTTTATTTAGCATGTTTAGTGAAGGTGTACATGCCCAATAAGCCAGAGCTTTTCTTCCCCGAGGCCTTCCAAAATATCATTGAAAACAGACAGTATGTTATTCTCTCTCTCAATTACACAAATAACCCCATAACACAATCACACTACATCACTACTCTTTCTTTCTCCCACTTACTCGCTCTCTCTTTCTCACTCTCAAAACATATAATACAATTTATACATGCAGTATGAAAGAAATCTGCTTTCAAAATTTCTTAACCAGACAGACGGACAGACAGAAGGCGTTGAGAAATTACTTAAAGACATTAACATCACTAAGGCTGTCGGACCAGATGGTATCCCCAATCAACTACTACGGGAATGTGCACATGAACTAGCTCTGACTCTTTCTCATATATTCCAATCATTGCTGGACTCAGGCTGTCTGCCTAGTGACTGGGTAAACGCGAACGTGTCGCCTATCTTCAAGAAGGGAGGCCGGCACTCTGCAGAGAATTACAGACCGGTTTCACTCACTTGCGTCATCTCAAAACTCATCGAACATATAGTGTGCCGTCATATCCTCTATCATTTGGAAGAACACAAGGTCCTAACGAAACTAAATCACGGATTTCGTTCCGGCTTTTCATGTGAAATGCAGCTTGCAGTTACAATCGAGGACCTAGCTAGTAATTTTGACAAAAACCTACAAACCAATATTATGATACTTGACTTTTCTCAGGCGTTTGATACTGTGCCGCATGATTAACTTCTCCACAAATTGGAAAATTATGGAATCCAAGGCCCGTTCCACTCTTGGATCGAAACATTCCCTTGTAAGCGTAAAATTACCGTAGTGGTAGAAGGGGAATCTTCAGAATCAGAAGAAGGAACTGTAGATTCAGGTGTCCCACAGGGAACGGTCCTCGGACCCATCTTATTTCTTTGTCACATCAACGATTTACCGGAGGCAGTTACGTCACAAGTTAGGCTTTTCGCCGACGATTGTCTGCTTTATCGCCCAATTCGATCACTCCAAGACCAACTTCACCTCTAGCAGGACTTATTCCAACTGGAACTCTGGGCGTCGCGTTGGGGAATGAAATATAACGCGAAGAAGTGTTATGTTCTTAGTATTAAAAATCGCCTATCATATTTTTATAAGCTTGATAACCACATCCTTCATTCTGTTTCGAAAAACTCTTATCTTGGCCCAACCATTTTGGAGGATCTTAAATGGAACGCCTATATAAATTCCATCTGTAACAAGGCAAGTTCAATGCTAGGATTTCAACGACGAAATTTGCGCCACTGTTCTCAGTCATGTAGGAAAAATGCTTACATATCTCTCGTCCGTTTGACTGTAGAGTATGAAGCAATTGTTTGGGACCCCTATCTAAAATCCAAATAGGAAAACTAGAATCTATTCAGAGGCGCGCTGCCCGATTTATCTGCCATGACTATAAATCAAGAACACCCGGTTCTAATACACACAGATGCTGTGAACCCTAGATCTACTGACTCTATAGGAGAGGAGAAAGGAGCTTCGCCTTATATTCCTGTTCACAATTTGGGGGGGGGGGGGGGGGGGGGGGGGGGGGTACCGGCAATACCGCCATCCGATTACCTTGTACCTATCAAAAACAAACGACGAGTCCGTGCTACATATCATCCAGTCTTTGTGTCACAAAACACAATTGAGAATTATCAAACAAATCATTCTAAGTGTTTTACAAACATTCGATGTAATACCGACATCTATACATCTATTAAATGTTTATAGATATTCATTTTTTCTGAGAACAATCCCAGATTGGAATCAGCTGGATGACAATACAGTAAGCTGCGCCAAAGTAGGAAGCTTTAAATCAGCCCTGCGGAGCGACTTAATTTTGTAGGATTTAAGCGCTCTCCCTTAGCCATTATTTAAGTGCCAGTAGTGGACTATATAACGTAATTATTAGGGCTGGGACGATACGGGTCTCGAGCGTATCGATACGTATCACAATATAGTGCCTACGATACGATATGTATCACGATATTTCTTATGTATATTGCTATAATGAGGATTCAGGCTGTATAGAATGATACTCAAGTATAACATTAAAATATTTTGATAAAGACTATCTTTCTAGATCTTGGAATGATCAAGATTTTAAAAATCCCAAGCAATTAAACAAACTTTTCAAACTTTGAACAATAACATCACAAGGTATTACATGTACTGATAGACAGAGGTTAGTTAGCTACAAGTCAAGCTACAAGAACAAATTTGTACCCTTTGCAATTATGTTTTCACCTTAACATGAATTTATACTCTTTTTTGTATGTTCATTTTCTCAGTAACTGCATCAACAAGACAAGCCATGAATTGGTAAATAAGAGGGTCTCGTGCTCTCGGTTTGAAAATGAAAAGTTCATGAATTTATGTAACCCCCTCTCCCCTTTTCAATACATGGAATTACATTTTATTTCTCTCTTTTAAGTTCCTCTTCCTATGTGAATAATCCTAGACTGATTTTTTTTCATGAGGAAATCTTATTTAAAAGTATAACAATCATAACACACGCTCCTTTCTTTACAATATTGAAAGGATTACAGCATAATTGTTCTTTATAATAAATGTGTATGCTTTTATTCGATGGATACATCCTGCACTCTGATTTTTTTTTACGGATAAACGGTTCTCCGTCTCTGTACGTTTTATTTTATGTGCATGTATTAACAAAATTTTGAGAGAGAGAGAGAGAGAGAGAGAGAGAGAGAGAGAGAAAGAGCAAGTGCGTTAACCACGTGGAGGTATCTACTAATCTTTTATGATTTTATTCTCGAGTTAAAGTTGTCGTGAATAGAAAATATAATAGATATATAAAGATCGTAGTAGACAGACGTTTTTTTTCCCTTCTTCTTCAAAATGCTGTTTCCGACGTTCAATCAAGGATTGACACGAGTCGGTTTTATAATAAAAATTTACAAAGTTAAGTAACTACGATTTCAGAACTCTTTTATGAAATCATCTTAAATTGAAAAGATTTAGGTCGAACGGCAGTTTCTCCAAAAAATCGATGAGAAATGAATGGATCATGCACGCATGAATAGCTACTGGACATAAGTTATTTCATGCCGTTTTCACGTCGGTCTCACTCTCACCCACTCTATGATCCATGCAGACATCAGGTACTTTCTCTGGACAATAGTATATTACAAAATTGTAAATATCAAGATCGCGTTTGATACGGATTCTGAAAACTTTTCTTTCGCCACTTTAAATTTTTTAAACGAACATGAATATCTGTAGGATTCCCGCTAGCCGCGGAAACGGACAACGACGGTACACGAACCAAAATATCCAAGTGTCGTTGGCCGTTTCTGCGGCTAGACTCCCGCAAACCACAGGCTGAATTTGCATATGCATTTCTGAAAAAATTTTAGAAGCGCATACGCATATCAAGGCGATCTTTCCGCTGTACCGCAGACAAAATTGACAATTATAATGTAATGCATTGTGCGAATTGCATACTTTCCGGAGCAAACATAGGAAGATTAGTCAAGAAAAACATTTTAACCCTTATAAGTCAACAAGTCACACGTTTTAGTTAGCCCGAAGCTTTCAATCGACGAAGTAACCGAGCGTTTTCGTGCCTTTGAATGGAGTTAAAAATGGGTCCGGATATCGCGATACAGCTCCAACGTATCGATATGCGTATCGTGGAACACCGTATCGCGATTTATCGATATATCGATGTATCGTCCCAGCCCTAGTAATTATACAGATACAGACGAATATGGTGATTCCCATTATAACCCCCTAAACTTTGTTTGCAGGGGTACAACAAGAGACACCAAAAGGCAAAGCCAAGTGCACTTTACCTCGGGTCACACATCCTCTAATAATGGCTCTATTCAAGTTACCAGTGATTTGTCAAGAGTTGTGATTAATATAAAGGCTAGCATCAAATTTGTATTTTCAACAGAAAATCAGAGCTTGTTCTCAACTCGCGAACACTCATTTTCTATTAGGCGCTCCAGCGGAAGTTGAAGTTTTTGAGAGTTTTGAGACGATACCAAATACGTACATGTAGATGCAACTGCATCCCGTGCTTTTTACGTAACTTTTCAGTATTTTTCTTAACAAAAAAGATACAATTTGAACACAAGATGCCTTAAAAAAACAAACCAAATTGAAATATATATATATATGCAGTAGCTCACTACGATTTGTGTTCGTACGCCGAGACATAGGTCTAAAGATACGAACGCCACTGCCTTTCTATTATGAAAACCAAACATTGTTAAAGTAGGTCAGGTATGGCACATTCGTCCTCATTTGTTCTGTGATTTTGTTGGAAATCGTGGGACGAATGTCATATTACAACAAAGATGTTAACTAGGCTAGGCTTTAAGACAAGCATGTTCATCTTCTCGATCATTTACCATCAGATTCATACCATGCTTGTGGGGTCACGAATTACTCACCTTTACTGGGAGTGATTATTCCTAAAAGCGCAACAATTACGAGGATAACTGCCATGCCTACAGACAGACGGACGTCTGTACGGGATAGGCATGGGGATAGAATGCATCAATATTTCTTAAAACTCGTAAAAAGTGGTGACCTATATCGTCCCTCTTACATCTTTTCACTTCGTCGAAAGCGGCCATTACAAAAAATAAGATTAAAGAACTACTTACATATTACTCCGCTTGACAGGTGCCCGTGATTTGCCCAGATTTAATTTGTTTACATATTTTTGATTCAGTCATGTTAAAATGGTAACATGTTTTCATTTATATCACAATGCTAATGGAGAAACCAATTTTACTGTGAAAAATGATATTTATTAGTCGATGTGACGAATAATATAGGAAAGTGATGATATTTACTAAGGAACTAATTACAATGGCGTAATATAATTTGACCTCAACAGAAAGAAAAAGTTAGCATGTGTCAAAATAAAGAATGGCAGTGCAAAAGAAGGCAGTGTTTTAGGCAACTTGCACTTATGTCGGTTTTTATCTCGATCTAGTCAGGCTTATATATGAAAAGATAAGATCTCAGACGATGTCGTGCCTATTCAAAATAAACAAAATCAATCCCTTTAGTCTTTGGGAAAATTAAATGCTCTGACTTATCACTGATCAGGATTTAATTTTTTCCCATAAACTTTGATATAACCCATTGTTTGACAAATAGAAAATACAGTATTGAGAATACTCAATTCTCCAAATCAATTGAAAATCAATTCGAAATTTTCAACAATTTGGATTATGTAATAAGAGACCTCCGGCCGGATCGTGGGCGGCGATATCCATGCATATTTTACTTATAAATTATTTAATCGCTCATTTCAACAAATTCAGCAAATATGGTTTAAAAAAACAATTCAATGTGCCTAAATTAATGAAATGGCAATTATTATTATTAAAATTGAAAATTAAAAGATTGTTCACCGAAAATTCCGGGCTATTAGCCTAACAAGAAATGAATTTAATAGAAGACGGTCTCTAACATGATTACCACAGCGGAACACACACGCAGGATTTGATAAAAAGGAAACAAAGAGGCGGAGACAAAGAGACCTATCACACCTTTACGATAATGCTGTAAAAACGAAATTCATTGTGGGTGGCTCCACTAAAATACTAATAATAAGCAAGTTATCATCTAGAAGTAGTATATTCTGTCGATGATCATTAACTTTACATTTAGATATGAAAAAATGTGAATTTTGCCCAACTTGCCTAAAGTCTAAATATAATCTGAATATAGTGAACGTGAGACTTTCAACTTATAACGAGAACAGCATGGCCCTATTAAAGTGGCGAATTATACCCACGCGACATTATATTTTTCAGAACCGCCCATTTTTGTGTGGCCTGCGAAGCATAGTGACACTTGGGGATCACTTTGTCCATTGTCCATCTATCAGTCCGTGTCTGTCTGTCACACTTTGGATATCACAGTCCATCACGGTAATTTTTGATTGGTAAACTTGTGAAATGAATTTTGATATTTCACATGTGTATTCCTTGTGACAGGACGATTCTACTGTACACATACCATACTTTTTTATCTAATGACCTTGACCTAGATATTTGACCTACTTGTAACAAAATATTAAGATTGGATATATCTTTTGATTTGTAATTGGCAGGGCTTTGATATTTTACACGTGTATTCTTTGTGACAAGACCTTTCTAAAACATACCATAATTCTTGACCTTGTGACCTTGATCTAGGTATTTGACCTACTTTTAAAAAAATTAAGATTGGCTATATCTTTTGATTGGTAAGTGATAAGGTTTTGATATTTCATGTATTTTACATATGTATTCCTTGTAACAAGACCTTGCTAAACATACGTACCATAATTTTTGACTAAGTGAGCTTGACCTAGATATGTGACCTACTTTTCAAAGAAATTAAGACTGTCTTTTATATTTCACAGGTGTATTTCTTTTGGTAAGACCTTTGTGTTGTTACCAAAATGTTTTAAGTAGTGGCCTTGACCTAGATAATTCAGTGACCCTCTTTTTTGAAAATTTAAGATTGACCATATATCTTTTAATCGGTAAGTAAGAGTTTTACATGTGGATTTCATTTAACAAGAATTTCCTACTGATACATTTTTTGTACCAATAATTTTGAATAAAAGTGACCTTGACCTACATATTTGATCCCCTTTTTAGAAATAAGCCGCTTTGCAAGCATTCAGACATTGGTTCGCTATTTTATGTATTACGTATTCACTGTTTGAAATTCCCTTATTTCTAAATAAGGTCAAAGGTCATGACACACCCTTGAGTCAAATGATGGAAGTGTTCCAACTCTGTATATACCTTCCTGAAGAAAATTTCACTGTGATCATCTTAAAACCAAATACGATCTTCAAGTCATCATCGCATCACTAGAGGATGCTATACTGTTGACATATAACCTCCATTTCCAATAGTCAATCAAACGGGAAACCAGTTTTAATGCACCAAACACGTGTTTCGAACATTTCTATGAAATATTATTGAAATCCAAGCAGAGCGGAAAGAATATAGTATTAGTCCCCTGTTTAATTCAACTAATTCGTCAAAACTAAAATATTCAGAAATTGAGAAAATACCCTTAATTTAGGCGTTTACAAAGCATACCGAAGTCTTATATCAGAGAAATCAATTTTAGGAGCCGTTTTCTACAGAAATCATACACATTTATTCCTTTTACGATTTTCAGAAGAAAATTTTCCTTTAGTATTTTCCAAGTAGCATTTTTTTACAACTTACACATTTATGTAGATTTCATGCTGAACTCTTAATTTGTTAGGTGTCTCTCTTAGTCATTCCCAACAAAAACTGTGTTTGTGAAAGACGAATGCCCCCCGTCGGTACATTTGTCAGTATAAATTAACACCATTTTCTGTTAAGTAGGTCAATATAAACACAAACTTGATATGAACGAATCAAGTACAGTGTGACCTTAACCTTTGTTCAAATTCATGAGATACTCTTTGGTCCTAGGTAACCATCCTGGAATATTCAAATCCATCAAAGCAGATAAAAGTTATTGCCAGGACAAGGCACTGTGACCTTAAGAGGTCATGACATATTCTTGGATGCTGGATAACAATTCTATGACATACTCAGACACTGATAATTAATGATCCGGACAAGTTTTTCAATCCACATGTAATGTGTCCTTGACCTTGGATCAAGGTCATGACAGGATCTTGTACCTAGGTTATGGCATATCGCTGGGTTCCGTGCAGCATTTTGTGAAATATTATTCATATGCATGCACCAACATGTGCTGTAAACTTGACCTTCCACTTATGACCTTGGATCTAGGTCATGACACATCCTTGGGTCCTGGGTAATAATTCTGTGAAATATTATTCAGATCCATTTTGGCACTGAAAAGTTATGGTCCAGTAACTTTCTTTGGACAGATGAAGCTAGAGAACCATCCAAAACAGCCGGTAATCAAGTCTCTGATTTGCCAACATATATTCTATTTGCTCTGTACACCACTCTGGTGGTTACTATTATCAGATCTTGTATTTACCTTTGCTCTGTGCACCACTCTGGTGGTTACTATTGTCAGATCGTGAATCTATCTTTGATCTGTGCACCACTCTGGTGGTTACTATTGTCAAATCGTGTATTTATCTTTGATCTGTACACCACTCTGGTGGTTACTATTGTCAGATCGTGGGTCCCTGTAAAGTGCGAAACGAAACAAAAACGAAACGAAACAAATCGAAACGAAACGAAACAAATCGAAACGAAACGAAACAAATCGAAACGAAACGAAACAGATCGAAACAAAACGAAACGAAACAGATCGAAAGGAAACGAAACAGATCGAAACGAAACGAAACAAAACATAAAACATAAAGAAAATGAGAAAAAGAGGAAAAATCGCCGAGAACGAATATTTCAAGACAAGATCAGCATGTAATATTGCCTTCATCCAAAAGTTCTACATTTGTAACTAGTGCCGAGAGGGTTTCTTGAAAGAGTTAAAGTTGACAATTAAAAAAGGAAATGTCAAATGCCATTCGTGTATTTAAGAGGAAGAAAGGGTAGGGGATAGAAAACCACGCCATGACACCGTAATGAGATCATAAAACGGGGTGGGGGCACATATCAGGGGAAAAAAAATCTTATTCTTTTTCAAACGAAATGTGCCCCCCCCCCCTCAGTTTTTAATTGTTCTCATTTTTCTGATAAAATTTTCAAATACACATAACGGAACAGTTCCGTTTCCTCTGCGCTAGACTCCTCCCTGCTGAATAATATTTTTTCCGTCTATGACGAGGTTATTCATCCCATTCACTCTCCTTTAAAATGCAATTGTGCATATACCGTATATATTATGTTTTAGTCGTCAACTTTGATTCTTTAAAAAACCCTCCAGCCACAAGAACTAACGGTTGAAGGCAATAATGACGGGGTGGACAGGGACAAAGGGAGGGGAGAGAAAGGGGCGGGAGGAGGGAAGAAGGGGGGCGAGAGGAGGGACAGATGATTGGGAGGGTAACAGTAACCCCAAAACAAATTAGGAAATTACTTTTAATATAAATAGTCTTGTTCTTATGCGTTCATGTACATAATCTCAAGTTAAAAAATTACCACGAAATTCATCTATATATACCTTAAAAAAAATTTCCCGATCGCTTCGCTCGCTGCAATTTTCAATTCATTTTTTAAATACTTCAGGCTCGCTTCGCTCACCTTAATTTTTCATCTAAACAGGTCTATTCTCTTTTTCAAGGTTTATAACAGGAAATAACCCAAATAACTTCACTATTGCACCGATTTACACTTTAAAGTTTAAACATTTGTCTTGACCGCCCAAGACCCCCTCCCCCAAAGAGAGTGGTACCCACTGACCCTTCAATAAGATCAGTCTTGTCTTGAAATATTCGTTCTCGGCGATTTTTCCTCTTTTTCTCATTTTCTTTAAGTTTTATGTTTTGTTTCGTTTCGATCTGTTTCGTTTCGTTTCGATCTGTTTCGTTTCGTTTCGATCTGTTTCGTTTCGTTTCGTTCTGTTTTGTTTCGTTTCGTTTCGTTTTTGTTTCGTTTCGCACTTTACAGGTACCCTCAGATCGTGAATCTATCTTTGATCTGTGCACCACTCTGGTGGTTACTATTATCACATCGTGTATTTATCTTAGCTATGTACACCACTCTGGTGGTTACTATTGTCAGTCATGGTTCAAGTGCATCCACCGAGATCATGAAAACATAGGTAATCACACATTACAAACTCACCTCGCGGCAGTAAAATTCAATTCAACATATTTCTAAGTTAATGTATATTGGCTTTCCAAGGCAAAATCACTCAAGCCAGAAAAGTAGGTCAAGGCTATTTCATGAAAGTTTGATCAAAGATACATCTTATATGCAAGTTTGGTACATGTAGCACTTATACTTTGGTCAATATTGGCTTTTAAAGGCAAAATCACTCAAGTGGAAAAAGTAGGTCAAGGTCATTTTATTAAAGTCTGATAAAAACATATCCAATACTTAAGTTTGGTACATGTAGCACTAAACTTTGCTCAATATTGGCATTTAAAAATCAAAATCACTCAAGTGCAAAAATTAGGTCAGATGCTGAATCCAATGCATAGGTCCATCTCAGCATCCCAAGATGAATCACTTGTGCAAGTATGGTTACTGGAGCACCAGTACTTTGTAAGATACTGAGCTACCCCTAACTACTTAACTGATCCAATCAAGTGGAAAGTGTAGATCAGATGCAGCATCTGATGCATGGATTCACCTCAGCATCATAAGATGAATCACTTGTGCATGTTTGGTTACTGTAGCACCAGTAATGTAATTGTAAGATATTGAGCTACAACAAACTTCTTAACCAAGTCACTCAAGAAGCAAATGTAGGTCAGTTGCAGCATTGAATGCATGGGTTCACCTCAGCATCCCAAGATGAATCATTTGTGCAAGTTTGATTACTGTCAAATACTGAGCAACAACAAACTTCTTAACTGGACATGCAGGGGTATACCATAAGCTCACTCCAATTCATCAAGGTTAACCGGACATGCTGGGGTATAGCATAAGCTCAATCCACTTCATCGAGGTTAACCGGATGTGCGGGGGTATAGCATAAGCTCACTCCACTTCATCAAGATTAACTGGATGTGCAGGGGTATAGCATAAGCTCACTCCTCTTCATCGAGGTTAACCAGACGTGCTGGGGTATAGCATAAGCTCACTCCACTTCATCGAGGTTAACCAGACATGCAGAGGTATAGCATAAGCTCACTCTACTTCATCGAGGTTAACCGGATGTGGGGGGTAATAGCATAAGCTCACTCCACTTCATCGAGGTTAACCAGACGTGCTGGGGTATAGCATAAGCTCACTCCACTTCATCGAGGTTAACCGGACGTGCGGAGGTATAGCATAAGCTCACTCCACTTCATGGAGGCTAACCTGACGTGGGGGGGGGGGGGGGGGGGGTATAGCATAAGCTCACTCCACTTCATCCAGATTAACCACTCACTCCACTTCATTGAGGTTAACTGGACGTGCGGGGATATAGCATAATGTAAACGTCTTCAAATTGAATAGCATCATTTAAGAACAGATAAATTGGTAACATGGACCAGACATGCACGTTTAGGGTACCTAACCCTCATCAGTGATCCTAAATCTAAAAAATGTAATATGCCAAAGAGTATGAAAGTTACTATGTCGAAAAAGCGTACCGAAAGACGTAGCAGGATGAGAGGGATATAATACTACAGGACCCATGTTTTAGAAACTTCAAGAAATTTTGATAACAGGAATTTTAGAATGTGTTGAAGAAACGATGAACCGAAATTGATCGAACTTGGCTACATGTGCCCTCGGGGACTCCTGGTTAACCGCAGTGACACTCACCAAGTGGTATAAATGTAAACGTCTTCAAATAGCATAAGCTCACTCCACTTCATCGAGGTTAACCGGACATGTGGGGGTATAGCATAAGCTCACTCCACTTCATCAAGGTTAAGCGGATGTTCGGAGGTATATCATAAGCTCATTCCACTTCATCGAGGTGAGCAAAAAACAAGAAAAGAAGTCTGTATGGTACTCAAAGAATTATAATTAAACTATCAAAAAGCTTAAAAAGGAGGTCCATGAAATAAACTTATTTTCCTGTCAGAATAATAAAAGCAATTGAAAATAAAGAAATTCTTAATCTACATCAGAAAGAAAATTCATCACTTAAAAGTACTTGTTAATACCTGAAAGCCTTCTAAAAACACACAATGGTACAGATGAATGACAAGACTATAGTAACCATCACAGTTCTCACACTATGGGGAGTTCTATCATATAAAGTGGATACGATCTCAGTTTCTTCTATATAATTCTTATTTACATAAACATGATGCTTATAGGCAATAATTATGATACATTATGAAACAATCCTAATATCTTAATTATGCAAAGTATGATTTTTCCTTATAGATAAGGAAGATAACTCTTAACGTACAAGGATATGAAACATTCAAGTACAAACGATGTGAATAAAATAAGTCAAACAAGATGTCCATGAATTTTATAAACTTTTACATGATTGCTCATCAGTTAAGAAACAAGATGAGCAAATTATTTGTGACCTACTTTGCAGATTTACAAATCCTAACCTAAGCAAGTCCAAGATCACGACATCAAACGTAAAAAAAAAAAAGATCGTGTCACAAGGAATATATTTGTAAAGTAAGAAAGCCCTGTTAAATATTTATCAAATTTTTGGACAAGTTAAAATTTCAAACACACAGACAAGCAGACAAAACAAGAAAATAGTCCTTATGTTATTGTCTATATGTCTATATTGTGGGAAAACAAACAATAATATGAATATCATAGTCATGTAACACTGACATAAGTGGAATACCTTAAAATATAAATACATACAATCAAGTAACAAAAGTCATGTAACATATACACGACAGGTCTAGCTAACATCCTGTTCTCAGGCATTACATATCATAGAGAAACTAGTCACTAGAACACACTAGTATTATTCATGTATAACAATTTGTAGGATAAATATCTATAAGTACAGCATATTAAGTGCTTTGGTTTTAAGTTGGGAATGTTATATCTATTCAAGTTTCAAATTCTAAACAACAGCTAAATCCTTCCTGCTACCTAATGTATTAGAAGTTGGTACACAACTCTGTATGTATGTGTTAAGTACTTTATGTGTAACTTTAACCTGAATGAAGCACTTGGTAGATATACATTGTACATGTATGTAGATTGTGTTAAAGGTAATCAACATTCTATACTACTCCACAGTATACAACCACTATCAACAACCTGGTATATATTGATACAGTTATATTATATAGATAACAAAAAAATAATAATAATGGTTTACCTTATATAGGATGTCAAATTGTATGAACAATTGAAATTAATTTACAGAAACAGATTTCCCTGTCACATGTGCATAATTAAAAGTTCAAGTTTGCATAAACATATTGCTTTCTTTCTTATCTTTCAGTTTCATTTAGACAGATGGTTCTTTGAATTTTTTCTTGAGATTGAAAAAAAATAAATGTTAACATTTAAATACTAAACAGTCCTTTATGTTAGGAAAAACAAGCACTAACAACTAATGTCGATAAAAACCAACATTTATAATTTTTTTTCACAAACTAAAAATGAAAAATATGTATAACAAAAAGTTCAAGAATGAAGAAAAAATTCTTTTCCATCTATTTAAAACAGAGAAAAACGATGGAGAAATTACTCTTACAATGTACAAATCAAAATGAAAATCAGTAAGAATTACTATGAATATACAGTGTTAAAATTTACAAGATAAATCTGAGAAACAGATTCATTGAATTTTATAAACATGAGGGTTTTCTTGAACCAATATTTTTATGTGGGTCACAGTATTGTAAATCTTTCTGACTTAGACCACAATGGTATCTATAAATAAGTTCTGCCCTATAGTATAGTTTGGTCCTATCTAGTTGCACTTTCAGTGTAGAACCTTGCTGTTAAATATTCATTTTACTGACATACATAATAAAGAAATAGTGGGGTGTTTTTTTGTTATAACACTTAAAATTTGTATAATGTAATTTATCAAACATTTCATTTTGCTAGTGTAAAAGTGTAACATGTTTGTAACAGAATCAATTCTTCTGGAATATCAAAGCTACTAATAAGGATCCTTGATCAATGTCAGCAATGCATCAACTGTTCATGGCACAAAATATGTACTTAGTCATTATCTGAACCTAAAATCGTGAATTTTTTTTCTGAAGAAAAGAAATTGTTTTCTTGCACTCATCTGCAAATAAATGAATAAGTAAAGGACTTGATATCTATCTTTTAGTTGATCAAATTACAGCAGTTACTTCCCTATATCGTCAGCAAACCGTATATGTATTTTTAATAGAGTTTCAAACAGTGTGTTTCTGTATATAAATGATTGACAGGTGCTGTGACCAAACTTGATGTGAATTCCTGATAATATGAAAATACTTTAAATACATGTTTTCTTTAAACAATTTACTTCAAACAATTAAATATTGTAGTGTACTTATGTTTTAAAAGACAAAAAAACTTATGTATATATATATACATATATATACAGGGCTCATACTAAAACAAAACCTGTCATTCCTAGTATACAAGATTTGATGAACATCAGTGATTGATCAATGTCATTTGATTGAAAAATGAGGACTTTGAAGGCTGAATGAGTTTACACTTAATAGGATCAACTTAAACATCATTTACATTTTTTTTGGGGCGGAAGGATAACAAAACCAGCACGAATTACACCTTAGCAGATTATAGAATTCAGGTATACAAGCATCCTGTACATAGATGAACTCTACACATATAGAAACATTTGAGAAATAAATACGAGTTATGTGCTATACTCATATTCAATCAAGTACTCCGGGTAAGCTTGTGCGCTGTCAAAAATCACAAAGATTTTGGGATCATGGATGTGGTCTACACACGAGTCATAGCACTTTCCATATGGATCGTTTATTTCATCGAGTGGCGGAGGTTTACGGAGCTGCTGAGATCCACCTGTGTAGTTTCCTACAAGCACGCGAGCCATGAACATTTTATGTGACGTCTTCGTCTCCGGAGTATCAGAGGACATGTCAGAAGCTAATCCTGTGTTAGCAAACGACGAGCGAGAAACTAAGTTTTGTTTGAAAGAGGTGAAAACCTTTTGTTGAAGGAGAGATGCTCTGTTATTTGATGATACATTCTGTGTGTGACTAGAACTTGCTGCAGAACTGCTGGGTGCGCTCTGATCTCCAGACGACGCTCTCCGTACCAAGCAAGGTCCAGGATTAGAACTGATCAGTCTTTGTTTGTGACGGTCATGTAAGTCTTTTAATAATGCCAGTTTCATGGCTTTTGCCTTGCATGAGGGGTCAGATTTGGCTTTATCTATGGCATTTTTGAGAGCTTTGAGTTTTTGTACATTATAGCTGTCTGATGTTGATTTGGGGCTCGTGGAGGAGCGATCAGAAGTTGTGCTAGTACTAGAGCAGTTACCACTTTTACTATTGACATTATGGGTGTTTGTAGTGGACCCAGAATTAGCGGATGTCTGTAAGGAATTAGTGGTGTCAGCACCTGCTGTTGAAGATGATATCTGCTCTTTTAGCTTGCGACATAACGTATCAAACGTTTGAGACAGAGAAGATGAATTGTCATTTTGCGAAGCCTGCACAGTTTTTGAAGATGATGATTTCTGTTGTGATGATGAAGCAAAGGACTTAATACTTGTCTGAGATTTCTGTTTATTGTCTGATGTAGACAGATCTAACAGTCCTGATACTGAGAAATTTGTCTGCTGACTAACAGAGGAACTTGAACTGCTATTTTGTTTTTGTTGGTTTTGGCCAGACGTAGAGGGTTGTGCAATGTGTAGTGAATTTGCCAGTGGCGTTGCCGTGGAATTGGAACTCATGCATTGTTGACTAGAGGAAGGTCCCATATACGTCTGTTGGCTGTTGACAAAAGGATTCACAGAGGAAAATGCACCTTGATTTGTTTGACTTTGTGAATTAACATGAGGCATCTGACCAATGGGATTTGATGATGGTGCTCCTGATGGGAAAGATGACCAGAAATTACCGGAAGGAAAGCCTGACGACAAGTGTCCCTGTGGAGAGGGAGGGACAGGCTTATGCCATGAGGACCCTCCTAACGTTAACGGTCTCTGGAAGCCTGAGTGGAAAGTCATACTGGAGTGATGCAGGATCCTGGTGACTCGGGTACGACGGAACTGATCCCTGTTGTCAGTGTACTGATGGGAGTACGAGGAATTGACGGCAAAATACGAACCTGTAAAAATATAGCAATGTATAACAGCAAAGTACAAACCTGTAAAAATATATGTATAGCAATACATTACAGCAAAGTACGAACCTGTAAAAATATATGTATAGCATATATTGCAGCAAATGGTTATCCTATAAAAATATAGCAACCAAATATAGCATTGTCAAAAATACATCTATTTTTTCAAGTCTTTAATATTTTTCATGCGTTGTAAATCCAATATGGACTTATTTTGTGAAAACAGGGTTTAGTTAATAGCTTGAGTCACTCACCTTGGCCGTACATGGTTCCATGTTTGCCACACATCCTCCAATCAAATCCCTTCTTACAAATAGCGTCAACCACAGAAGCGTTAGTACCGTGGAACAAGGTTCTCTCTGACACTACATGACCATCATGATCTTGAACCATCTCTGACTTTTTCCTAATGAAAAAAAAAATCATTTATAATTATGTGTTGCTTTGCCCCTTTAATTCTCAGTGGTAAGTAATTAATACAGTCAAAATGCATGTTATTAAGACAAATAAAGATCTTTTAAAAGTTTCTGTTTATTGGACAATCATAACACACATTAATCTTAATAGAATTTCTTTAAATCTCAGAGTTCCTGAAAAGTGTCAGTTTTATGGGACTTGCTGATAAAAATTTCTTTGGACCGATAAAATATCACATTGAGACTATTAATAGGACCGACAGAAATCCCAAAATGTCCGATACTTCATGGAAGTTTTCAGTAACTCTGAAATCTTGTGTCCAATCAACATCTCTTGGCATCATAGACACAAATAAATTCTGATGTAACAATGGGAAAGGGCACAAAAGATTTCAGCTCGACTTTGTTCACGCTTTTGTCATCTATAATGAATATCAATAACTTGTTTATGAACATATTCCAAATGCTAGTGAATGATAATAGAAGACTTATACATACACAGAGTAGTATTTCCAGAGTATGTGGTTCTGTACTCGGCTAATTTTGGTGATATCGGCTGTCGGGAAAGTCAGAGTATGGTGGAATTTCAGAGCGACATCTACGTACTCTGGTGATTCTGGTTCCAGTACCACAAGCTTACTAGGTCCCTGTAAGGAGCAGAACATGTTATAACAGTCATATCTACAGAAAATATCTATTTATATCTCAGTTATTGAGTCTTTTTGGAATATGGAGTTATTTCCCATTTGAGATGGTATCTTGCTTCAAATCTTATAATGTCATAAACTTGGCATAGGCTTAACGTCAATCTTGTATCATCGTTTCCCAGAGTTTAAGGAAGATTTCCATAGAATCTGATGATGTCAGAATTATCCTACATGTGCATGTCAGATACTGTCCCAAATGGAAAGTAACACTGGTTTTCAAAAATCCTGAATAGCTCATTATAACAGAAGTATATGCTGTCCATCATAAGTTACTTTAATCTTTTTTCAGCAATGAATTTGTGAATTAAATAAATTAAATAAGAAAATTTCAATCTTAAATCTACATGAACAATAACTATAATCACCCTATTTTAGAGAGATGTTTCTGTAAATCAATTCATACATGTAACTTGTACATGAGGACTGAAAAGGTAAACCATGCTCAATTTCCAATTTCCCAGCAAAATTCATTTTTTTTTTTTTTGGAGCCAAAAGGAATTGTAAACTGAGATCTTGGCCATTAAGTCAGCAATGAGCATATATTAAACCATTAGTTTGACTACAAGAGTGATCTCTCTTTGTATACCTGTACAGAGCTACTGTCCGCACAGCTCACTTCGGAAACTGGATAAAGGCGACTTTGAATACTTTGTCATGCAAAAATTTAAATGAAATGGATACCATTCAATAGATCTCGCTTAGTTGTAAATTTTGGTATATGATATATGGTTGTGAGCTTATGCAATCATATTACACACACAAAATACTTAAAAGTTTTTAGTTCGGACGTTTTCAATATTAAAATTTAGCATGACATCGCCGAGTTTATAATAGAGTCTATGGACAGCGTCATGACGTCATGGAAAAAATTAACATGGGAAATTGCCTATCTAAAATTTGTTTTGTCTGTAATATTTGATTCCAAGCACTGACTATCGTATAACTTACACTGAAATTTACGACTAAGCGAGATCTATTGAATGGTATCAATTTCATTTTAAAAATTTTATGTACGACAAAGTATTCAAAATTGAGTTTATTCAGTTTCCAAAGTGAGCGACGTGGACTGTAAATGATGAAGAGTACGCAAATAGTAGTCAAATCTTGAATATCAAGAAAAAATTAAAGTATTATTACTTTTTCTTCACTTATTCTTTAACTTTTGATACCAAACAAATTTCATACATATAACTGTCTTCTATTTATTTGAAATCCCTTCCTAAACAGATTTATCCCTGACCCACTTACATCTCTTAGATCCATTGATTCCCAATTTGAAGGAAACTGATCGTTTTTGTGAGGGCTAAGCTCAGGTTCTGACATTGATCTCTTATACTCCCCCTTAGGGGGTGTGTCCTTGTCCTCCATCAGGCTGGTGGACCTACATGCGCTCGGTTTACTGTCGGTATCTGACGATGCATTCCTCATCAGCATGTTAGCAATGTACTCTATGTGGTCATTGTCCAGTTTGTCATTTAGAATCTCTACAACCATACTTGGCAAGGATCTACTTAGCTCACCTGTTACAAAATTTAAATCCATGTTTTACACTTCATAATGTACATAATATTTCTTTAATATAACAATTAGTATAAACTTTTAAATCAGTATAACTGTTTCATTTGCGTTAAGGCACATCCATTCTGTTAAAACTAAGCTGAAGCTACATTGGCCTACATTAAGCAAATAAAATTTTCAGACAAATTCTTCATAAATGCATTGTGCTTAAAATTGTGTTGAACAAGTTTTAATGATTATGCCTCTGATGAATTTGCAATGAGGGAGTTTATTATATGAAATTAATTTATAATATTTACAAACAGACAGACCAGCAGATGTACTTACTTTTAGGGTAGTAACTGTCACATCCAGCATGCAAGCATCTCAGGCTCTCCTATAATACATATAATACATAACATACAAGCATCACTTTAATGGACTCTAGGAGTCTTTACTTTTGCTCATGTATAAATCATATTCTCTGTTTCAAACAGTTTACATTGATTTTTTTTTTGGGGGGGGGGGAGTTAAGCTGTATGAAACATGTCCTAAGAAAGGCAATAAATACACTGTATTAACATTATCATTTAGAATCATTTACAACTCATACAAAGTTTAATTCATGTAACACTTGACAAATCCTCTACAAATACATGTATCTTACTTCACCTTGACATTAATGTCTCCTGCACTTACAGAAAAAAAAACGCCCTTTGGGAATACCAAAAGTTACAAGCATTTAAAACAATCTCTTTTCAACCCCACCCTCCTTCTTCTTCATCGCCTATTCACTATTACACTGAGTGACTGACCAGATAAGATTACTGTTATACCTTTGATTTTCCTGTTAGCACCAGTTTGACGCTGTCCTCCAGACAAGGTCCGCACGTGGAGTGTCCCTGTAGACAGCGTGACGTACGACTGCCCAGGGAGATCTTACAATTCACACACGAGTCTGTACGCCAGTCCATGTCATTTCTCTCCTGTAAACATCGCACGTGGAGTTGTTTTTTCAGTGGCAGATGGCTCTGATTGGTGTACGATGACGAGGCTGTACTATCTGATGTACCCAACAAACGATCACGTCTCCGAAAGACTGAATTGGTATCTGACGAGGAATACGACGTGTTGTTTGTCACATGACCCCCGTCCGAGGAACCGGGTTTCCTCTGAGGTGAGGATGAAAGACTTTGGGCTGAGGTCTGATCGGCGGTAAGAGACAAGGAGTTTGATGAAAGACTTGGTGTGCAACTATCACCGGCCACATTCAAAAAGTCAAGGTCACGCTTAACTGAATCCCAGGAAGCGAGGTCGAAGGTGCCGTCAGGCAAACCGTTGTCATGACGACCCTTTTTAGCCCCGCTACACCCAGGCTGTGAGTCACTCTGCGCTTCCCGCTTTATCGATATATTTGTGGATGAGCCACTGACAACTTGTTGTAATGTTGTGTCACTATTATGAGATTCGGTAGAGTTGTGTTGTCCTCCAGCATTGTTAGACTGACTAGTCACGGCGCAGTCCAGTGTCATGTTACAGCCCGCGTTGTCTGACGTGTGGATACTGCTTGACGACAAGGCTTGACCACTAAGTGACTGCAGTGCTTGACCACTAAGTGACTGCAGTGCTTGACCACTCAGTATGTTATCATTCGAGAATAACTTACTAGCGCTCCAGTCATAGTCTGTAGTGTTAGTACACGGATCTGAGAAAGTAGACGTCCCACATGTCGATTCCAACCCGCCACTACTGATGGCCTGTACAAAATCTAATGCTGCTGATGTTGCATTGCTCTTCACGGAGGAGATACAAGAGTTTTGGGCAGTTGATACCTCAGAGTCCACGTCTGAGTCACTAGATGTGTCTACAGACGACTCACTATCACTGTCAAAGTTACTATCGTCTGCATCATATGACGACACGGAGGCTGTAGAATTATCATGGAGAATGTCATCATCTGACGCGGCTTTACCGAGCGGGAATGGCAAAGTCCCAGCGTCGTTACCAAGATGTAACGCCAAGTCCAAGTTAGTAGATATACTGAGATTCCTGCTGAGCACTCTATTTGGTGGCCCCGTGTCTCCCTCTAACGGATTCTTTGGAGAATTGTCTTTTTCATGTTTGGCGGCATTCACAGTCAGGTTGGAAAGTCCGCTAGGAGGCGCTGTATGTGAAACCAATATAACGTCCAAATTTTCATCTTTTTCTTCGCGTAGAAATTCAACATCGCTGTCACTTTCATCTGTAAATATAATTTTACAGTTAAATAAACGAATAGTATTTTATTGCAATAAGTCAATATCTTCTATATGTAATCATGATATATTACACAAAAATGAAAGTTTACAGACTGGTCACATTATGGCCGAAATTCCCATCAAAATCGGACGCAAAATGGTTTTATCACATTGCATTTAGACTTAGGTTGGTGTGATGAATTCGTGTATGATTTGTTTCTGATGCCATTCCATCCCACCTAATTATTCGGTAAGATTTTAGGACGTTCAAACGAGTTTTGCTGACCTATTTGTATCTGATGGTCATCGGAAATAAACATACTTTTTAAAATGTCAAATTTGAAATTTCCATACTAAAATAGAAAATAAGTTTTGATGTGGACAACTGCAGTAAACGTAACCAAGTAAAGAAAAAATGTGACAAAAGTCATGTCTTTAAAAATAACATTAGTGCAGGTCAGAGAAATTGGGATTGTTAAAATCGCATAATTACCTTTTTTCGTGTCAAATTCCTAAGAGGATAACATATTTATACAGGTGCCAAGAAGTTCAGTAAGTATAATTACTTCTAATAATTCCTCATCTGGCATTATCTTTTAAGTTATATAAGTACTGTACAGTTCCCCGCACTCTATACATAAAGCCGTCTTAATCCCAGTTTAATACAGGACACAATCTGATATATTATTTTCATAATTTTTCCTCATCTATTATCGTGGTAACAAAGTTATGATGTATATATCAACAATATCCGTGTCTTAACGACATACTTTAGTAGGATTCTTGTGACCATTCCTCATTTCTCACGTGTAAATGACCCAAGGGAAAACACCATATAAAAACATTGACATACAACTTAGAATTATTTAGTGATTTTTCTTTAAAATTCAAAATTTTCAAGTCACACTAAAAAGAAGTTAAAGAAGAAGAAACATAAATGTTCTGTATCATATATTTTACCTGCCGACACACCTTATCACATCATACATGAATCAAGAAGGGGAATAAACATGTACACTATGTACATAAATAAACTTCATAATGATAATTCATTTTTCCTCCTCTATACAGGTAGACTAGGAATAAATACAAATTCCATCTGTTGGTAACATACAGTTAATCTCTCTTTGATAACGTATCGAATGACGACGGGATATCTTTATTGAGATACATTCTTTTTCTCCATCAGGGAATTCCATCACGATGTCAAACAAAATATTTGACATAACAATCATCTCAAAGGGAAAAATTGCATAAACTAGAAGCATGCGTTCCCTAATAATAATTACATCTATGTAAACGTTTAATCAGGTAAAGATATTATGATATGTAACTTAAAAAATGTCTCAGCTTATCAAGGTGTGTTTGTAATACACTGATGCCCCCGTATAACAGTACAGTAGCTTTGTAGATTGGTGTAGGATATGGACTTTTTCAACTGTGTAAACAAGTGATATGATATATGATATGATATGATATGATATGATATGAAAACCCCTTCATGAAATCATCAACAGATACATGTCATGTACTTTTTCCGAATCATTATTTCTGAATAAAAAATATCAAAAATTAGGCTTTGAATACTACAAATGAGTGTAAGTATCTAGGACTTCAATTATATGTTTCATATACTTGTAACCTTACAACTCAATCTCTCTCCTAAAACGCCAAATTCCCTAATATAATGTCAAATTTAAGTAAATGTACACCGTAATATCACATGACTAATAACATTACATGGAATAATTCTTACCACTGAATAAATGACACATTAAAATATTTTAACGAAAAACTCAGTTTACAAAATTAAAGATTTACGTAACTTGTGCCTCATAAATCTCACAAAGATATACATGTAGTAACAACGATGTTCTACAGTTATTAAATATACGATATATACATGTATATATATATATAATATGTGACATGTCCAGACGACTTGTCTGTCTATAAAGCTGTGAGAAATGACGGATATTTTGACAGAATTTGTTGATATAATTAATTCAAATGATTATTATAATAAGGTATGGTTAGCAAATGAAAGGTATCATTGTAATAATCATTTGAATTAATTATATCAAATCTACAGGTAAATTATGATGTATGTACCCCTAATAGTTAATGTGATTTTGCCTCAACCAGAAACTTAAACCCAAATGGTGAAAGACATACAGTCGGACATTGTCAAAGTGTGGGGCGGGATAGCGCGGCCTACATGCTTCGCGCTATTCTAACAATTGAGTCTGTTTAATAAACCAATTGCTATTAATAAACATAGGGTAACCATAGATTACATAGCTCGCTTATACAGGTTTTTGTCAGAAACCATGTTAAAGTTTTTGAAAAGTAGGTCAAAGTCCAAGGTCAAGGTCACTAGGTCAAAGGTCATGGTCTCTAATGAAAGGTCTCGTCACAAGGTATCTACATGTGAAATATCAAAGCCCTATCCCTTATAGTTCAAGATATATAGCCCAGGTTAAAGTTTTGTCTACGGACGACGACGACGACGACAACAACGGCGCCGAGGGTATGGCATTAGCTCTCCTGACTTTCTAACTTTCTAATGACAGAAATTGATTAAGTGACGTTGTCACATGCCTGTATAATACACAGATCATCCTCTCAATAAACAAATCTCTTGACCATACGGAGATAAGGGAGCAACCATTTGATTTTTAGGGGGGGGGGGGCAAGAAGACTTTGCAAAAAAAAAAAATTCCGGATCGAAATTTTAGGGGGAAAAAATTTTCCGGCCCATTTTTGTGTCATAAATATAAGATAATAAAATTGAAACAAACTTTATGCAATTTAGTATGAATTAATCAAATTCAAAAGTCATTAGCACCATAAAGCCTGTCTCCGTTGAGTTTCATTTAAATGAATAGATTATAGGTTTCATATACCATTCAAGAAATTAAAATGAAGTGATCTGCTGGCAAGAGATGAACTCACTCTGTGTTTGGTGTATAATATGGCCGAAAAATCACGCTGAATGATTTAAACTTTAGAGTATAAATTTTCAACATTTGAAAATTACCAAAAAAATAATGCGGCCCGAACGGCCGACGAAAAAAAAAAATAATCCGGCTCTTAAAATGTCCGAAAAAATATTTTTCGGCTGGCAAAAGTCTTCCTCCCCCCCCCCCCCCCCCATTAAAAAAATCAAATGGTTGCTCCCTAACTTGGTTACATGTATGTTACCTCCGCACATCTCAACTTTGTCAGCCAATGTTTTCGACGTTCAAAATTTATCTATTGTGCAATGATACCTTTTGAAACAGACGGAAAGATAGAAAGGATTAAATAGATCTACATTCTGAAGTTATATGAATAATAAAAGAATGGAGAGCATGAAAAAAGAAAAGGGACAAAATCCTTATATGTGTGGATCCAAACTTCCTGAACCGATCGGTTACCTAAATAACCAACTTTATGAAAAGGAATGGGCGGGGAGTAGGGTTTGGATCAATGGTAGTATGGTACCATGTAATTTACCTGATCAGTGTACAATATAATCTATGATATTCTAACTGATTGAACTCCCCATGATTGGTATTATAATACAGGTATTTTGATTGAATTTTTAATAAATCTATATTTTCCTAAATTTCTTCAGTGCAGCTCTTTTGTTATCAATTGTGCGTATCAAACCAAAACGTTCATTTGCTCACCTTTATCAAAAAGTGCAGCACTTTAATTTTATGTAAGGTAAAAGAGGAGATTATATAACTATATGTACAATCTCTACACCGTTAGTACAGCAGACCTTGATTTTCTTTGTCTCTGTGATCATCCTGTTAACTTGCTTTCAGTTTCTCCATTGAGTTTTTCAGTTTAGATAATTAACTTTTGGCTAGAGAGGACAGACACCCATCGCGTTATTGCGTCACACATCAAGCGGAAAAACTAAGTTTAATTTCCTTAAATGAACACAAAGCATGTAACAGATTCATTAATGGAGATTGTTTTTTTTTAATCCAACTATTGTATATGTCTGTTTTTTTACATTGCCTTATAATAATTGTTCCTCTTGCTGCATATTGGTGTGCCGGAGAATAACAAATACATCGCTAAAGACTAAAATCTAAAATCAGATGGCAAAAATCAATTTACCTTATCGAACGATTAATTCAATACAAAACCGAGAAGATCGTCAAATCGATAAATATTGATATATAATTGAGAGGATTTAATCAAATCGATATACATGTCTATCAGAAAAATATCGATATATAACTGATAAGATTTAACTAAATTAACGGATGATAAAAATCGATAGCTTCCTTGAGCATGTTTTTAATTCATTATAAAAAAAATCTGCTGTTTTTGAGTATTTCTATGAAGACAACAGATAAATATGAAGTTTTAACATCGGGTTTTTCCTGTACGTATTGCGGTTTATAATAAAAAGAATTAGGGATACAGACTGGTCAAAATTGAACAAATCTACATAAAATATTTTATCAAATTAAGTCAACATGTCATAAAATTATTTTTCTATTTATCAAACATTTCTTCATTACATTACAATTCTTCATTGTAGTATTTCACCTATACATAAAGAACACTGATAGGAAATAAAAATCATTCCAAGGAATGCGTGTGTCGCCTGCGAAACATAGCGACAATCGGGAATCACTTTTATAGGGATATGACATCCACGTGTGACAGACAGACGGACAGACAGACAAACGGACAACGGACAAAGTGATCCCTAAATGTCGCTATGCTTCGCAGGCGACACAAAAACAATCCAACCACGTGTAGTAATTATGCAAGTTTAATTATCAAATAATAATATCATTAGAATTTTTAATCAGGGTCATAATGTGACTTGTTGACAGTAAATTTAAGATCTCCGCCCTACAAAAAAATTAAATAAAATAAAGCCTGTGTTTGTTAAACACGAATGCCCCCGGTGGCATCTTTGTTAGTGTAAACGCTATTTTCTGTTAAGCATGTGAAAATCAATGGGTTAAAAAATGTTTGGTATCAATGGAATAATCTACATGTGAAATATCAAAGCCCTATCACTTACCATTCAAGGAGTAGGTCAAAGATCAAGGTCACGAGGTCAAAGATTTTTGTATCAATAGAAACGTCTTGTCATAACAAATAAACATGTGAAATATGAAAGCCCTATCACTTATCATTCCAAAGTTATAACCAATCTATAAGTTTTGAAAAATAGCAATAAGGTCAAAGGTCAAGGTCACCAGGTCAAAAATTTTGGTATCAGTAGAAAGGTATTGTCACAAGGAATACACAAGTGAAATATGAAAGCCCTATCAGTTATGTCCAATGTTAAAGTTTTTGAGAAGTAGGTGAAAGGTCAAGGCCACGAGGTCAACAATTTTGGTATCAATGGAAAGGTCTTGTCACAAGGAATACACATGTGAAATATGAAAGCTCTATCACCTTCCATTCAAAAGTTATGCCCAATGTTAAAGTTTTTCGGATAAACAGACAGACTAACAAACAGGCCAAAAACTATATGCCCCCGAATCTTTGATTCCGGGGCCATAAAAAAACCAGAAGTCTCTGACGAGACTGTAGCTCTCCTGGTTGTTTTTTCTAAAACATCAATTTCCTTTCTTTTTTTTTTTAAACCAAGACCATAGGGAGCAGGCACTCTAACAAATTATAAGTAGCATGACAAAACTACATAACCATTATACTGCAACTATAACAGCACTCATATAATTCATAATATCCGAGATAAAGTATTTCTAAAAAGAATGTCACACCCATTTTCCAAGATCCTAGGGGCCAAGGGCTGCTAGCTCAAATGAACTATCAATGACACATCAAGACTACAGATCCATAATATTGGATAAAGAATTAACTCCCCATCATTAATAGCTTTAAACGAGTAGAGAGCACAACTATATAGGAAAAATTACCAAACCCATTTTCAAAGACCCTGGGGGTATAGGGCTAAAACAAAATATCTGGTGCACAACTATGCCAAACAAAGACCCATCATTGCAAAAAGAATTAATTCTACATCATTTATAGTGTCAGAGGAGTTGCAAGCACAAGATTACATTAACTCATATAGGAGAAAACGACCACACCCATTTCTGAGACCCTAAGGGTCAGGGGCTAAAACATAATATCAGGTGCACAACTAGACCAGAGACCCATAATATTGCAATAAGAATTTAGTCTCCATCATTAATAGTGTCAGAGGAGTTGTGAGCACAAGATTACATAGAGTTATATAGGAGAAAATGACCACACCCATTTCTATGACCATGGGGGTCAGGGGCTCAAACAAAATATCAGCACAACCAGACCACAGACCCATCACATTGCAAAAAGAATTAAGTCTCCATCATTTATAGTGTCAGAGGAGTTGCAAGCACAAGATTACATAGAGTTTATTAGTAGAAAATGACCACACCCATTTCAAAGACCCTGGGGGTCAGGGGCTCAAACAAAATATCAGGTGCACAACAAGACCACAGACCCATCATATTGCAAAAAGAATTAAGTCTCCATCATTAATAGTGTCAGAGGAGTTGCGAGCACAAGATTATATAGAGTTATATAGGAGAAAATGATCACACCCATTTCTAAGACCCTGGGAGTCAGGGGCTCAAACAAAATATATCAGGTGCACAACCAGACCATAGATCCATCACATTGCAAAAAGAATTAAGTGTCCATCATTTATAGTGTCAGAGGAGTTGCGAACACAAGATGACATAGAGTTATATAGGAGAAAATGACCACACCCATTTCTGAGACCCTAAGGGTCAGGGGCTAAAACATAATATCAAGTGCACAACTAGACCAATGACTCATCATATTGCAATAAGAATTTAGTCTCCATCATTAATAGTGTCAGAGGAGTTACGAGCACAAGATTACATAGAGTTATATAGGAGAAAATGACCACACCCATTTCTAAGACCCTGGGGGTCAGGGGCTCAAACAAAATACCAGGTGCACAACAAGACCACAGACCCATCATATTGCAAAAAGATTGAAGTCTCCATCATTTATATTGTCAGAGGAGTTGCGAACACAAGGTTACATAGAGTTATATAGGAGAAAATGACCACACCCATTTCTAAGACCCTGGGGGTCAGGGGCTCAAACAAAATATCAGGTGCACAACTAGAACACAGACCCATCACATTGCAAAAAGAATTAAGTCTCCATCATTTATAGTGTCAGGGGAGTTGCGAGCACAAGATTACATAGAGTTATATAGGAGAAAATGACCACACCCATTTCTAAGACCCTGGGGGTCAGGGGCTCAAACAAAATACCAGGTGCACAACAAGACCACAGACCCATCATATTTCAAAAAGATTGAAGTCTCCATCATTTATATTGTCAGAGGAGTTGCCAACACAAGGTTACATAGAGTTATATAGGAGAAAATGACCACACCCATTTCTAAGACCCTGGGGGTCAGGGGCTCAAACAAAATATCAGGTGCACAACAAGACCACAGACCCATCATATTGCAAAAAGAATTAAGTCTCCATCATTTACAGTGTCAGAGGAATTGTCTGGACAAGATTACATAGAATTTAATGACCACGCCCATTTTATAAGACCCTGGGAGTCAGGGACTGAAACTAAATGTCAGGTGCACAACTAGACCATTGACCAAGTAAAATGCAAAAAGAATTAACTTTCTATCTCTAACAGTTTCAGAGGAGTTGTCCAGACAAGATTACAAAGAATTTAATGACCACACCCATTTTCTAAGACCCTGGGGGTCAGGGAGTGAAACTAAAGGTCAGGTGCACAACTAGACCATGGTCCAAGTAAAATGCAAAAAGAATTAACTTTCTATCTCTAACAGTTTCAGAGGAGTTGTCCGGACAAGAATTGTTTACGGACAGACGGACAGACAGACAGACGGACAGACGGGCGGACGGACGGACAGACGGACAGACGGACGGACGCCGGACGAAGGGTGATCGCATAAGCTCGACTGGTCTGAGACCAGTAGAGCTAAAAATTGGTACCAAAAGATGCGTCTTCTTAAGATACAATCTCTACTTTGAATTTTATACCCTTTTATTCAAAGCCGGACGGAATGACAGACGGACGGACTGACGGACGAACCAATCGCTATATGCACCTTTGGTCATAAATGACCGGGGACATAAAATCCTTTCCAAAATAAGTACTTGCATTGGCAGTGCCCCGGACGACGACAAAAATCGATCATATAGATATGACTCCATGGACATTTCAAAGATTGAAAATATCGAAATCGGAAATGAAGATACCGAATTACATATACATTGAAAACGAAAAAAAGAAACCCTTTCGCATTCTACTTCATGCTTTAATCTTGGGAATGTGGAGAAAGGGGAAAAGGTCTAGACTTCAGCAATTCATCAAAATTGTATACTCTTAAAAATCTAATTTTACCAAATAAATTGCTGAAAAACATTGGCTGATTAACCCCCTCCCCCCTCCCCGCCTTGGTTTTTATTTAAGTTTAGTCTACTGTGAAGCAGAATTCTGCAAATTGCATAAAACTGGTCGAATACGACATTATCTATTATACATTCAATATTCTAATTAAATATATGAACATAACTTCAGACATACATTACTGACTTTATTCTATTTTCCCGTGTTTACCAAAGAGGCATCGTAAAATAAAGTGTGCATGTAAAGTATGTAACTTTAAAAGTAAATTACCTAACTCAGTATCGTAATCATCTGAGGAAATCTTGAGGGAGGTCTATATATTTATGAATTCTTCGAACTGGCTACAAAAACAACACTGTACACAGTTTTGGGCACCTCAAATTTTGACTTATCTTTATATGATATCTGAATACTTTACATTCAACATTTATGCATCAATAAAGATATGACATGTGAGAGATTTCAGTTTTATAACTTTTGACTTTGTTGTACTTAGATGCTTAGCGAATGCTTCGGCTCTATGTGAATACTTTTTCTTATGTTTAAGGAGTAATGCAATGACAAATATCCATTCGTGTGTCATCCGTACATAAGAACCAGGCGTACCTTTAACGATGGCACACTTATTTATGAAAAGAAAAGAAAAAAGTAAAACAGGGAAATGAATCTGGATGAGCAGTATCAAATTACACAATGTCACAAAACTTCTTACTAATAGCCGTAAGCCGCATCGCTTTACGTTTTTGTGTAACAAATCTCTTCATCGATTTCTTGATTAACTGTCATAAAAACTGTATAAACCTGACAAAACTCAAATAAATCAAAAGGGATTTCACGTTTGTCATCGTTACGGAGCTTACAAGATAATCATAAAATATCAGAGACAAATAAGCTTTTTTATGTTAATTCATATTCAAATCCCGAACATCCAATAGTTTTATATTTCAGTATCAATTTTCCCGAAAAAAAATGAATCTGCATGTAAAGTACCTTTCATAAATCTTATTATTAAGAAAGTCTTAGGGAAAGTCACAAACTTTTTTCTTTTTACTCAGAATCTAAAATATGAATATTTCTTGAGCGTTCTAAACATGTCTGTTCTTTGCGTACATTGCTTTAAAATCAGAAAAAAATCTGTCTAAGAGTTGGTACTCTATCGTCCTGATGTGCCGACACGTTATAACGGACTGCTAGTCAACAACAAACAACGGGCCACAAGTCGGCAAACAACAAGGGATTAAAAGTTGGCAAACAGCAACGAACCACAAGTCGGAAAATAACAATGAACCACAAGTCGGCAACTAACAACGGACCACAAGTCGACAAACCACAAGTCGGCAACTAACAACGAACCACAAGTCGGCAACTAACAACGGACCACAAGTCGACAACTAACAACGGATCACAAGTCGGCAACCAACAACGAACTACAAGTCAACAACAAACAACGAACCACAAGTCGGCAACTAACAATGGATCACAAGTCAACAACTAACAACGAACCACAAGTCGGCAACTAACACTGGATCACAAGTCAGCAACTAACAACGAACCACAGGTCGACAACTAACAACGGATCACAAGTCGGCAACCAACAACGAACTACAAGTCAAAAACAAACAACGAACCACAGGTCGGCAACTAACAATGGATCACAAGTCAACAATTAACAACGAACCACAAGTCGGCAACTAACACTGGATCACAAGTCAGCAACTAACAACGAACCACAGGTCGACAACTAACAACGGATCACAAGTCGGCAACCAACAACGAACTACAAGTCAACAACAAACAACGAACCCCGGTCGGCAACTAACAATGGGTGACAAGTCAACAAGTAACAACGAACTATAAGTCGGCATCTGACAATGAGGAAGACGTCGGCAACTAACAATGGACTCAAATCGACATCTAACATCACTACACAAGTCCAAACGTAACAACGGACCGCAAATCGACAACTAACAACGGACAATAAGTCGAAACTAACAACAGACCACAAGTTGACACATCATAATGGACCACAAGTCGACAACAACGAACCACAAGTCGACAACAACGGACCACAAGTTTACATCTATCAGCAAACAACAAGTCGACAACTAATAATGTGCCGCAAGTCGACAACTAACAAAAGACCATAAGTTGACAACTATCAACGGACAATTCGAAACCTAACAATGGACCACTGCTTCTCAATTACAACTAGGTCGACTGATTAAATTCTTTTTTTTAGTTTTTTAATTAAAACGTTCAAAATTTCACAGACATTATTACTATGACGACGTCGCTAAAATTGGTATATGAAGACTATATATACAACATACAGACGGACGACGGACTATTCGATGAGACTTTACATTTTTAGACAAAATCTATACAGAAAATTATGAACTATTCTTTTCTTAAAATTAGAATACAGAAAAAGTAGTCATACAATGATATTACATTGTACATCCGTTGTCATGGAAATATATTCGTTTCCTTAAATAATACAAAACCCCTACCTTAGTTTCTCTAAGCTGATTGCATCAAAATACTTTTTTAAAAATCATTACTATTTCAAACTGCTGTGTCATTTCTTTTTTACAGTCAGAATAAATATGTAAATTATTATGAAAATGGACAGATCCTCAAACATCTCATCGTACGTTAACATTAAAGTTACAAAAATTATTCAAAGAGTAAAACATATAAACCAGAGATGACGAATTAAATTCTTCACTTAACATGGATTATATGTTTTTTTTCCTACTTCACTTAACATGGATTATATGTTTTTTTTTCCTACTTCACTTAACATGGATTATATGATTTTTTTTCCTACTTCACTTAACATGGATTATATGTTTTTTTTTCCTACTTCACTTTACATGGATTATATGATTTTTTTTCCCTACTTCACTTAACATGGATTATATGGTTTTTCCTACTTCACTTAACATGGATTATATGGTTTTTCCTACTTCACTTAACATGGATTATGTTTTTTTCCTACTTCACTTTACATGGATTATATGTTGTTTTTTTTTCCTACTTCACTTAACATGGATTATATGTTTTTTCCTACCTCACTTAACATGGATTATATGTTTTTTCCTACTTCACTTTACATGGATTATATGATTTTTTTTTCCTACTTCACTTAACATGGATTATATGTTTTTTTTCCTACTTCACTTAACATGGATTATATGGTTTTTCCTACTTCACTTAACATGGATTATGTTTTTTTCCTACTTCACTTTACATGGATTATATGTTGTTTTTTTTCCTACTTCACTTAACATGGATTATATGTTTTTTCCTACTTCACTTTACATGGATTATATGTTTTTTTTCCTACTTCTCTTAACATGGATTATATGTTTTTTCCTACTTCACTTAACATAGATTATATGATATTTTCCTACTTCTCTTAACATAGATAATATGGGGTTTTTAAAAATCATTTTATCTTAAGCAATTTAGAATAAAATACACAAATTCATTTTATCTAAAGCAATTTAGAATAAAATCTTATCATAAGTAAATAAAAATAATTCATTAAAATTAAGTTCATTTAAAGGACTTCATTCCGATTTTTTTTCTCATATTTATCACATATGTTCGCTTTATGAATCTTGAATTCATTTAAAATTATAAAATATCCATATTTTAATTTTTACTTTAATTAAAATTAAGATACTTGATTTAAATAAATCATATTTTTGAATATAATGCGTATAATAATATTTCATTCATATTGCATTCATTTACGTCACCAATTTCTATTGATTTATTCCTGCGCGTTGAGCATATGAGTAATTTATGTTCAAGATAATTAAAAATTCTATCCTAATCTCACATCTGGCATATTGAATTATTTTTGGTTTTTCCGTCCTATGTTCAATTTTTTTCTTTTCTTTTTATTTTCGTTTTCTTTACTCATAATATTGGTTACTGATTTATACTTTCTCTTTATCTTAAAAATTATTTAGATAAATAAATAAGAATTTTATTGCATTCATTCTTTTAAAATTATATAATTTCATTATTTTTTTTCCTATCTGAATAAAGAAAAAACAAAAATTGAGTATGTTCATTACTTTTCAAATAACTAGACATTAAAATGCATTAAATCTTAAAATTAGAATATGGATATTTTATGATTTTAAATCATCTTTTTGAGTACAAATTAAATTAAATTTTGAAAATCTGAATAAGAGATTGAAAGAAAAGTTCTTTCTTTTTATCTCTTCTGTAGGTTTAAAAAAACAGAAACTGATTTCAAAGTGTTTTTTTTTTCATTAGAAATCCATACTTCACAAAATAATAAATGAAAAATAAAATAAAAACCATACATAAAAAAGCTATTTTTTCAAAACTTTTACTATTGAAAGAAAATGCCGCAAATATAATTTTTTTCCAAGTTCATTAAAATATAAATTTTCTTTCTTTTTAATACCTGTATGTAGTAGGATCCATTTAAGTACTTGAAGAGTTCTTTGTAGAGTTGCCATTCTCTGGTAAATTCTAAATAAAATGATGACTCCAAATCACGAGTAGATAAACCATACAAGCCCCTCCTACCGGTTGCTAGGGGCAGACAACTGCCGCACTCTACAGGTACATATCACGTTGATTTGATAATTTTTCCCTAACACTGCTTGCCTATACGCGGTCCTCTAAAACAGAACTTACGTAATTCAATAAAGTTTTATATATGGAATCGGAAAACCCCCAAAACCAAGATCATTAATCCCTCTTTGTTTTAACATTATATTTGGAAACATCGTCTATTTTACTCTTACATAACACTTTCTACGTTAACCGTATCCCTACCTTTTCTGAAATGCACCTTTATCATATAGAGTTATAGAATCGTAAATATTACATGTTTTATACACTTTATGGATATTGATTATCATCGTTCTGGAGCCGCGGTTCCAGTACCTACATCCGGGCCATCTGTGTACGAACAAACTGTAATGTGTCCAATTCATATTTCGTAAAATAGGCAACAATCTCCGTCTTATTCTGTAAGTATCCATACCAAACGGTAAAAAGTTTATTTTATCTGAAAAATACGCTCATTAAAAGTATAAAAGAGTTGTCGACGGTGTTATGTGCTTTACTTGTTGATAAAACATTTAGGTGTCTGAAACGGCAGCAAAAGAACAAGTCGTAGTTGTGAAGCACCGATGCACGGGGACTGCATGCAATAAAACCAGAAAAAGTCTAATGTCAAGGTCATGAGGTAAAATATTTTGGAATATTTTTGAAACAAGTTAAAAGTCATGATTGTAAAACATTAATGCCCCCTACCCCTTCTGTGATTAAAGTCCGTCACAACTTTATACTTGCATTGATACAACCTATGGGGGTGTAAAGTAACAGTTTCATTTCAATATGTAACTCCACTCAAGAGATATTGAACAGAAACCCTGAAGTTTTGGTATTTTTTTGAAAGTGCAAGGAGCATTACTCTGTCAAAATTTTTTTGATCGGACCTAAATATGAACTTGACCTAGATTTTCATTTGATGTGTCTGTATACAAAATTTCATTTCTATATGTAACTCCACTCAAGAGATACTGAACGGAAACCCTGAAATTTTGGTATTTTTCGAGGTGCAAGGGGCATTACTCTGTCAAAATTTTGTTGATTGGACCCAAATAAGAACTTGACCTAGATTGTCGTTTGATGTATCCGTATACAAAATTTCATTTCAATATGTAACTCCACTCAAGAGATATTGAACGGAAACCCTGAAATTTTGTTGTTTTTTTTTTCGAAGTGCAAGGGGCATAACTCTGTCAAAATTTTGTTGATCGGACCCAAATATACACTTGACCTAGATTTTCATTTGATGTGTCTGTATACAAAATTTCATTTCAATATGTAACTCCACTCAAGAGATATTGAACAGAAACCCTGAAATTTGGGTATTTTTCGAAGTGCAAGGGGCATAACTCTGCCAAATTTTTTTCGATCGGACCTTAATACGTACTTGACCTGGATTTTCATTTGATGTGTCTGTATACAAAATTTCATTTCAATATGTAACTCCACTCAAGAGATATTGAACGGAAACTGATGTCGCAGACCGACCGACAGCGGCAAACCTATATGTCCCCTCTTCTTCGAAGGGGGGCATAATGATAATGATATTGCCAAAGGGAATACACATGTAAAATATAGAAGTCGTATCACTCGGCCAATCTAAAATAATGATCAGTATTAAACTGTTAGTTATTGCGCAGACAGACCAAACATAGGATAATCAAAGATTACATAGCTCGCCATAGAAAGTTTTTGTCAAAAATCAAATAATTTCAAAAATCCAAAAAGTATTGTCAAGAGCAGTCTATGCATCTAATATTAGTCATATCTCTTAGACAGCTAAAGATACCGCCTAAGTATGAATAATTCAAAGAAGGTTAAGGTCTAGGTCATACATAATGGACATTGTCTCAAATGAAAGGTCTTAGTTATAATTAATATGTGCATGAAATATAAAATTCCTTTTCCTTCAAGTTGAAGAATGACGACCAAACTAATTTTCCAAAAGTATGTCAGAGTTCAAGGTCAAGATCATTTGGTCAGAGGTCATGGTTTCAAAAGAGTGTTCTCACCACAAGGTATCTATATTTTAAATATCATAATCCTGTCATAACCCTACCCCTCATAGTAAAACATAGGGTAATCAAAGATTACATAGCTCGCCGTAGCAGGTTCTTGTCAAAAATCAAAAAACTTCCAAAATACAAAAAGTATTGTCATGAAGATTCTAATTCATATATCATATATACACTGTGCAATGTACTAATCTATGGGGTACATATATTATATATACACTGTGTAATGAACTAATCTGTGGGGTACATATATCACATGTACTAATCTGTGGGGTACATATATTATATATACACTGTGTAATGTACTAATCTGTGGGGTACATATATATTATATATACACTGTGTATATAAAATTTCTTACCTAACACTAGAGATAATATACCCTATTGTACTAGCAATTATGCATTATTTTGAAATTTTCTTTTCTATTCTGGCCTTCTAATTAAACATAGGGTAATCAAAGATTACAAAGCTCGCCTATACAGGTTTTTGTCAGAAACCAGGTTAAAGTTTTTAAAAAGTAGGTCAGAGTCCAAGGTCAAGGTTACTAGGTCAAAGGTCATGGTCTAAAATGAAAGGTCTCGTCACATGGTATCTACATGTGAAATATCAAAGCCCTACCCCTCATAGTTCAAGAGATATAGCCCAGGTTAAAATTTTGGTCTACGGACGACGACAACGACGACGACGCCGAGGGTATGGCATTAGCTCTCCGGACTTTTTTCGTCCCGGCGAGCTAAAAAAAGGTACTTGGTTTGCTTCTTTACCCTAGGTTTACACTACGTTCCCGGCGATCACGGCAGTCACGGCGGCCAAAAACGTAGCACACCGTAAGATTTTTGGCAGTTTTATGTTGGTATTCAAGTTCTGTTAGGTCTCGTTACGTTTTCGCACGGTCTATCAAGGTATCCTTGAAGAGCCGCGGCTCCTGAATCCCGGAGACATGACGGCGCACTACGTTTCAACCTACGGCTTGTTACGGACGTTTGTACGTTTCCTCACGACCTGTCACGTTCTGATAAGGTCTTTCACGGTTTGTTACGATCCAATCAAGTTGGCCACGACCACCAAGTTCTGTCAAGGCCCACTACGATTAACCGGGAACAGGAAACACAAAAAGCTGCATAAAAGTGTTTGGTTTGTTATACTTCTTGTGTGATCGTGCGTGCTGTGCCAGGCCGTAGTAGAACTTGAAATAAACCGTGACAAGCCGGGACGTACCGTGACGAAACGGCTAACACTTCCTTAGCTCGCCGTGAGAAACCTTAGCTCACCTTGATAAAACGTGCATCTGCCCTAAAGCAGCCGCAGCTAAACGGGACATAAACGTGGCAGACCGTAACTCAACTTCGCTAGGATCGTAATTTGTTGAGTCATACTTTTGCTTCCCGTTCCGCTACGGACACTGTCCCAAGTCTTGTCACGGTCTGTAACGTTCTGTCACGTTGCGTTGCGTTCTATCCGTTTTGCTACGGTTTCTAAAGTAGGCCATCTGCACCATGGCTGCCGTGACAAATGTTTTGACAGTTTAAACATTTGCCCCGTCAGCCCCGGCAACCACGGCTAGTTACGATTGTCGATCCCGTTCCCCTACGTTGTCTCACGGTCACCACGTTTCGTCCAGGGTGGCTTGAAACGTGGCCACCGGGAACATAGTGTAAACGGGGGGTTATATTATTTAAAATTGGAATCGGCTGTACTGCGTGTCATTACGGCATCGAAGATAGAGTTTCATGCAGTATTTCAGCAAGCGTACATCCACCACATTAAAACGACATTTTCATCTTTAGAAAAAGCGTTCTGTTTTAAATTTTGACAGGTATATTTCATCTTGAAGAATTCTTGGGAAAATCATCGATAGAAATTTTTGAATTGATAAAATAGAGAGTAACTAGAGATATCGATAAGTCACCATTATATGGTTTAGATATGGATGTCCCATAATTAACGTATCCTACAACTGAATATGAATGAGCTATTCATCTTAAACGTCCCTAGATAAGATGATATGAGGTAATATGGAGCATGTTGGTTGTCTAACCAGTCAGCGGGTCAGCAGGTGACCGGCCTATATTATTAACCTATTAATCTCCAAGTTTTCAATGTTTGACAGAAATAGTATATTCTGTTTATGCTGATTTGTCATTCCAAAACATCAAATTGTTTTTATGCCCCGCCATGAGAGAGTAAAAAGCCTAATATTGATTTTGAAGTAGATAGATCGAGATGAAGGTCACCGTCAGGAAACATACACTTTAAATAATGGTTTACAGATGATATCTCAAAAATCATTTCACATATTCAAACCAAATTTGCTTACTTATGAAAAGGGGAAGGAGGTTAAAGGTCAATTTTGATATATTTTAATATTAACATAGCAGGATGGTAAGAGGCCATTTTTATTTTGGTGTCAGTGGGTACAAGGTCAAGGTCAAATTCTTTGTTAGGAAAACATACTTCAGATAATGATTTACAGATTCTTACTCAAGATTCCTTTCTGGTATTCAACCCAAATTTGGATGCATGATTTCTTCTCAAGGCAGGAATATTGATTTTAAAGGTCAAGGTCACTGTCAGGAGAAATAGACTTTAAATATGGATTTCAGATGATAACTTTTTTCACTTATTTAGACCAAACTTTGATATATGGTTACTAAACAGGAGGGGAACATACCTTCTAATCTTAGGGTCCATAGGTCAAAGGTCAAGGTTACTATTTATTTCATTGATTGCTGTTGCAATAGCGGTACATATCTTTTACTAAGACTGTTTCTAATTTCAAATTAAGTGGTACCTGAATTACATAATTAGAATAACAGATCGTTTGCTTAACACGACAGATTGCACCGTGGTAAAGCAAGGACAGGATCCCTAGTTTCTGCCTTTGTTATGTAATATTTATGAAATATACTGGCTATGCATGCACGAGAATTGTAAATATTAAATGTATAATTTGATAATGACGTCATTTACGTAAATCATGCTGATATGACAATTAGTTGATGCCCACGACAAGCATTTGAATTGAATTGAAATGTTTAAAATAACTTTCAGCAGCGTTGAGTCTAACGTTATGTCTTGTGTAATTACCTTCTAAAGACAATTAAAAGTCTTATTAAGGCACGATTTATATAGATTTGTCGATTTTTATGTGATACGTATTCCCCTGCATAAATCCATTTGTTTTACTGACACTTGTAACAAATTAAAGAAACCTGACAACTGAAAATGCTATTCTCTAATCCATTTCATCGTCCAAACATAACTTGCGTTTCCTAGAGTATAAGACTCGATCAACTGGGTCTACGAAAATAGTGACCTGTTTCAAATCGTTCGTCATCCCTACGTGAAGTTTGGACTTCCCCAGCCTTTGTCTTGGATTTGAATATTCTTTCCGAAATTGTACTTTTTGTCAAATATCGGGGGCATATTGTTTTTGTCTGTTTGTCTGTCTGAAATTCTTGCGTTTACCATGTCTGTGTCAGATACAGCTTAGATATTTGACTCGCATGTTGCTTGTGGCATGACTTTTCATTTGATACCTTGACCTTTTGACGTGATAATCTTGACCTATGAGCTGGATCTTTTCAAGGGAAATAAGCTTAAGAAACTATCTCTTTTAGAATATTCATATTTCACATGTGACATGATTTTTCCGTATTACAAGACATGATTTTTCCGTATGACAGAGACAATTCTATTGGTTCCACGACCTTTGACTCCTTGACCTTGACTTTCATAGCTGACCTCTCATTTAGAAGTCTAACAGAAACAAGAAAACTATTGATGCATAGCATCAGTTCGCCAGGAGAACAAAGATACCATGAAAATCATAGACATTATTAAGAAGGTATATATTTGGCATCAAATAATTTTTGAAATACGACAGTCGACGACGAGATGTTATCTTTAATTATTTCAAGGTCAAGTTGACTATTGGTGCCAGCTTTGTACCATTTTACTATGTATTTCACTGTACGTTTTCTCAGTATATCTTGATTTACACTGGAAATTGCAGGATGGAAGACACCATACATTTTTGTAGACAAAATATTTCATTTTCCATTTGTTCATGAATCAGCATAGGTTATGTACTTTTTAAGAGATTTCTTTTCTTCAGAACTACACAGGGGTATGTTTACATCATGATTACCAGAACGACAAGCGTGTTTCGCCCTTTGTGCATATATTTATTAATCAATTAGCTGGAACATATACTTGTAGGTTATTAAATATAAAAAATAGCAATCCAAGGAATGCTTGTGTCGCCTGCGAAGCGGTTTGATTATTATTCTAGAAAGTCAATCAAAATTATTGGTATCAGTAGAAAAGTCTTGTCAAATGAAATTCATTTGAAATATCAGACCTCTTAATTACAAATTAAAAGAAAAGAGTGTCATCATCTAGGTCAAGGTCACTATGTTAAAATTGGTAGCAAAAAGGTCTCATCATAAGAAATATAGAAGACCTATCACCTACCAATTAAAAAGGTCAAATAGCTAGGTCAGGGTCAAAAGGTAAAAAATTATAGTATGTGTAGAATGACATTGTTACAAGGAAAATACATGTGAAATATCAAAGCCCTATTACCTACCAATCAAAAGATATAGCCAATATTACTTTTCTTGAAAAGTAGATCAAATATCTAGATCAAGGTCAAAAGGTCAAATATTATGGTCTGTGTAGAAAGGTCTTGTCACAAGGAATACACATGTGAAATACCAAAGCCCTATCACTTACCAATCAAAAGATATATCCGTTCTTAATTTTTTTGAAAAGTAGGTCAAATATGTAGGTCAAGGTCAATAGGTAAAAAATTATGGTATGTGTAGACAGGTCTTGTCACAAGGAATACACATGTGAAATACCAAAGCCCTATCACTTACCAATCAAAAGATATATGCGTTCTTAATTTTTTTGAAAAGTAGGTCAAATATGTAGGTCAAGGTCAATAGGTAAAAAATTATGGTATGTGTAGAAAGGTCTTGTCACAAGGAATACACACGTGAAATACCAAAGCCCTATCACTTACCAATCAAAAGATATATCCGTTCTTAATTTTTTTGAAAAGTAGGTCAAATATGTAGGTCAAGGTCAATAGGTAAAAAATTATGGTATGTGTAGGAAGGTCTTGTCACAAGGAATACACATGTGAAATATCAAAGTCCTATCACTTACCAATCAAAAGATATAGTGAATCTTATCTTTTTTTCAAAAGTAGGTCAAATATCGAGGTCAAGGTCACAAGGTCAAAAATTATGGTATGTGTAGAAAGGTCTTGCCACAAGGATTGCACATGTGAAATATCAAAGTCCTTACACTTACCAATCAAAAAATATATCCATTTTTAATTTTTTTGAAAAGTAGGTCAAATATGTAGGTCAAGGTCACTAGGTCAAAAATTATGGTATGTGTAAGAAGGTCTTGTCACAAGGAATACACATGTGAAATATCAAAGCCCTATCACTTACCAATCAAAAGTTATGGGCTGTGACACCCAAAGTGTGACAGACAGACAGACGGACTGACGGACGGACGGACGGACGGACGGACAGACGGACAACGGACAAAGTGATCCCTAAGTGTCGCTATGCTTCGCAGGCGACACAAAAAAGAGTATATTTAACGTGTAGGTATTTATTTTGTTTTCCATACACACATTTTTCTAAACATTTTTTGTGTTCAAATTATACTTTTCTCTGTTTTCATTGTGTATCTATGGTAAACAAAGTCGCATTAATCCATGTTTCAAACTTGATTGGTCCAATACCTCGAACTTCTTCTCTTTGACATAGAAATCATTTGTGCACGCGTATCATACAACTACTACATGTAACTCCGATCTTTTGTTAAAAACTGCATATGACCAGTTTAAATATCAAAACCTATTTTCTAAAATGTTAAAACCATAGGACATTATAGCTGTCTATAACGAGTGAATCTCCAAATAAAAACAACTTTCACGAATGCGATGAGTCTTGAATTGTCCATTTTGGACTTGACTTCAAGACCGGCGTTAATAAAAACCTTTGAAAATATACCATATCTTTAGAACCATATAGCAGGTTATGTTTTGATATTTCAAAGGTGCATTTATTATTGCCATGATATAGTGACCTTGACCTTTGAGTTTGCCATTCTTTTAATACTTATGACAATACCTACGTGTTGTGTTCATAATTCACAGGTTCGTCTGTGTTCTTGTTGTGAACCTGATATTTTGTTTGAGTCCTTGACCCCCAAGGTATTTGACAATGGATGTGGTCATTGTCCCCTATATGACTCTGTTATCTTGTGAAGGTCAATTTTCAGAAAGTATTATTGAAAGAAATTATTTCTTTTTGCATGATAATCAGTCTGAGCGTTTGCCATGCACCGGATATTTCCTTGGAGCCCCTGACCCCCAAGGCTCTTAGAAAATGGGTGTGTCACTCAGGTGAATTTAACAAAACAAACCGTAAAGTATCAGTCTCGTTAGAGACTTCTGGTTTTTGTGATCAGATCTGTCATTTGTTACCGTAACCTTTGACCTAGTTACCGTAACCTTTGACCTAGTGACCTTACTCTTGAAAGTAAGACCCTCCTATCATAGTGAAAAGCAGTCGAAGGGACTTAACTTTCAGAAACACATCTTGTTGTCTTCGACCTAGGTTGTTGACCTAATTAAACCAGACTTGTCAGAATGACAACATAGCTCGCCGGTGGCAACCATATGTAAATTGCAACAACAACAACAACAAAAAGTAGGTAAAATTTCAAGGTCAAGGTCACTAGGTCAAAATTTATGGTACGGCATGAAAGGTCTTATCACAAGGAATGCACATGTGAAATATCAAAGCCCTATCACTTACCATTCAAAAAATATGGCCCAAGTTAAAGTTTTTGAAAAGTAGGTAAAATTTCAAGGTCAAGGTCACTAGGTCAAAATTTATGGTACGGCATGAAAGGTCTTATCACAAGGAATGCACATGTGAAATATCAAAGCCCTATCACTTACCAATAAAAAAAATATGGCCAAGGTTAAAGTTTTTCAAAAGTAGGTCAATCATCTCCAAGGTCAAGGTCACAAGGTCAAAAATGTTGGTATCCATGGAAACGTCTTGTCACAAGGAATACACATGTGAAATATCAAAGCCCTATCACTTACCATTCAAAAAATATGGCCAAGGTTAAAGTTTTTCAAAAGTAGGTCAATCTCCAAGGTCAAGGTCACAAGGTCAAAAATTTTGGTATCCATGGAAAGGTCTTGTCACAAGGAATACACATGTGAAATATCAAAGCCCTATCACTTACCATTCAAAAAATATGGCCAAGGTTAAAGTTTTTCAAAAGTAGGTCAATCTCCAAGGTCAAGGTCACAAGGTCAAAAATTTTGGTATCCATGGAAAGGTCTTGTCACAAGGAATGCACATGTGAAATATGAAAGCCCAATCTGTATTGGTTTAAAAGTTATAAGCAAGGTTAAAGTTTTTGTGCACGCGCACGCCAACGCCAACGCCAACGCAGACGCCGACGCCGGGGGTATGACAATAGCTCTCCGGACATTCGTCCCGGCGAGCTAAAAAATAAAACACCGCTAAAGACGGTATGGCCGGATTGCAAAGTAAGTTTTTGTCACAAACTTGGTCAAGGTAAATAGCTCAAATAATACAGCATAAATTGAAAGGTTTTGTCAGAGGCAACCTACATGTATAAAATAAAGTTTCTACTGCATACATGTTCCATAGATTTTGCTTAAACCAGGAACTTTAGCCAAAATCCTTAACTAGGTCAAAGTCCAAGGTCAAGGTCACTAGGTCAAATGTTACGGCATAAATTGAAAGGTCTTGTCATTGGCCAGCTTCATTAATGATATCAAGTTTCTACTGCATACAGTACCATAGATTTTGCTTAAACCAGGAACTTTAACCAAAATCTTTGAGTAGGTCAAAGTCCAAGGTCAAGGTCACTAGGTCAAATGTTACGGCATAAATTGAAAGGTCCTGTCATGGGCAAGCTTCATGTATAATATAAAGTTTCTACTGCATATAGTTACTTAGATTTTGCCTCAACCAGAAACTTTAACCAAAATCTTTAACTAGGTCAAAGTCCAAGGTCAAGGTCACTAGGTCAAATGTTACGGCATAAATTGAAAGGTCTTGTCATGGGCAAGCTTCATGTATAAGATAAAGTTTCTACTGCATATAGTTACTTAGATTTTGCCTCAATCAGAAACTTTAACCAAAATCTTTAACTAGGTCAAAGTCCAAGGTCAAGGTCACTAGGTCAAATGTTACGGCATAAATTGAAAGGTCTTGTCATGGGCAAGCATCATATATAATATAAAGTTTCTACTGCATATAGTTCCTTAGATTTTGCCTCAACCAGAAACTTTAACCAAAATGTTGACGGCAGACGGACGGACGGACAGACGGACGGACAGACGGACTTCGTCAATCTATAGGCCGGAATTGCTTTGCAATCCGGCCAAAAATGATAATATTGATACTATTAGCCTTAACAATTTTTCCCATGTTTTGTATGCGTTCAGAGTTGTAATCTTGACCTTTGAATTGAAAAAAAAATTATTTTGAATTTACCTACTTTTCTGAAAATTATTTTTCTTATGACAATGCCTACGACGGGACATTCCTGTTTCACTCATGTTATATCATATAGTTTCTATATCATATTTATACCAATATATCATATTTGTGTAGCATGCGTTTTTATCTATTCTTGCCACTTTTCTGATCGCAAGAAAAAATATTACGCTTGAGCATTCCTGAGTTAACATTCGTAATCGATATATTTTACGCTTGAAAATTTCAAAATAATGATACTTTTCCGCTTGATTAATAATAAATCATTATGATAAGTTTATGATACATTTTACACCAACTCTATTAAAATAGCCCCCCCAAGTGTATCAAGACCTAGCTTTTTTAGTGACAAGAGAAGTGCAGATGAACTTTACGCTACGTTTATCAATACATGCATGGGGCTTAGCGGGTGACAAGATAATGTGGCATTTACTTACAGGTTTTGTACCCATTAATTCGATAGTATGACAACAGTACGATTGTTGTGGACCGTAGCTTTTGTTATTTACGGTATTTGAATATCAAAGGCCTTTCTGGCGGCAACAAACGTTTTTACCTTGACCTTGGAGTTAGACCTTCTTTTGAAGAACAAACTTCTGAATGGTAAGTGATCGAGCTTTCATATTTGCATGAGTATTACCTTTCCATTGGTATAAAAACAATTCACTTATGACCTTGACGTTAGATTATGACCTGCTTTTTACTTTACAGCTTTTATACAGACAAAGATGTTTGTGTTTCTTGTCACCAAATCAAAGATTTATGGCATAGATTTTAGCTCACGGGGACGAAAAAGTCCGAAAGCTAATACCATACCCTCGGCGGCGGCGTCGTCGTCCGTAGACAAAACTTTAACCTTGGCTATCTCTCTTGAACTATACAAGAGGTAGGGCTTTGATATTTCACATGTAGGTTCCTTGTGATAAGACCTTCTATTTGAGACATTGACCTTTGACCTAGTGACCTTCACCTTGGACTTTGACCTACTTTTCAAAAACATTAACCCAGTCTATATCTCTTGAACTATAAGGGATAGGGCTTTGATAAGACCTATCATTTGAGACCATAACCTTTGACCTAGTGACCTTGACCTTGGAATTTGTCCTACTTTTTAAAAACTTTAACCTTGGCTACCGGTATATCTCTTGAACTTTAAGGTCTTTGATATTTCACTTGTAGATTCCTTGTAATGGGACCTTTCATTTGAGACTTTGTCCTTTGATCTAGTACCCTTGACCTTGGACTTTGACCTTCTTTTCAAAAACTGTAATCTGGGATATACCTCTTTTACTGTAAGGGGTAGGGATTTTATATTTCACATGTAGATACTTTGTGATGAGACTTTTTTGAGACCATGTCCTTTGACCTAATGACCTTGTCCTTAGATTTTGACCTTCTTTTCAAAATTTTTAACCTGGACTATACCTTTTTCGCTCGCCGGGACGAAGTCCGTAGAGCTAATGACATACCCTCGGCGTTGTCGTCGTCCGTAGACAAAACTTTAACCTGGGCTATATCTTTTCAACTATAAAGGGTATGGCTTTCATATTTCACATGTAGATACCTTGTGACGAGACCTTTCATTTGAGACCATGGCCTCTGACCGAGTGACCTTTGACTTTGACCTACTTTTCAAAACTTTAACCTGGGCTATATAAATTTTCTTCAACCATAAGGGGTAGGTCTTTCATATTTCACATGTAAATACATTGCGATGAGACCTTTCATTTGAGACCATGACCTTTGACCTAGTGACCTTGACCTTTGACCTTTTTTTTTCAAAAAAAATAATCTGGACTATATCTCTGCAAAAATAAGGGGTAGGGTAGGGCTTTCATATTTCATATGTAGATACCTTGTGACGATACCTTTCATTTAAGACCACGACCTTTGACCTAGTGACCTTGACCTTTGAGTTTGACCTATTTTTTAGAAAATTTACCCTGGACTATATCTCTACAACCATAAGGGGTAGGGCTTTCATATTTCACAAGTAGATACCTTGTGGAAAGACCTTTCATTTGAGATAATGTCCTTTGATCTAGTGACCTAGACCGTTGACTTTGACCAACTTTTCAAAACTCTAACCTGGGCTATATCTCTTGAACTATAAGGGGTGGGGCTTTTATTGTTCACATGTAGATTCCTTGTGATGGGACCTTTCATTTGAGACAATAACCTTTGACACAGTGATGTTGACCTTGGACTTTGACCTTAACCACTAATCTACTATTTTGTTACTCGTACTTTGGCTGTATCTTTAGCTCTCTAAGGGATGAGACTAAAATTTGATGCATAGAATGTCACGTCCCCTTCAGTGGAATTCTTCAGAGAACAGTTTACTCCTGCTGTTCTCAAGTCAATGTTCTGGGGTTTTTTTATCTTCAATTAACTGAAGTTATACTGATAGACGAAAGAAAAAAAAGATCAAGGACACAGAAAATGAATGGTCAAATCTTGTTCAGGCATTTTACTCCTTGTCTTGTCGCCGATTAATTATACAACTGATTGGTTTATGCCATAAGTCGTCAGTTTAAACTGTCAGTTACATATATCATAGTATTGTGACCTTTTTCTACTTAGTCGGTACCTACTGATCTTTGGTCAGCACGGTAGAGTGATCATTCCATTAAGCACCAACTAACGCTTGTAAAGCTCGAGCGGTAACAGACGTTTTACTATTTCTTACGATAAACCTTTGGTGTGAGTAGTGTTTACGAAACACTAGAGGGTATTCCCCGTAGGTAACTATGTATTGTGTGTAGGCCGAGTCAATCTCCAAGTGAAGTCAAGGTCAAACCTTGGTACAAAAAGAAGGAATGAAAAACATGCCACTTACCATTCAATTAAAATTCAAGGTTAAAGTTTCACAGTGGCGTATTTAGAAAGGGGGGCCAGGAGGCCCGCCCCTCCCCCTTTTTCACCCAAAGTTATTGATTCAGAGTACTCTTTTTATGCTTAATCTCTTTACTTTCAGGGAATTTTTCGGCTCGCTTCGCTCGCCGCACTTAATTTTTCATTAGCTGTCTATTTTTTCGTCTTCAACTTTCTTTGCCATCGTGTTTTATTTGATTCATATGTCATAAACATATACAAATTTAAAAATCAAAATATAAAAAATGCAATGATCGCTGTGCGATATAAGTCCCCTACCGGCGGCATAAATTTATGACTTGCATCTCTGTCCATCAGTTCATCATCTGCAACAACAGCCAAGAAAAGTCTGGGAAACTGAATTCACGAAATTTGCTAAGTCCAAGGGCCAATAACTCTTGTGAAAATTAGTCAATCTAAATTAAACTCAAATCTGCATCACACTATAATGTATTCACATACAAAAAATCAGTTCATTATCTGCATTAACAGGCAAGAAAAAGCCTGGAAAACTGCAAATTTCATGAAATTTGCTAAGTCCAAGGCCCATAACTCTTGTAAAAATAGACCAATGGAAACCAAACTCAAACTTGGTCTGTATCACACTGAGATGTATTCCTTTACCAAAAATCAGTGCATTATTTGCAATAGAACTGAAGAAAAGTCCGGGAAACTGAAATTTTCATAAAATTTGCTAAGTCCAAGGCCCATAACTCTTGTAAAAATAGGTGAATCTAAAGCAAACTCAAACTTGATCTGTATCCCATTGAGATATATCCAAATACCAAAAATGAGTTCAATATATGCAACAACAGCGGAAAAAAAGTCCGGAAAACTGAAATTTTCATAAAATTTGCTATGTCCAAGGGCCATAACTCTTGTAAAATTAGGTCAATCGAAAGCAAACTCAAACTTGATCTGTATCCCATTGAGATATATCCACATACCAAAAATGAGTTCAATATATGCAACAACAGCGGAAAAAAGTCCGAAAAACTGAAATTTTCATAAAATTTGCTATGTCCAAGGGCCATAACTCTTGTAAAAATAGGTCAATCGAAAGCAAACTCAAACTTGATCTGTATCCCATTGAGATATATCAACATTCCAAAAATGAGATCAATATATGCAACAATAGTAGAAAAAAGTCCGGAAAACTGAATTTTTCATAAAATTTGCTAAGTCCAAGGGCCATAACTCTTGTAAAATTAGGTCAATCAAAAGCAAACTCAAACTTGATCTGTATCCCATTGAGATATATCCACATACCAAAAATGAGTTCAATATATGCAACAACAGCGGAAAAATGTCCGGAAAACTGAATTTTTCATAAAATTTGCTATGTCCAAGGGCCATAATTCTTGTAAAATTAGGTCAATCGAAAGCAAACTCAAACATGATCTGTATCACATTGAGATATATCCACATACCAAAAATGAGTTCAATATATGAAACTACAGCGAAAAAAAGTCCGGAAAACTGAAAATGGGACAGACAGACAGACAGACAGACAGACAGACAGACAGACAGACAGACGGACAGACAGACCGAGAGGAAACTAAGAGTCCCCTTCGGCGTTGCCGGTAGGGGACTAATTAACACTTGAATAATTACCAAAGGCTTCATTTTCATGGGCCGATCTAACCATGTTGGACAGGTGGATAGTGGGGCTGCAATGTCCTTATCTTCCCAACCTTCCCCAATTGGTCAAACAAAAATAGAGCATGGAAAATGAGAGAGAGATTGTATTCTTATGACAGAATGTAACCATCCATTCCAAAAATTTTACGGTTCGCTCCGCTCGCCAATATAGAATAACATAACATGTATGGATGACTGAATTAAAAAAAAAGAAACCTTCAAATCTTAAAAATTTCCGACTCGCTACGCTCGCCAGTCTACCTTTAAACTAAAGTAAATGTATCAAGAAACACTATATCTTGTACATGCACTTGGCATGAACTCTACCCCCAATTGTTTAGATTATTCACGTTTGTCGTCGATTTTTTTTTTTTTTTTTTTTTTTTTTTTTTTTTTTTTTTTTTTTTTTTTGCTTGTCAGTTTTTCTGTGAACAATTTTCTTCGAGATGAACCCTTGGGTCCCCCTTTTCTGAAATCCTAGATCCACCACTGTTTCAGACTAAACAATCGAACTAATGGACAAACAAGACAAAAACAGTTTGTGCGCAGATCGGGGTATCACCAAATATGTGTTTACATGTACCGTTGATAAAGCTCCAAGGTCTATGCCAAAATGTGAGACAGTTGCAATATATATATATAACACATGGATATTCCCAATATACCGTCACAAAGTATCTCCGGACAAGATGGTGGGGACGGACGAAGGGACAAACAGACACCACGGCGTAGCACAATAAACTCACATTCTATGCAGGCGTAATAAAACTCGCCTTATATTTTCTATTAGTTATTTTTAAGGTGGCTCCCTACTCGAACCGTTATAGGTTTTCCTTATATGCATCAATCTGCTTATAACGTTTTACAATGGCTGGTGAGGGACGAGCCAGCGCATTGAAAAACACAGACAGAAGATCTTAAATGCCAAAAGAAGCAAAAGATGGTGTATCTATCATTGTCCACACCAATCATATAGTATAATATTTTAGTTGAAAATGTGATGAAATTATAAGCGGGTACCCTTATCTTTGTAGCCATATCTTGATCATTTTTAAAATTGTATACCTGTATGCGATTTTTTCACCATCTATATATATTATCGTATAAAATGATCCAATTTGAAGAAATTCCGTCTGTTGTTTTTTGCACAAAAATGTGATATACTATATATTATTTGTCGAAAATATGATAATATTATAAGGGGGTACCCCTATGTTTGGAGCCAAACCTTGATCATTTCAAAAATTGTGTACCTGTATGTGATTTTTTCTTCATCTACATACATAATTTTATGAAATATTACAAAATGAAAAAAATTCATCTGTTTTTTTTATGCAAAAAGTTTGATTTAGTACATATTCTTGGTCAAAAATGTTATGAAATTATAAGGGGGTATCCTAATGTTTGGAGATATATCATACTTAGATTTATGTCACAATATCATTTTATGTGTTGTATTTCTTCTATATGACTTGTTATCATAAAATAAAACAAAACAAATAAACATATCCGTATCATCACTGAATTTGGAGGGTTCAAAAGCATATGATGGATATTTGATATTTCTCAATTTTTAAGTGTTAGGGTACCTTTCTTTAATGTACTGTATCTTTAATGAAAACAAAATTACCTATCTATGTCTGTGTTCATTATGTCATTTTGACTATTATGTATAGGAAATAACCTTAAAATACAAAATTCATCTGTTAAATTCACGAGTAGGGACCCACCTTAAAAGAAAAAACAACTAGCTAGCCGTGGTTTATTGTCCAGTAATTCCACGAGTCGCGAAGCGGCGAGGTGATAATTTCATTGGTTCATTACTGGACAATGAATCACGGCTAGCTAGTTGTTATTTCTATTCTAATATAGTACGTGAATGGGCGGAGCATAGCGCACGGGAAGTTTGTTGGATATTTTGCACCAGGAGAGTTCTATGGTACATATAGGGAAAAAAATCAAGTCATACACTGCCATCCAAAAGTAAATATACAAATGGTAAAATCCCTATATGTTTGATATACGTAAATCTCAATTCTTCTCTATTTTAAGTAAGACTTTTTGAATGATATTTCAGAAATTGTCTAGTAACTTCTTGTTCCAAATTAAGACAAGTTTAATTTGAAATTCATTTTACTCAATTTTTTTTTTAATTTTTTTTTTTTTTGGAAAATCTTGAATTTCACCCCAAATTACAGAATTTTTATAATTCCTTATTTTGAAAAATATTTTTTGTGATAAAAAATTAGCATTAAACATTAGCACTAAGGTCCCTCATCATAATGTAGGTATTAAAACATTTATCCAAACACTTTTCTAGTAAATCAATGCATTTTAAAGGTATATATCAATTTATGGATGGTACATGTAGTGTATTAGAATAGGTTTTTTACTGTCCGTCTATGGAGTTTAAAGCCCATTGAAGGCGAGAAGAAGACGATATGAATATGGTATGATATTGTCAAATTAGAAAATATCACTACATATTCACTGAGTAAAATGTCCTTAATTGTTTCATTACATAGTGGACTTAATCATCATTTATTTGAGGTATCACTGATTACCAACAACTGCAGATATGTTCGAGTTCGTTTATAAATAGAAATTTCCCTCTACATGTAATGGTATTTCCACGGGATGTCTACAACTACATAAATCAATCGGATGGACGGACGGACAGACAGACAACGAACAACACAGCATTTACTGACATGGTGGTATAAATTCTCTATGCGATGGTCAATGACTATTAAACTTTCAACGACCGGACGGGCGAATGACCTTTTTTTTCCTCCGTTAAGTCTTAAGATTCGTTATTATTTCCTTGCCACTTTATTCATAAATAAATATAAAAAAAAATAAATAAATGTAATCATCAAAAAAGGTTACTGTCACCTTTATGAAAATCACATCACAACAGCAACACAAGTATTCACAGGTTCCTATGCACATGATTTATGTAATTTGATTTCAGCTTTCTCATATAAGTGAATGAACCTACATCTTGGTTTACATATCGGGAGATAAGTAAATTACGCAACTATTTCTTTTCGTAATTACAATACATATCAGTACACAGAAAAGTAGATATTAGAGGGATGTACGGGAGGGACATTTCCAGAAAATGCCGGTAAGTTATGTTAATCATGTTAATCACCCAATCATTGATGTAAAAAGACGTCATTTTTTATTATACGACGTTTACATTTTCACGCTGTCATGGATGTTAATCACCTAATCGAATCTTAGATGAAGGCCATGCTCAGGAGCGTAGCCGTAAAAACGCAGAATATGATCATGAGCGTAGCCACCCAGCCTGTATAACACGGGATATGTTCATGAGCGTAGCCACCCAGCCCGTATAACACGGGGTATGTTCATGAGCGTAGCCACCCAGCCTGTATAACACGGGATATGTTCAAGAGCGTAGCCACCCAGCCTTTCTTGTTTTTGACATGACAATACGGGTATTAACGGCACGCCTGTTTAACACGGGATATATTTATGAGTGTAGCCACCCAGCCTATCTTGTTTCCAACATCATAATAAGGGTATTAACAGCACATCGAGTGACTTTGTCATTTTCTATCGATTCTCCAAATATTCACGATTTATTCAAAATCATGTTACTCCTCCCTCTAAAAAGTAGAGGTTTTAAACAAAGTTTAACCGTGTAAAGTCAATCTATCGGCCTTGTGTTACAAAATGAGCTTCTCATGTATGTATGTACTAGTATATAAAATGGCAAGATCATATTGAAAAATTACATGTTCCCTTGTTATTTACAAGTTTTTTCTCTTGACCAAAATGGACTTTAAATGGAAACGGTCAAAAAAGAAATAATGTGTTATTGCAACAAGATCATACACCAGCCTTTTCTTTTTATTAAACTCGCGCTAAGATATCCATCATCTCACACCACACCACCATTCAAAACTAGGAGTCGCTGACAAGGCTGAAGCTCTCATCTAAGTGACACAACCATTTTCTAAGATCAAGTGTCAGGGGCTCAAAACATATACCAGATGCACAAGCGTAACAAGACATCAGTCTGAATATCATGCAAAAACCTCTTTATCAAATTATACTTTCTGAGAATTGGTGTTAACAAGATTACATAGAGTTGTATAGTAGAAAATGATCACACCCATTTCCCAAGACCCTGGAGGTCAGGGGCTAAAACGAAAAATTTTATGAATCGCAAGCGATGAAAGTCTCCTACTGGCATTAATCCATGTCCTTCAACTCTACCTTGACCTGTACTTGAACCAAAACATAAATTCAACATCGAAATAAGTTCAATATGTGTTTAAGAAAAAGGTCTGGAAAACAGGAAAATTTAATGAAATTTGCTATGAGGCCATACCTTTTGTAAGAGCAAATGAATCAAACCCAACTTCAACTTATTCTTTATCAGACTATAATGCATCTGCATACAAAAATCAGCTCAATATCTCTACAAGAACAGGCATGAAAAGACTGGAAACTGAGAAGTTCATGAAATTTGCTAAGTGCAGGGGCCATAACTCCTGTAGAAATGGGTCAATAAAATTGAAACACGAAATTGATTTGTATCACACCAAGATATATTCACATACCAAAAATGATTTCAATATCTGCAATACCATGGAAGAAAAGTCCAGAAAACTGAGAATTTCATTAAATTTACTAAGTCCAGGGGCCATAACTCTTGTAAAAATAAGTCAGTCAGAACCAAACTCGAACTTGATCTGTATAACACTAAGATATAATCACATATAAAAAATTATTTCAATATCTACAACAACAGCCGAGAAAAGTCTGGAAAACTGAGAATTTCATGAAAGTTGCTAAGTCCAGGGGCCATAACTCTTGTAGAAATAGGTCAATCGGAACCAAACTCGAATTTGATCTGTATCACATTGAGATAAACTCACATACCACAAATGAGATCAATATCTGCAACGACAGTGAAAAAAAGTCTGGAAAACTGAGAATTTCATGAAATTTTGCTAAGTCCAGGGGTCATAACTCTTGTAGAAATAGGTCAATCGGAACCAAACTCAAACTTGATCTGTATCACATTGAGATAAACTCACATACCAACCAGAAGTCTCTGACGAGACTGTAGCTCTCCTGGTTGTTTTGTTTTAAAACATAAATTTCCTTTAGAAAAAAACGGCAACAACCAACGACCATAGGGAGCAGGCGCTCTAACAAATTATAGGTAGCACAACAAAACAACATATCCATTAGACTGCAACTAGAATATCACTCATATAACTCATAATATCTGAGATATAGTATTTCAAAAAAGAATGCCACACCCATTTTCCAAGATCCTAGGGACCTGGGGCTTTTAGCTCAAATGAACTAACAATGACACAACAAGACTTCAGATCCATAATATTGCATGAAGAATAAACTCAAAATCATTAATACATATGTAGCTTATGAAGAGTAGAGAGCACAATTATATAGGGAAAAAAATGACCACGCCCATTTTCTAAGACCCTGGGAGTCTGGGGCTCAAACAAAATATCAGGTGCACAACTAGACCACAGACCCTTTATATTGCAAAAAGAATTAAGTCTCCATCATTTTTAGTGTCAGAGGAGCACAAGTATATTGGGGAAAATAAACACACCCATTTTCTAAGACCTTGCAGATCAGAGGCTCAAACAAAATATCAGGTGCACAACTAGACCACAGACCCATCATATTGCAAAAAGAATAAAGTCTCCATCATTTATAGTGTCAGAGGAGTTGTGAGCACGAGATTTCATAGATTTTCATAACCACGCCCATTTTCTAAGACCCTGGGGGTCAGGGGCTGAAACCAAATGTCAGATGCACAACAAGACCACATACCAAGTAGGACGCAAAAAGAATTAACTTTCTATCTCCTATAGTTTCAGAGGAGTTGCGAGCACAAGAATTGTTTACGGACGGATGGACGGACGGATGGACGGACGGACAGACGCCGGACAAAGGGTGATGACATAAGCTCAACTTGTCACAGACCAGTAGAGCTAAAAATCACTTGTATATTCGCGATGAAAAAACATAGGGTAATAAAAAAAACATAGCTCGCCTATACAGGTTTTTGTCAGAAACCAGGTTAAAGTTTTTGAAAAGTAGGTCAAAGTCCAAGGTCAAGGTCACTAGGTCAAAGGTCATGGTCTCAAATGAAAGGTCTCGTCACAAGGTATCTACATGTGAAATATCAAAGCCCTACCCCTTATAGTTCAAGAGATATAGACCAGGTTAAAGTTTTGTCTATGGACGATGACAACGACGACGCCGAGGGTATGGCATAAGCTCTCCGTACTTTTTCGTGCCGGCGAGCTAAAAAGGGTTTACGTACTGTACTTGTAGATACGAGGGTTGTCCCAGAAAAACGTAGACATTGCTCACAATTCCTTTATTTAGCGTTAAATCTAAACAAGATTTTCCCAGATGTAAATTTATTAGTATCTGGGAAGCATAACTTGTTAATGGTGTTGAAATCTGTCGTAAATGTTGAAAATTAATTAAATTATTAGAAGAGCGGTTAGACCATACCGGAGCAGTCCGAAATTTTCCTGCGCCAAAAAAGAATCGATAACAAAACCTGTTTAATACTTATCAATGCATGAATAAATAGTACTAAAAGTCTAATCAACAGAAAGAACTGATTTTAGCGGGTACATATATGCTATATTTTCGTGAATGAAGTAATAAACAATTTAATTATGAAGAAATTTATAAAGCAATCCCACATCAATCATTCAAAAGACAGCGACGTCAAGTTTATTAGCGGAGCAGTAAATGGTACTAGATATTGTGTTGATTGTGGATTGACCCCTTTTTAGACAAAGTAAGAAATGAAAACATCAGAAAAGTATGGTAAGAGTATTAGTATACATGTAGATTCTATGTACAAGAGATTTGCCGACAAATTGACAGACAAAACTAAACGAGGGCACAAGGAGAGGGGCGATATTCAGACAGTAAATTTGGCGAGAAACGTCAATGATGAAGACCGGCATCGAACAGTAAAAGAGATAGAAGAGAGGGTCCATATAAGTAAAGTTACTTTGCAGAAAATCCTGTCAAATGGATTAAATATGTATCTCGTTTCTACTTAATGAGTGCCAAAGTCTATTATCAAATATATGAGATGAATTTATGAGTTGCTTCCTTTAGGCAGTCGCTGGAATCCATGACGTTACATATCATGCGCCAGTGGACGTCACCCTACATCTTTATTTCTTCTATAAAAACTTTACTATTGAAGATAAATTATTGATTGTTCATGTACAGAAGCCAATTTGTATGTAAAAATTATCAGTGCAAAGTTTATATAAATGCAACCCTTTACAACTTTCTTATTGCCGATGTCTACGATTTTCTGGGACAATCCTCGTACAGCGCAATGGAGAAGTGATATTTTGAGAAAACAGAAAAATATCACTTCACTGTAGCGCTGTAACTACACTACTTGGGGTGCATTAATTTCTGTTGCGGCTCATTGTTTTGGCTCAGGACCCATTGGTCAAATTTCATCAGGTCCAGAAGACCCATTTAGATCAAATAGTAGATTAATCTCTGCACTGCAGCAAATGATTGAAACTGATGATGTGTTTTGTTTTTAATCAGTGGTTTATCCTCTGATAATATAGTTGTATTTAAGATAAGCTGTATCTCCTACCAAGGTCCCATCTGTTCTCCAGCTACGGGGAACTAAAACAGCAAGAGTAGACCTTCGGCTACCTGCCACTGAGGTGATTGTCTCGTGTGACGGCATGTAAAAGGTGAATGGAAATACAGACCATACCATGCATTACATACATCACACCTTCCCTGCATATTCTTGATGTCGGACTGGTCACATGAACAAATTTCCGCCATGTTTACAGGGGGATGTGCCTCTAGATTTTTCACTGTGCCCTATGAAAAATCCATAATTTTGTTTGCTCCTTCTTCAAATCTCGTTTTATATTTGGGTTTTGAGGAGCCAAGAGCTGATTCATCAATGGTTCCTTCAATGAATTCTAGTAGATTTTTCCTTGATATAAACGTTCGATTCTAGATATTAAGCAATTTCCATACACTATGCTCTATGATAAACACCGAGTTTATCCCCCAACTATTTTCGGAACTGCTCTGTTCTTATCTCTGAACCTTTGCATGACACTTTGTGCGACATCACGCCGACATAGAGAATACTGAATACACTTACATACAGAGCATGGTAAATAGTGTGAGGAGTAAGGGAAAAATTTGAAATGTCTCGTTATATTGCCATGTCTGCGATACCTACTAACCTAGTGGGTGTGCTCCAAATAAACTGAGACCGCTGAGACTCATACATAGAGAAGAAGACTAGCAAGCAGTTTGGAAAATATCTGCTTGACAAGGACTAGACTAGCGAAATTTCTAGTATCTATGGGCCTTGGACCAGTGAGTTTTCATGAGGACTGGTTAAGATTGGGTTTCAATCAGCAATTTCCCCTCATCGTGAACTCACCCTTTTGCAATGAAATTGTACGATCGCTAGATTTCGTTTGAGGTTCAAAAATCAATTATTTGAAAGATCTAAACAGGTAATTATCATAAGAAAGTTAAGACACGATCATCATTCGTGGAATGTTATCTATGAATAATTACACGGACGGAATTGACTCTGACTGATGTACAAATCTGTTAAAACTCACCATCAGAGGCTATAACTATGGGATTTTCTAATGATGATGTCATTTCTTTTGTCAATTGTTGAACAATTTCATCAAATCTGCCCCATATGGCCAGTCATCATTATTCATTACTACGCATAATTCCACTTCTCTTTTTCTTTCCAAGACAGGAAGTTCAGACAGCTGTTGGTCACGTGACATTTTCTTCAGTTTTATTTTGTTTTTGTTTGGGCTAGTTTTTAGAAAAATGTTCAAAGTTCGAATGAATAAGGCTTATGTGAATATACATAGAATAATTAATTGGTGTCAGTACATAGTGCGGAATGAATGATTGACATGGGCGGATATAGGATTTTTTTCAGGGGGGGGGGGTCTTTCAGTCCGATTTTTTTTTGTTCAAAGAGCAAAAAAAAAAAAAAAAAAGCGCACACCGGAAAATAAAGTCCTTGATTAATGATTGTCAGTTCAGATTATAATCATAAAGAGAACAGATGACTGGCGAGCATCTCGGTAACAAAGAATTCCTTGCGCATAAAACATTAATATACCGTCAAATATAAGGATCTGTCACAGTCAATCTTATTAAAACGCGACTTGAACTTCCGTTCCTCTACGATACTCTCCACGTACGTGGAGAGTATCGTAGAGGAACGGAAGTTCAAGTCGCGTTTTAATAAGATTGCTGTCACAGTATGTTGCACCTCTCTTACTTATATTCCACCCCACACATGGACTTTCAGGACATGTTTTAGTACTTGTACATGAACTGCTGTTGCATGTCGTGGGCGGTAGCATGTCACTCTGTGTCCAATGCAGTTGAACTTTGCACTCGTCGGTGGATAAGTACGTTTTCGAGACTGTCGTTAGTGGATATCAGTTCCTTACAAAATTGGTATCATTGGGGTAGGGTGGGGGTCTGGAGCTATATGTTCATCCCTTTTTCTTTTCCGTGATTCTAACTGCTTTCAGAGAATACTGATGATTGCTGAAATCTTATCTCTTTTATTTTATTGAATGTTGATAAAAGTGCAATACATTTTTTTATTCGAAAAAGTTACGAGAATGCCCCCGCCCTTTTTCCAAAATGAAAAAGCCAACAGAAAGCTCACGGTAACAAACCTAGAATTCCTTTTCGATAAAAATGTAATCTGTATATATATCAACTGTGACTTTGAGCTTTGATCCATTTGTGGCCCTTTCAACAATGATTCATGACTACTCACACACAAAGCTAAAAAGTTTTCTATTTTAGTTATTTCATCCGACAAACTGTGACTACGGGAGTTGATATCAAACCTCATCATAAAATATGTTGGGCGGATTTCTCCAGCGATCAAACATAAACACGTTTTAGCCAAGAAACACGGACTATTCTTTTTCGAATTCCCAATACTTTTCATACTCAGTTCAGGTATCCTGCTTTTTATCCTTCTGTTTTTGATACTACCTTATGGTTAGATGGCTTTAACTGGAATAGGAAAAGTCGGAGGGATTAGCGCATGTTATCCAGATAACCACTCCATCTGCTACTAATATTGCAGAAGCCCTAACAAAGACGGCTACGGATGCATGTTGCTCTCCCCTTTTTATGTGTTGCCTTCTTTTAATGATCTCCTTGCTTAATTTGTTCATTTGTCAGATTTTCATCTCCGACTATTTGTGCGGTTGTTCAGAACTTCTTGTTTGTCGCATTCTACCGAAAGTGACATCAATGGATATACAATATATTACTTATATAACTCGATCACCACAAGTTCTGCTTATTTTTTCCTACATTATTTATACTGTACTTAGTATGGACGCGAACATTGTTTAACATTCGCATACATTATATGGGTGTATCGTGCACTAAGGTTTTACCAGTACGCTTGCTCTTAGATGAAAATGACACTGTTTATTACGAGTTGTCAAGAATAAACTGCATTGTGTTGACAGAAGAATGAGCTGATCCATAATACATGAATCTTCTATGTAACTTGTTATACCTGCTTTAATATGAAAACTGATTCACAAAAACTTAATAACAGGAAACCGTGTTCCAAGAATATCAAAAGAATTATATATAAGTACAACATCTGTCTACGAGATTACTCACATGTTTTTTCGAATAAGATTGATATTTTATATGAATACATGGTAGACTAAATGATCCAGTATCTCCGTGCCGCTATTAGCGGCAGCGGAGAGACTGGATCATTTAGTCTAAATACATGGCTATTTTTAATTTGGCATTCTTCGGTGGTGATTTGTTTTTTTTTTTGTCTTACTTTTGAGTTATGTTCCTTGAATTATTTCGACCTTAAATCCACATATAATCAACTTTTTAGTACTATTAAAATCATATCCCCACACATGTCAACTCTCCCTCTTTTGGAGGGAAACTCCTTCTTTTTGACCTCATCTTCCTCCTTGGCATTCCTCCCTCAAGGGAGACAAAAATCTCCCTCTTTGTGGCCCAATCACCCTCTTTCGGCATATTTACCAAAAAGAATAACTCTAGATAGCCACATTCAGAGCATTTTATGAGAAATTGCATGACAAATTGCAAGAAAAGATGTATAGATTGATACTTGTTTCATTGTTTATAAAATGTTTTTGCATTGAAAGATGTCAGCAAAATGAAATTATTTAAAGTCGCAATTCATTTAAAATGTAGAAAAATGGGTTCACGCACAATCTCCCTCTTTTACAAGTGCCAAGGAGGGAGATATCCCTCTTTGTAAGATTTCAAGGTTGACAGATATGTATCCCACCCATCCTGCTACGTCTTTCAGTACATTTTTGGAGAAAGTAATTTTCACACTCTTTGGTCATAATATATTGTTTAGATTGAGGATCACTGACGAGGGTTGAGTACCCGAAACGTGCATGTCTGGTCCATGCTGCAATTTTTAAATGATTTTATTGAATTTGAAGACGTTTAATTAACATTTGATCCACGTGGTGAGTGTCACTGCTAGTAGACCAGGAGTCCCCGAGGGCAAATTTCTAAAACATTGGCCCTGTAGCATCATATCCCACTCATCCTGCTACGTCTTTCGGTATATTTTTGGAGAAAATAACTTTCACACTCTTTGTTCATATTACATTGTTTAGATTGAGGATCACTGACGAGGATTTAGTACCCGACACGTGCATGTCTGGTCCATGCTGCAAATTTATCTGTTCTTAAATGATGCTATTGACTTTGAAGACGTTTAACATTTATACGCTATTTTAATGTTGTAAATGGGGAAAAAGAAGTGTTGCAACTGCGGCCAAAGAGAAGCCAAATGGACTTAACATTTAAAATGTTTTTATGTTATGGACAACGAATCCTGGTACGTCAAATCATAAAGATACAGAGATGCCAAAGTTTGTGGTTCTCGTGGTGCTTCCTTGTATTATATCAATGTTTCAGACAGTGTTCTCTTCAAAGGCGCCCTTTAAAAATGAAAAATATAGTCTAAAACCATCGATGGGCATAAGGGAGTGTATGTATCTCCTATCATTTTGATGATGACTTGTTTTCAAGTGAGCAAAAGCAAGACAACACACACGTTCTAAACAATGAGTAGACTAAGCATTGCCTTTGACTATGACAAAGTCAAATGATGTTTATAGCCAGATGACGTTTTTAAAAGTTTTGAGACGATATTGACCACGCAATCGTGCTACGTTTTTAAAGCATACGCTCTTTTTCAAAATCCAATGTTCAAACGTAAGCATTTACATTACTAGTAGATTCCCCATGTTAAATGCCCACTAGGCAACTAGAATTATATTCCAATAACTTAGGTTTTTATTGTGACGTCATGTCCAAGTTTTGCACATAGGGAGAATTTACCAACGTTAAAATACATTTGATATGTGCGAAGTGCATGCAAATAAAAATGACAGTTATTTAGAATAAATGTAAATATAAGTAACGACTGTCTTACTTTTGATGTTCATGGGTGTATAATTCTGGTTGGACACGTGCAAATTTTCCAAGAATCGCTTCGAGATTCACGGAATTTGCACATGACCAACCAGAATTATACACCCATGAACACCAAAAGTAAGACAGTCATTTCTTAAAGCAAAGTTGTCCAACTAGTATCTAGTTGTAGGATTGTGGCTAAATGTTAAACGTCTTCAAATTCAATAGCATCATTTATAAACGGACAAATTTGCAACATGGACCAGACATGCACGTTTCGGATATTTAACCCTCGTCAGTGATCCTCAATCTAAACAATGTAATGTGACCAAAGAGGGTGAAAATTAAAGTCTTGCCATTTCAGTGCGTCAATGTACAACCTTTTCTTGCTAGTTCAATAGATATTCTTTAAATGTGGATATAGCATCAAACAATAGTTTAACAGCCCTCATCTACATAAACTAATGTCGGACCTCATCTACATAAACTAATGTCGGACCTCATCTACATAAACTAATGTCGGACTTCATCTACATAAACTAATGTCGGACTTCATCTACATAAACTAATGTCGGACCTCATCTACATAAACTAATGTCGAATCTCATCTACATAAACTAATGTCAGACTTCATCTACATAAACTTATGTCGGACTTCATCTACATAAACTAATGTCGGACTTCATCTACATAAACTAATGTCGGACTTCATCTACATAAACTAATGTCGGACCTCATCTACATAAACTAATGTCGGACCTCATCTACATAAACTAATGTCGGACCTCATCTACATAAACTAATGTCGAATCTCATCTACATAAACTAATGTCGGACTTCATCTACATAAACTAATGTCGGACCTCATCTACATAAACTAATATCGGACCTCATCTACATAAACTAATGTCGGACCTCACCTACATAAACTAATGTCGGACCTCATCTATATAAACTAATGTTGGACCTCACCTACATAAACTAATGTCGGACCTCACCTACATAAACTAATATCGGACTTCATCTACATAAACTAATGTCGGACTTCATCTACATAAACTAATGTCGGACCTCATCTACATAAACTAATTTCGGACCTCACCTACATAAACTAATGTCGGACCTCATCTACATAAACTAATGTCGGACCTCATCTACATAAACTAATGTCGAATCTCATCTACATAAACTAATGTCGGACTTCATCTACATAAACTAATGTCGGACTTCATCTACATAAACTAATGTCGGACCTCATCTACATAAACTAATGTCGGACCTCACCTACATAAACTAATGTCGGACCTCACCTACATAAACTAATGTCGGACTTCATCTACATAAACTAATGTCGGACTTCATCTACATAAACTAATGTCGGACTTCATCTACATAAACTAATGTCGGACCTCATCTACATAAACTAATGTCGGACCTCATCTACATAAACTAATGTCGGACCTCATCTACATAAACTAATGTCGGACCTCTTCTACATAAACTAATGTCGGACTTCATCTACATAAACTAATGTCGGACTTCATCTACATAAACTAATGTCGGACCTCTTCTACATAAACTAATGTCGGACCTCATCTACATAAACTAATGTCGGACCTCATCTACATAAACTAATGTCGGACCTCATCTACATAAACTAATGTCGGACTTCATCTACATAAACTAATGTCGGACCTCATCTACATAGACTAATGTCGGACCTCATCTACATAAACTAATGTCGGACCTCATCTACATAAACTAATGTCGGACTTCATCTACATAAACTTATGTCGGACTTCATCTACATAAACTAATGTCGGACTTCATCTACATAAACTAATGTCGGACTTCATCTACATAAACTAATGTCGGACCTCGTCTACATAAACTAATGTCAGACCTCATCTACATAAACTAATGTCGGACCTCTTCTACATAAACTAATGTCGAATCTCATCTACATAAACTAATGTCGGACTTCATCTACATAAACTAATGTCGGACCTCATCTACATAAACTAATGTCGGACCTCATCTACATAAACTAATGTCGGACCTCACCTACATAAACTAATGTCGGACCTCATCTATATAAACTAATGTTGGACCTCACCTACATAAACTAATGTCGGACCTCACCTACATAAACTAATGTCGGACTTCATCTACATAAACTATTATCCCGCCTCTGGCAAATTTCTTGCAATCTGATTGGTCGAGAAGAACCAAATATTATGTTGTATTATTTTACTAGCAGGATATTATTTTAATATCCTGCTTCTACTAAGACGCTTTATGCTTTTGACGTCACCAAAATGCTTTAAAATATGTTGACGTAACATACACAAACCAAAAGCCATCAGCGGGATAAATTCGTTATACAGTGTTTTACAGGGGAGATACAAAAATATATTGGGTCGATGAAAAAAGTTGTATTGGGCTCGGCTTCGCCTCGCCCAATACAACTTTTTTCATCGACCCAATATATTTCTGGATCCCCCCTGTAAAACACTGTATAACTAATAATGTCGGACTTCATCTACATAAACTAATGTCGGACCTCATCTACATAAACTAATGTCGGACCTCACCTACATAAACTAATGTCGGACCTCATCTACATAAACTAATGTCGGACCTCATCTACATAAACTAATGTCGAATCTCATCTACATAAACTAATGTCGGACTTCATCTACATAAACTAATGTCGGACTTCATCTACATAAACTAATGTCGGACCTCATCTACATAAACTAATGTCGGACCTCACCTACATAAACTAATGTCGGACCTCATCTACATAAACTAATGTCGGACTTCATCTACATAAACTAATGTCGGACTTCATCTACATAAACTAATGTCGGACCTCATCTACATAAACTAATGTCGGACCTCATCTACATAAACTAATGTCGGACCTCATCTATATAAACTAATGTTGGACCTCATCTACATAAACTAATGTCGGACCTCATCTACATAAACTAATGTCGGACTTCATCTACATAAACTAATGTCGGACCTCATCTACATAAACTAATGTCGGACCTCATCTACATAAACTAATGTCGGACCTCATCTACATAAACTAATGTCGGACCTCATCTACATAAACTAATGTCGGACTTCATCTACATAAACTAATGTCGGACCTCATCTACATAAACTAATGTCGGACTTTTGAAGGTTATAGACGAAAGATTTAATATTTTGCAAAATTATAACACAGAGTTTTCATAATTTGATTTGTCCTTGTTATATATGATAATTTATAATTCTTCAAAACACTATAAAAGCATTGCTGACACCAGCAATATTGCACAGTTATATCCAGAAACATAAGGTTGACGCCTAGTCTGTTATAGTGATGTATCTGTTCACACTGCGTGTTCAGACTACATGTCAGTTGGCGATTCTTTTACATTGACAAATTTGGAATTTTGACATCATTTCTTACAAAATAAGGGGTGTATCCTGTATTTGCCATATTTTGTTTCATAAGTTTCTCGGAAAAAATATTTGTTATTAATTTTTGAAAAGCTACTGCTATTGAGAAATATGGATAGAGGTAAATCAAAATTAATGTTCTCCCTTCAGGAATGAGATGGACCTCTAATCTGGTAAATCTATTGGTTAGTATATTGCAGAAAATTATACAAGTGTACATTCTTATATAATCAAGTTTATTAACGGAAAACGAAAATGAAGTTACAATCATTAGTCGAATGCAACACACTTGAGACTTGGGAAACAACTTGAATAATTGGGCTTTTTTATACAGTGCAAATAAATGGTCCTTGAGTAAGACAGGTGAAAGAAATGAACTTTCCCCAACGTATGATAATAAGAAGGTGAAATGTTCCATAAATGAAATTTTGGCACAAATAATATTTTTTTCTGGACGAGTGACTCAATGACATTAACTGTCCCGCTTTAAACTTTATAAGTTTTTTGAAAATGGGCTAAGGATTCATTGAGATCGTCATAAGGGATTCTTTAAGATTTATATATATATAATTACAAAGAAAATTGCTATTGGTTTATAAAAATTGAAAGTTAGAAATAAAAAAAAAATAGAGATGAAAAGTTAGAAATATAAAATTAGAAATTGAAAGTCAGAAATAAGAAATTGAAAATTAGAAAGAAGAAATTAAAAGTAGAAACAAGAATTTAGAATTTCTAACAGGAATTACAAAAATAAAATTCTGAAGTTAGGAGTAAGAAATGGGAAATGAGAAGTTAGAAATAAGAAATATACATTTAGAAGAAGAAATAGAGATTTACAAATTGAATTTCATGAAAGAAAATTAGAATATGTATAATAACAATATAATTTATATCGACAAATTAAGAGTTACAAACCAAGAATTTTCACCTTTTTGGCGTTCCATATAAAAATACATATGTTGTGAAAGAATGAATGTCAATTTCGTTTAGTCAGTGTTCTCATAATGTTATTGATTTTTAAGTTTTTTTCCACCGATGTTAGTTTTGTGAATTTCATTTTTATACCATGGGTGTTATGTGTATTTCACGGTGATTTCTGTTTAGATCTCCATGATCGTTTCCTGTTTTTACATGGTCATTTACTTATACGTTAGATTGTTCTCTACGAGTGACATGATCATTTATTTGGGGGGGGGGGGGGGGGGGGGGAGTATTATTAAGAAATAACAACTTGCTAGTCATGGTTTATAGTCCAGTAATTCCCCGAGTCGCATGATCCTATAGCGCTTATAGGGAGAAAATCTCAAGTCATATTAGAATGGATTGTTTTGCCCTTTTATGTGTGATAAGAGTTGGAAACCTTGTTTTTTCTTCACATTCTGTTCGTCACCAAATGAGATATAGAAGATCCTGGCGACAATTTCAACAGCATTCACAATAGAGCACCAAATTGAACATCGATGGACCCCTAGCAAGCTAGAGGTGGGACCAGGTGCCCGGGAGGAGTAAGCATCCCCTGTTTGACTAGTCGCACCCGCCGTCGATGTTCACGCACGAAACTGAAAGTTCACAAAACATGCACTTGCCGAGGCTATGTCTATATAGAAAGTGCTATGGCGACTATATCAGGGAAAGACATTCAAAACACTTACAGTCAAATCACTTCAGACGTCTGCTCTGTTCGATCACACATTTCAACAAATAAAGCTAAGTAATAGAGTTAACTTGTTTGACGTACTCTCCATCAATAATCCTACCATTCAGGATTACCTTGGCGCCATCTATCCCAGTGAACTGGAAAACAAAGAAAAAAAAAAAACGAGAGCAACACTTCAGCCCCTTACCAGACTTACTACTATCGATCAGTGACAACGATCAGTTGAACATCTCTCTTTATGATAATCGAGAAAATTTAATTTCATCTTCACAAACGTCCCCTTTATGTACAGCAACATTCCCTCCTCGCCTGCCTATGACGTATTTATTTCACAAGTAATACGCTATACAAGAGGAGTTTGCTCTATATACGAGAACTTCATGTTGAGGACAAAGAGGCTCGCCTGTAAGCTGCATGCTCGATTTTATTTAGGGAATCAGCTTAAGATGTCACTGAGGGTCATTTTGTCATTGACTTGCTCCATGTTATTTAGGGAATCAGCTTAAGATGTCACTGAGGGTCATTTTGTCATTGACTTGCTCCATGTTATTTAGGGAATCAGCTTAAGATGTCACTAAGGGTCATTTTGTCATTGACTTGCTCGATTTTATTTAGGGAATCAGCTTAAGATGTCACTGAGGGTCATTTTGTCATTGACTTGCTCGATTTTATTTAGGGAATCAGCTTAAGATGTCACTAAGGGTCACTTTGTCATTGACTTGCTCGATTTTATTTAGGGAATCAGCTTAAGATGTCACTGAGGGTCATTTTGTCATTGACTTGCTCGATTTTATTTAGGGAATCAGCTTATGATGTCACTGAGGATCATTTTGTCATTGACTGTTCAAGAAGGATGTGGAAGTATTCATTTATTTGCTTTGGTTCTTGTTTTATCCTGATTTTTGTATGCCTTCGATTAATGATTTTCTGAATTATCGATTTGTACTGTGTATTGGGATATGATCATTGTTCATATTTGTCATTCTTAAGACCGTCTTTGATTTGAATGAGAATTTTCGTCAGTAAACTAGAAAGGGGCATTGCGAAACACAGGAAGCAGAATCTTCCCGGATACCTGATCTTATTTCCATTGGCTCTAACTTCGTTTTTGTTTCTCTACAGAATGTTTTGGGGTTTTTTTGTTATTCTCCTTGTGTCATATGTTGTTATTTTTGAATCTTATTTGGGTTTGATGTTTGCCTTTCACTGCTTTCAATCTTGAGAAATTGTGAGAATTGCACAATATTGATAAATTCATACGTTAATTACTGTATGTTTGTTAAGAGGGTTGTGCGCACGTAATCCAGGATAACCACACCGTCTGCTACTGACGAGGCAGATGGCCGTCCTAAGTCGGCACCGTTTACCCATTGGTCTCGTTGGTTTATGTGTAGTCATTTGTGTTTTATGTTTTTCTGTGATTTGACGTTCATTGTACTACTGCGTCTCTTTCTGTGCGTGTCATTTTTGTGTTTTACAGTGGGTGTTTTGGGAGGTTGCTGTTGATGCTGCAACTAGGTGTTGTTGGAGATCCCCTCCTTTCTTAAGCGTATTACTAGTAATTACTTCTTTCCAGCTCTGTCGCCCTTTATCAATTTACAATATCAATTGACACCATGTATATTATTTTGTCATTAAACTTATTATTTCATCCAAAAATATAATCGAAATTAAAGGAGGTTAACATCTTAGCACCATCCCTCCAATGCTATTTTGAACAGATTTTATTTGGATATATGCTACCGAATCGACCCTACAGGAAATTTGGAGCCGCGTACTCTCTGTAAAGCACATCGCCAAATTTAAGTTCAAAACATAAAATCAGAGGACGCTACTGAAATGAATTTTGGCGGCATATGAATAGTCTGAAGATCACTTTGAATGGAAGCATCATTGATGAGGATTTAATAGCAGTTCTCTGTAAGGACCAAAATAATTTCAATAGCACGTGGAAACAGTATGTCTCCAATTTTGGAGATTTTTGGTGTGGAAGGTGTATATGATGTTCTGAGACAAAAATAAACTTTCTTTTTACATATCAAGTTTTCGTTGCCATGGAAACCATGTTTGAAATTTTACGCATCGGTAGAATACTTGTAACATGGCATTTTCACAAGGCTCGTTTCCATGGTAACAGCTATTGAAGTCAACTGAAAATTCCTTAATTTTTCTCTTTGTATCTTTAATAGTATAAATATTACACAAGAAGTATGTTTCTGCCCGCTATTCTCTTTGTCAATATGCTCAAAATGTAGGCAAAAACCTGTTTTGAAGAGGCCCTTTTTAAGACCGAAAAAGCTCCTAATTTACCATGATTTCGCTCAAATTTAAGGGCAAATAATCTGAAATGTCAGGCTAACTTGATTTCTTCTGCCAATTATCTTTAAAGTTTAATCCTCGATCTTTAAGAAAATGTAAAAATTTGAGTGGGACCTCTTCACAATTTTATTCAAAAAGGTATAAAAAATGGTTACCATGGTGACATTCTGGTCAGTGCTATTACACAAAGAGTAATTTACTGGTAAATTTTCAGCTGTCCGTTATATATTTTTAAGCATTTTTTATCAGTGCATATAAAAGAGCATTATTGATTAAAAAAATCACCTTAAATTTTTTTCAAGGTCACAGGACCCAATGTCAAGGTCATCTTGAATGTAATTCACAAAATTTGGCAAAATTCTGTGATTTTTCAAAAATATCAGAGGCAGTTACTTAAAAATAATGTGGTATTGAGTAAAACAAACACATACATAGTGAATTTGGATATATCCCCTATTTATTGACCAAAGTTGCAAAAAATTTCAAAATCAATGACATCCTTGATTTTTAGCTAGTATTTCATACATACATATAAAAAAATGTGAGATTATCATGATTTTTGTCTGGGGCTTATTTTTTAGGAGAAATGTTCTGAACTAAAAATTGTAATGTTTTTCCATCTATCGGTCCTAATTTTAGAAATAAGTATTTTGGATACAAATATATGGCAGTCAAGCCTAAATTTAGTAACAATAAATAACAACAAAAATGCAAATTTTATTGAAATTGGAACCTATATTTTGAATTGACCTTGAACTTAGAGTCAATGACCTTGACAAATTTTGGAAGTGCTCAAGTAAAGAATAATTTCTTCTGTTGTCCTTACATAAAGCTTAAGCAATATAAGTTATTTAAACCATGCTAAAAATCAATTTGAAAAGATATAGTCACCATGTGTCAAATGAAAAGTTGCCATGGCAACCATTTTTGACCTCAAAATGTAGGAAAACAAAACAAGGTCCCAATTATTTTTTTCAGTGATTATATTTGTCACATGAATCTGTTTTGTTCTGACAACAGTGATGGTGTTATCAGCCTGACATTTTGTGTTATTTTTACGTAAAAATGGTAAAAATTGGACAAAATTAGGCCTTGATTTTGACCTTATTTTATGGCAATTTTTGACTGATTTTGATTTGATAGGATCCGCCTAATTGAAAGAAATGTAAAAAATTTGTTGTTTTTTCTAAAAATAGAGGTTTTAAAGATTATAAGTTGTTAATACCAATTAACTCTGACAATGGTTTCCATGGCAACATAATAACCAAAGATGACTTATCTGACAATTTTTTTAGTGCTATAAATAGACAGACCTCGTTTCCATGGCAACCGGAATATTTATTTTCAAAAAATTGTTATTTTTGTATTCAGGGCATAATACATACCATTTATCGAGAAAATCATGAAAATCCATGACATGCTGTTTCCAAGATATTTTGGTCCTTACAGAGAATTGATATTAATATCGGAAACACGTGTCTGGTGCATAATAAATTGGTTTTAAGTTTTCTTCAAGATGATATAGAGTTGGAAAACTTACGTATTATAATAACCATTCGGAAAATCATATAAAGACTGAAAAAAAAAGAAAAAAGAAAAAACAACAAATAAACCCAAAACAATGACCATCATCATAAGTCATAATTTGCCAGTAAGTGTTTGTAATAAAATGTTATTCGACCTGTTTCAAAATATTTTATTTTAGGTGTTAAACGTCTTCAAATTCAATAGCATCATTTAAGAACAGACAAAGTAGCATGGACCAGACAAGCGCGTTCATTACATTTTTCAAATCAATGCAAGATAGAATGACAAATATGGGTCATGACCATATCCCAATACACAAAACAAAATCGATAATAATAACCAAAGCAAACAAACAAACAAAAACATCCTCCACATGAAAAGAAGCGAACTCCCAATTTGGGAGTGAGACCAGGTGCCCAGAAGCTTTTATTTGCACTCATATGCCTAAACGTATACAAGTGATCGGAGAATATTCAGAAGAAATACAGAAATAAAAACAATAACGGATTAAAGTTTCTATTTATATAATGTATTGAAAGTATCGATACTCAGCATTTGTGTATCGATACGTATTGGAAATATCAGAGTATCGATACTCTTCAATATTTCAATATCAATATACAACACTAGTGTCTAGTACAACAAAATTGGTACTATAGAACATATATTTCAATATTGACAATGGACCAGACATGCACGTTTCGGGTAATTAACCCTCGCCAGTGATCCTCAATCTAAACAATGTAATATGTCCGAAGAGTGTGCAAGTCATTATGTCAAAATACCGAATGACGTAGCAGGATGGGTGGAGTATGATGCTATAGGTCCCACAGGATGGTGTTATACTGTTATAGGATTATGTTGCTGGTTTCTCCGTAGTGAATATTATATGTATATATTATGTATTATCAGAATTAATGAAATTTAGTTTGACCTTTAGATATGAACAATTTGCAATTCCACAATTTAAACCAGAATGATCCAGAAAAGTGCACGATTTGTAGAAATATGCTTGTTCCTCGACAATGATTTGTTATTTGTTTATTACTTTAAAGACTTCTCTTTATAATTTTAATCTTTTCTCTTTCTTTACATCTGCTTTAGTAATATTATTTAAACTTGGTGCATATGATGTAGCCTTAATTATACAAGTATAAAATCCCTTATTATGCAATGCAAATAAATGCATCTTGAGTAAGACATGACATGTGAAAGAATGAACCTTTTGATTTCCAACGTACGATAATAAGAAGGCCAATTGTTCCATAATGCACAATGATGTATAGGTATTAACATTAACTGTCCTACTTCGAACTTGACAAGATTTTTGAAAACGGTCTGAAAATTCCTGGAATATTGTCTTAAGGGATACTTAACGATTGATAAAAAAGACATATGCAGTGATGATATAAATATATTTACATGTAATTTGATTTACACGTTGAATTTCAATGTTGGTACGAGAGTTCTCATAATGTTAATGATTTTTATGTTGATTTTTTTTATTTTGTCTTCATTGTAAGTTATGTGATTTTTATTGTTATACCGTGAGTGTTATGTGTATTTCATGGTAAGTCATTAGTTCGCCATGAATGTTTCCTGTTTTTGCTTGGTCATTTACACAGCCAATTGTACCTCACATGAAATTCATATGGATTTTTTCTATGTGGTGTTCCTGTAAATTTATATGAAAGTCATTTCACAGGAATTTCATGTCAAAAAAGTGTCATGTAAATTTAATGTTCGTGCTCGTTTCACATAAGTTTCATGTGAACGTTTATGTAAAATTCATATAAATTATTAATTCCATGTGAGGCACAATTGGCTGTGTACTAATACATTAGATTGTTTTCTCTGAGTGGCATGATTATTTCTTTCTTATAGTTATAATGGTACATATTGCCCATTTAAGTGTTATAAGAGTTGGAAACTTTGTTTTCTTTACATTCTTTATTTCATTGAGACTTAATCCCCTCCTTTATTTCTTACTTTTAAAAGTATGAAAACATGAAACCGAAGTGCTGTACAATGATTTCTTTTAAATAAAGCAAATGTTTTGCACACACCAAGTAGCAAATACAGAATTCCTAAATGGTCAAAATTCACATAGGTCGTGGCATTTGATTCAAAGATTCAGTAGGGTAAATCGGAGAAAAGGAGTTTAAATATTATCCTAATGCGCGCTGTTTGCAACGCCCAATCTGACTGGCCTAGCTATTGAAAAACGGCAATGGGATTCGCTATTTGTTGCATTTTCTCGTCGCATTTTCTCGTTTTTAATAGCTATTTTCTGTAAGCATTTGCAATTTTATTAAAGACACTTGGCACGGTATGTCTCAGATTTTGATAAAATCTATACATAATGTTTGGTCTGACCCAAAAGTAAAAAAAAAATCTTCTTAATATCCGGTTGCCACGGGAACGAGCGTTAAGCATTGAAAAATTCATTTTTGGGCGTTCACATACATCAAATATGCAACATAATCTAAAACAAAAACGATTTAAATGACATATATGGACAATGACATATTAGTACTCCACCATTGCTCTTTCAGTTCAAATATTAATAGCTGGGATGAAGGTCTTATCTATATGTTTCCATAGCAACAACACACGTACCCTCTAAAATAGTGTTTTTAGCATTTTTTTCTAAATTTGATGACATATTTGTCATTAATGATAACTAATTCAAAGTTTGACATATTTGTCATTAATGATAACTAATTCAAAGTTTTGAGTTTTTCATGGAAATAATACAGAAACATTGTTGATTTTTTCATGGAAATAAAGCATAAACATTGACGGATGTTGCATGCAAGCAGAAGATGCTGACTCTTCCTGGGCACCTGGTCTCTCTCCGATATGGGGAGTTCGCTTCTTTTCATTTGGTGTAGATTTTTTCTTTGTTTGCTTTAGTTCTTGTTTTATCCTAATTTTGTATGCCTTCGGATTATGATTTTCTGAATCGATTTTGTACTATGTATTGGGATATGGTCATACTCCATATCTGTCACTTACATTAAAACAACTTTTGTGTTCATTGCTATGGCAACATAAACTCAAATCGGAAATATGAAAGCAATTTTAGACCATAGTTAGAGCTAAAAAAGATCATGACGATAATCTCAACAGCACACGCAATAGAGCACCAACTTGAGCATAGACGGACCTTTGTACTAGATCATTGAATTTAATTCAAAGTGATGCCTATTGATAAATGGATTCAAGTAGACACACCGTCTGATACTTGCGCGGCAGAGATGGCCGTCCAAAGTCGGCACCGGTTGCCCATTGGTCTCGTTGGTTTATGTGTGGTCTTTTGTGTTTGTTGTTTCTATGTTGTTCGTTGGTGTTCCTTGTCCCTTTTACATCTCTTTCTGTGCTTGTCTGCTCTGTGTTTTGCATTGAGTGTTTTCGAGTTTTGCTATGGGTGTTGCAGCCTAGTGTTGTTGGAGATTCCCTCCTTTGAGTCCTTGGATATTGGAAGCCAAGGTTAAGTCATCTGAAAAATTTTAAATCTAAGATAAAAGACTAGACTTTACGTTACCATTTCATATATGTTGAATAGCTGTGTAAGCCTGTTTCGTTTTCTTGGGAGAAGGCATTTGAAAAAAACAGCAAAAGAGCACCTTTTGTTATAGATTTAATGGCCAAATTACTATATCAACCATTATCAATCTTAATTTTTTTCTTGTATTTCGATAGAGGCTTACTTGATCTTTATCAATATTAAATTTGAACGTTCTTGGACTTAAAATAATTGTTTCAACAAATTATTTAAAAAATGGTTACCATGGTCACACATTTTCCCGATTACTTTTTCATGGTTTTTGAAAGAGCCCCTTTTGTTAGATATATTCCAACAATTATCATCTGTTCATTATAACGCAAAATGATTAATATTATGGACCATAGTTTCATTTGCTAGGATACAAAGCAACATGTAGGTTGATCTTGAATTTGCTCATTTTATGAAATAAATTCCATTTACTTTTTTAATACCCATCAAGAGAGAAGAAGAAAATTGGAAATATTAAAAGCATTTTGAAATCGATACATTAAAAATAGCTAATTTTGTTGTCATGGTTTTGACAATATCAGATACAACCAGTGAGTTTATTTTAATGAGTTAAAGAAGATCTTGACGATAATCTCAACAGCACTCACGATAGAGCACCAAATTGGGCATCGACGGCCCCCTAGCAAGCTAGAGGTGGGACCAGGTGCCTGGGAGGAGTAAGCATTAAATGTCTTAAGAATTATTGTTTAGGATACATAACACATCTTCCATTAATACCATATATAGACAAAATTTTAGATCTTTAAAAAAGCTCAATTTGCCAATTCTTACGCTTTGTAGGCTGTTGCCATGGAAACCAGATGACCTAGAAAATATTTGTCAAATTTGTCGTTCATCATTAATCCCTACATATGTGTGAATTTTCATCAAACTTTGAGACCATGAGTGTTCAAATGGTTACATGTAATTGGTATTAATTTGTAACAGAATATATGAAATAAAATGACAGAAGCTTTAAAATACACTCAACGCGAACCCCTAAAATTATCTATGCGTTGATATAGGGGTTATCATAATTAAGGGAAATGCATACTTCCTAACTATGACGATGGGATTCCATGATGGAAAATTTAATATGTCGCAAAATTATGCATTTGAAGAAATTACATTATTTGATATGTATTTTAAATGTATGACTTTTTTATAGTTTATCTAAACTTCATACGAACATTGGTCACATCAGTCATTGCACAATCTCGGGTTAAATCCAGGTACAGAAGTTAGGCGCCTAGTCTATTGCCCAGTCGATTACAGATTCACACTGTCAAAATATTGGCGATTCGGTCACATTTGTTTTTCCAAATTTCAACTGATTTGATTTCTTTCAAACAGTGGTCTATAGAAATCTCGAAATTTCTTTGTTTTGTTTAGTTTCCTCAAAACTTTCTTGTTCTACAATTGAAGTATAGGGATTGGGGTCAACCAGATTTTATATCTTTAGAAGTCGACATACAGGTCTAATAGGCCTGTATTTTAAAGAATTAAGAAATGAATCTTATATTTTTTCTGTTGATGCAGGTATCACCCGAAAAATTGGACAGAAAACTGCATCAATGCGCGTAGTTTTCTGTCCAATTTTACGCGCGTTGATTTTTCGGGTGATACCTGCATCAACAGAAAAAATATAAGATTCATTTCTTATCATTTAATTATGGAAAACAAACTTTTTTCTGATATAAAAACAATCAATCACCGCACTATATTTCGTAAGTCGGAAGGTTTCGCAGTGATACATCTGCCAAAACAAGTTATTGCAGCCGCCATGATTCAAACAGCGAACGATCGTCTCTCTATATCTTTGGAATAAGGACCAGTTTGAGCAAATTCTACATGCACTGTTTATTTTTGAGTAAGTAGAAAAGAATTGGTACCCTTGTAATGATAAGCAAACATCAACAAATTGCATTTTCAGCAACGAGTTCATTCGTGTTTGAGGGAACCCCCAGTTCTAACAATAGTGCTATAAATAGACTTCCATGAAAAATTGTGTTGATCGATGTATCAACAAAATTTCTCAGCCAATCAGAATCTTCGTTTCTTGAAAATGACAATGGAAATTAAATATGTATTGGAAATGTTAGAAAGTTTTAGAAAATTATACAAGTTTATGTTCTTAAGGCATGTCATTTCTGAACGAAGGAATTTCAATGATTTAATGAAATACAGATATGGATAATGACCATATCCCTGTATACAGCACAAAATCGATAATTCAGAAAATCAGAAACCGAAGGCATACAAAATCAGGACAAAACAGGAACCAAAGCAAACAAACAAAAACCTCCACCACATGAAAAGAAGCGAACTCCCGATATGGGTGTGAGATCAGGTGCCAAGGAAGAGTAAGCATCTCCTGCTTGCATGCAACACCCGCCGCTTCAATTCGGTAGAACTGTCACATCCGTTTACTTCCATTTCGGAAGACATAGAGTACAATCTTGGCTTGGATGGTTCAAATGGTCTATGACAGAATATCACCCACCATTCTGAAGAGTGGGACATCATAGTGTATGACGAGTTCCCCATATCCACCGTAGAACTTCCTCAGTGAAGATGTTAGTCGGTCACAAACATATCCCTGACTTAGATATGAACTGAGATATGAACATATCCCACGAAAACCATATTTAATCATAGCATTCATGTCAATTAATCATTTCATGAAGAAAAATTAATAGGTCAGTGATGAAAATCAAGACTTTGGCTTATTTGGAATACAGGGTAAAAATGCTGGAAATTTGTTGCTATAATAGCACATTTGTAACTAAAATACAAAAAGTGCTAAAATGCACTTATTTGATTTTAAATTAAGTTATCTTTGTTTACATACAATAAAACAGGTTAGAAACTTTGTATAAAACTTGTTTTTCATAACATTTCATCGTAGGTACCAAACTCAGAGATCATTTACAATTTTCTCGATTTTACATAAAAATAACGAAGATTATCTAAGTTTGGGTCAAAATATCAGAGATACTAAATATCAACGATTTTTTCAAACACACAGTAAAATGTGCTCCTGAGAAAGGTTTTTCAAAATATTGAAGAAAAATTATATGTCCGTGTTGAAATAAGAGAGTATAAACGCTCTGGAGTAGTGCCGTTTTGTGGTTTTCTTGAAAAAGTGTCAGTGCGGTAGAATTTGCCTTAATGTGGATGGAATTTAAACAATATATAATTTTTCGATATCCATCAGCTCTACCTTATAAACAGCTGAAGTGAATGATATTTCATACGTAAAACGAAATTCATGGGTCATTACTTACGTAAAAGAAATTCGGACTGTTCAAAAGAGTACCTCCAGCTCAATTTTTATAGAAATTACCACGAAGCAATTTCTTACGGATACTTCATTCAGTTTAGATCAATTTTTAAAACTTATCCCCTTTGGGGTATGTATTTAAGTAATATGTAATAGAGTGAGAAATGATACATTGGCAATAATAAATTGAAATATCCATGTAATTCAACCCCTATGAGTGCTAGAACACAAGATGCGCAAGAATTGTCCTAAATCGTGACCAATGACGCTCCTTAAATAATCAAGTGTACAGCTATTGAAAACGACAAAAGAGTAACAATGCATTGTCAAATGCACAAAAAGTGAAACATCGGAAAATTTTAGAATCCTTCAGACGTGGAAGGGATGTAAGATAATGCAACCATCTCCTGTATAAAATGTAACATGATTACTTACTCTACGTCATTCCAAAATTCATTGAAATGTTTTGAAACACAAAGAGAATACTGAGAAATATTGCTTGTTCTTGTTTAACTTTTTCATCCCTCAAATATTCGTGCCAGTACAATACTGATACTATTTCTTGGTGTTAGGTACTACTCTGTTGTATGACCAGTGTTTCCTGGTGTTTCCTTTGACCTCCTTTAATCGTTGCAATGATGACATTGTTACGATCATCTCGTTTGATCAGTCCTAAACATAAGCAACACACAGATGAATATGTATGGATATAAAAATTCTACCTTTTTGCCTTTTTATTTCAAAATAACAGGCAGCTTATACTCAAATAATATGGAAATTTTCGAAATCTCTACCTCTTGGAGAAAATTTTAAATCATTTTAATGGAACAGACACATGTTTCGGATAGCCAAATCCTTACCAGTAATGCTTCCAGCCAAAGTGATTTTCAATTCGGACCAATACAGGCAACAGAGTATATTACTTTGGGTATTTCACAACCTGCATTTTATGGTGACATTATTAACAAGATAAGAAGGATCAAAGATAGACAACATCACTATCGAAAATGCGTCAGAATCATAAAACGCCTTTTATACCGTGGATATGATCCTAATGTCACCAGACGGACACTAGGCTTGGTACTTGACCAATCTACAGTCTTGTACAAGCGCATTCTTAAAACTTGCACTCTGACTGACTGTGACGACGGGACTCCATGACGGGCCCTGTCCAAACCTCTTTAGAGAAGACAGGGCCCCGACCACCTGTCCTCTCTGAATGTCAGTCGGACTCCTCGGGTGATAACATTCATGAGCTCGCGGCGGCAGAGCACGGATTGTATTACGTATGCCCTCTTTTTATATCCATTTACATATTCATCTGTGTTGCTTGGGCCCCTGCGTTTTGCGGTCTTGTTTGTGTGTGGTCATCTGACAGTGAGGAGGTTGTTTTACACCACAATTGTACGTTCTTCGAGACCTCTGGGTAATCGGAAAAGTGGGAGGGTTGTGCGCACGTAATCGAGGATAACCACACCTTCTGCTATTTCCGTGGCAGATGGCCGTCCTAAGTCGGCACCGGTTGCCCATTGGCCTCGTTGGTTTATGTGTAGTCCTTTGTGTTTGATGTTTCTGTGTTGTGCGTTGACGTTCCTTGTCCCTAATGCGTCTCTTTCCGTGCTTGTCTGCTTTGTGTTTTTGCATTGGGTGTTTTGGGGTTTTGCTGTGGGTGCTACAACCGGGTGTTGTTGGAGATCCCCTCCTTTGTTTTCAGACACAGCCAAAATTCAATTCAGTAGCGCCATCTGGTTAAATTCTTTTTAGATTTAGATTTATGCAATTTCTTCGCAGAGAGTACAAAGTGATATAATCTGTTGCTTGTATGGATCCGAATTTCAAAAGAAGATGGCAATGATGATGTTTGTAAAATTTCCAGAAAGTCTTAAAATGTTTATGAAAGCGAAAACCTTGGCCTAAAAGTTTCAGGGCATAACTCTGATGATGAAAAGAGGACTCCATGGCGGGCCCCGTCCAAGCTTCTTTAGAGAAGACAGGGCCTCGACCACCTGTCCTCTCTTAAACTCAGTCGGACTCCACTGGTGATAACAAGCATGAGCTCGCTACAGCCGGCAGATCACGGACTGTTTTTCGTAACCATCTGTTTTTATATCCATTTACATATCTATACGTATGTGTTTTGGGCCCCTGCGTCATGCTGACTGTTTGTATGGTCATCTTACAGTGAGGAGTCTATCTGTTATGTTTATTACATCACCATTGTGCGTTCTTCGAGATCTCGACCTCTGGGCAATCGGTAAAGTGGGAGGATTGTGAGCACGTAATCCGGATAACCGCTACGTCTGCTACTGGCTATCTAGGTCGGCACCGTTTGCCCATTTTTGTGTTTAATGTTTCTATGTGATTTTGTGATCCGTGTACCTTTTGCGTCTCATTCTGTGCCTGCTCTGTGTTAGGGGGGAATTTACTATGTTGAATCCTAAATCATCTCATGTGATACACACTCGTTTGCATCTCTCCACATACAATGTTTAAGTCCCATATTAAATGCATCATAAGTAAGACATGTGAAAGAACTTTTTCCACCGTATGATAATAAGAGTGTGAGGTATTAACATTAACCATCCTACTTCTAACTTGATCAAATTTTGGAAAAAGGTATTATTGAACATTCCTGGAATTACTTTAAGATTCTTATATATAAACATATTTTCGAAGAAACATATTCCCTGTGGCGTATCACGTGATACGCAAATGATATGTTCCACGGGTATCTCCTTTGATTTAACCAAGTAAATATTGTCTAAATCGACTTTATATGAATTTACTTTAGGCCTATCATATGGCTATCATCATCAATTATATGATGGTAATCTATTCTGGTCAAGAATAGACATGTATTCGGAGAACACTTGAACAGAAATTTTCAATGCTCATCACATGTTATGATATGGTGCACGGACGGATACAGAATTTTCTGTTTAAGATTTTTTAGATTTGAGGATCACTGACGAGGGTTAAGTACCCGAAACGTGCATGTCTGGTCCATGCTGCCAATTTATTCGTTCTTAAATGATGCTATTCAATTTGAAGACGTTTAACATGCAGTAGAAACCTAATATTATATATGTTGGTTGCCCATATATCTGACATGACCTTTCAAATTATATCGTAAGCTTTTACCCAGTGACCTTGACCTTGGACTTTGACCTAGTTAAAGATTTAGGGGAAAGTCTCTTGTTGAAGCAAAATCTTAGGAACTGTATGCTGTACAAGCATAGTATTATACATGTAGGTTGTCAATGGCAAGACATTTCAATTTATGCTGTAACATTTGACCTAGTGATCTTAACCTGGGAGTTTTCATCTAATTCAATATTTTGCTTAAAGTTTCTGGTTGATGCAAAATCTATCAAAGTGAATGCAGTACAAACATAATGAAATATTTGTAGGTTGTCTATGACAAGACCTTTCGATTTTACCGTAAAATTTGATCTATTGACCTCGACCTTGGACTTTGACCATTTTTTCAGAAATCAAGTATTCGGCAATGTCTCTTTAAGAAGGTAAAGAGTTTGAACACTTCCGTATGATTCAAATAAAGAATATGAGGCTGTGTTATAGTGTATGTAGATTCCTTATGGCACTCGTTTTCATTTTGGTACCATGAGACATTTGAAGTGTTGAATTTTCCTTAAATCTTGAGTTTTTTTTTTCTTAAAAACAACTGTAACAATGGAAATTTGTAACCCTGTAACTTTGGCTATATCTGGAAGAGATAAGGCTTTTGATATTTCACATACAGATTCCTTGTTATATGGGCTTTCACTTGATACTATGAGATTGACTGTTCACTCAGTGAACTTGACCTGGTGACATTCGACAATTCATGTTTATTTCGGGTCAACCAAAAATCAACAGACACCAACATTAGTTTAGTCATAAATAATACAAGACATATTGTACCTGTTATAACTTTTTACTGACAACACCTAACTCTGCAATCCGGCCATACCGTCTTATGCGGTGTTTTTTTCCCTAAGGGGTACACTTTTCGCTTATAAATAAGACTGATGTAATTTGTTTTATAGAAAAAAGATGTTAAAGCACCACAAAAAGCGATATTCCACATCTTATTCGGACACGTGTTTCCTCATTTCATTATGACACGTGTTTCCACATTTTGTTATGACACGTGTTTCCACATTTTGTTATGACACGTGTTTTTGTTTTACACCAAAGAATGTCGACTTCAGTTGGTAAGTGTTCTCATAATGTTATCAATTTTTATCTCGATTCTTTTTTTATGTTTTGTTCTTATTGTGAGTTATGTAAGTTTTATGGCTATGCCGTGAGTGCTATATGTATATTTCATGGTGATTTATATTTATTTAGCTATGGATGTTTCTTTTGCTTGGTCATTTACGTTCATGTTCGTTTTTGGGTTTTGCAAGTTCTTATAGTGTTATCAATGTTTGTCTTATTGTTTTTACACACTTTTTCTTTTATTTGACATCATAAATGTCAATAAGTAAGGCAGGTAATTGGTCACTGAATGAACTATCACAATGACGTTTTTCCCTGACCAAATGTTTAGCGTACATTAATGCAATCACAAATAAAATATAAAAAGATCAATTCTTTCAAACATGGTAGAGAACGTGCTGACTTTAGATTTGGCGTGGATGTGCTATGGAGGTAAATCAAATGTTTAACGTCTTAAAATTCAAAGAAATGTTGTTCATACATCAACCAATCCATTTCTGCAAAATGAATAAGATGAGAGTATTTCAAACCAATATGAACGTATCAGATACGAGTTTCCTATAGTAAAACCTCATCATCGGTACTTGATTAATGTCAAACCAATATGAACGTATCAGATACGAGTTTCCCATAGTAAAACCTCATCATCGGTACTTGATTAATGTCAAACCAATATGAACGTATCAGATACGAGTTTCCCATAGTAAAACCTCATCATCGGTACTTGATTAATGTCAAACCAATATGAGTCAATATCAGATACGAGTTTCCCATAGTAAAACCTCATCATCGGTACTTAATTAATGTCAAACAGATGTTCAGACGCAGCCAAATTTATTTTAGTGGCGCCATCTAGTTTAATGTTTATGAAATTTGTGTAGTTCTTAGCAACGAATGTGCGGCTCCAATTTTCCTATATTTTTCTGTATTTAGTAACATAATTAGATACAATTTATGACCAAAATAGCTTTAGGGGGATGTTGCTAGGATGTTAATCACCTTTAGATTCGATGATTCTTTTGGATGACATTACGAAATAGCAAAGTATAACATGCATATCATGTCAAATTGATAAAGGATAAAACAAAGCTTCTTTAAGGTGACAGAGCTGGAAAGAAGTAATCATAACACTTTAAACATTCAATTACGGGAGCACATTTAACTGCGTATTCAGTATAGAGTAGTGTTACTGGAGATCTTTTTCATATCTTTTTTTTTCTTTACTCATTAGTATGTTCTATTTCGTGTTTTCCAAGAATGAGTTTGCATATTGACTGTGTTTTTAGACAGAGTTTGGTTTTGTGGTTTTAAGAATGAGTTTGCCTATTGACTGTATTGTTTAGACATTGAGTCTGGTTTTGTGGTTTTTAAGAATGAGTTTGCCTATTGACTGTGTTTTTAGACAGAGTTTGATTTTGCGGTTTTAAGAATGAGTTTGCCTATTGACTGTATTGTTTAGACATTGAGTTTGTTTTTGTGGTTTTTAAGAATGAGTTTGCCTATTGACTGTGTTTTTAGACACAGAGTTTCGTTTTGTGGTTTTAAGAATGAGTTTGCCTATTGACTGTATTGTTTAAACACAGAGTTTCGTTTTGTGGTTTTTAAGAATGAGTTTGCCTATTGACTGTGTTTTTAGACACAGAGTTTCGTTTTGTGGTTTTAAGAATGAGTTTGCATATTGACTGTGTTTTTTAGACACAGAGTTTGGTTTTGTGGTTTTAAGAATGAGTTTGCCTATTGACTGTATTGTTTAGACACAGAGTTTGGTTTTGTGGTTTTTAAGAATGAGTTTGCCTATTGACTGTGTTTTTAGACAAAGAGTTTGGTTTTGCGGTTTTTAAGAATAAGTTTGCCTATTGAATGTGTTTTTAGACATTGAGTTTGGTTTTGTGTCAGACTTTCATCTACTGATTTCCTTGAGATCAAGGACTAAACACACTCGACTTTACAATCATAAGTTTTATCATAATTGACAACAGCGACTTTGCTTTACTGCTAACATTTTTTATGGTGTAGGCATTTTATTCTCCCCGAAAAAAATTCGGGGGAGCATATAGTTGCCGTCGTGACCGTCTGTCTGTCTGTCTGTCTGTCTGTCTGGGTCGGCGTTCTAAACCATTTCCATTTTCCTTTATTTGTATCAGCACGCAGAATGTAAAAATGGGAATTTGACTCAATTTTTTATTTTCAATCTCGAATTTAAGAAAATGAAATTTTAAGAAGGAAAATTGAAAATTGAAAGCAATTTTCATTTTCCATTTAATATATTGAAATAAAAAATTAGATCATTTTTTTTTTCATTTTCCATTTACAAAGACAAATATGGATAATGACCATATCCCTGTATACAGCACAAAATCGATAATTCAGAAAATCAGAAACCGAAGGAATACAAAATCAGGATAAAACAGGAACCAAAGCAAACAAACAAAAACCTCCACCACAAATTGATAATTCACAAAATCGATAATTCAGAAAATCAGAAACCGAAGGCATACAAAATCAGGATAAAACAGGAACCAAAGCAAACAAACAAAAATCTCCACCACAAATTGACAAAAAGGACAATGGTTTCAATTTTCCATTTTCCTTTTTTACTTTTGCAAAGGAAAATTGCCTTGTTGTTTAATACATCGTATTTGAATTCATTTTCCATTTTTCTTTTTCAATTTGAAATTTTAAAAAGAAAAATGAAAAATTGAATAATTTTTTTTCTCCATTTACTTAAAATAGGTTCAATTTTCCGTTTTTCATTAACTTCTCCGAAAGGAAAATTGAATTGAGGTTTAGTGCACGGACTTGTACGGCCGTGTGTTCGAGCTCATATCTTCTAAACCCTGCACTAAAATTTGATTAGGAAAAATCCTTTTGGGAAAAAGTAACTTTATGTCATTCATCAAAGGTCAAGGTCATTTCCATGCTACAAATAGCTTTTTTGTAAAAGAAATTAAACAAATTCATTAAAAATCAGATGTTTTGTCCAAATGGTCAGATGTTTTTATTAATGATAGAAAATATGAAAATTTATTTTACATATGTCACGAGATTCGAGATTCTTTATTGCATTAATGACAAATTATGTGTCAAAAGGGGGGGATTACACATAACTTTAGGTGAATGTATAAACAATCTATATATATAGGCTGCTTATGAGAATTTCGTCATGTATTAGGATAGCCTTTCCAGGACAAAGGTCATTTAAGGTCATTCATAAAGGTCATCGTCATTTTCAGGCCAAATTAGGTATTCCTGTACAAAAAAATCAAGAAATACATTGAAAAATCGATTTCAATTCAAAATTGTCTGAAAATTTGTTCAATAAAGCAAAAATGCATATTTGTTAATATATCTTACATTTTTTTTGCACTGATGAGAAATTGTGAACCAGAGGGGGATACATAACACATAATTTCTGGGGATAAATTGTTCCCCAGAATAATAACAGTGTGTGAATGTCCGATTTCAGACAAAGGTCTTCAAGGTCATATTAGAATTATGATATGAAATAGGTCAAGGTCATTTATGATCATTTCTAAAAAGTAAAAAGTAAAAAGTAAAAAGACACGCGGAAAAACCAAATATTTGGTATCAAAATTATTGTGTTCAGTTTTACTGATTTTGTCTTTTTAATGATTTGTGAAATTCGTTCCTTTATTTTGAATCGTTATACAACTATACTGACAGAGAGTAGCCTTCTGCCCCCCCCCCCCCCCCCCCCAAAAAAAAGAGAACCATATTATGGTTCACCAAACATGTCGGATAATGAATCCCTATCCGTGGTACATAATTCAGAAATGTTGAAAGTTTGCTTGAGGTCAGAAAATTTACTAACTACAATTCAAGATTTATCGTTCTTTCTCTAGAGAAGTGTGCTTTCCAAGTGCAAATAAAACACTTTATTTAATTTGGATCTAGTTATTAGGTCGATCATCGAATAAAGGGAAATGCATCAAGATAGAGTCTAGAAAATCAAGATATTTGGAAAATCAGAAAATACATGTAATCATGTTCCTTTCATAAAATTACTTTAATCGTACATAACATGTAAGAAAAATGGGACTATTTAAGGACACGTTCATTCCTACAGATTTATGGTAATATTGAGGTTACGGTTAAATTATTTTGTTTTTGAGTCATTTCCTCAAGCCAGATCAATATTTGTCAGAGTTTCTTAACCCGCATCTATTCATTTTTTTTCTGTCAATTCAATCATTGTGATTTGTGTAAATGGACATCAATATTCTCAATTGAATTCTTACGACTAATTTGATAATGCTTTTTCACAAAGTCTATGAACAAACTAATGCGACTGAATAGCATTACTCAATTGAATTATATTCATAAGCGTTATATATAATGACTGACCTGGAGAAAAACCCGTGTAATAATTAAATATGTATATGTACAAATCTAAATTCAAAAAATAAAACTAGAGGGCGCTACTGAAGTACATTTGGCTGTGTCAGAAAATCACTTCGATATTTAATAAGGACTGATGAGGATTAACTATCCGAAACACGTGTCTGGTGCATTACAATTGGTTTGAGGTATTTTCTTCAAGAAGGCGAAGAGTTGAAACACTTCCGTTTTATTCTTATCTGAAAATTGACATCTTTTCAATTTTGATAAACTGTAATCGCTGAAATTGAGAAATCTCACATTCTAAAAACAATACACAGTAGACATTTCATGGGTGTAAAAATACAAGTATTTAGAATAATCAACGAATCTCCAAGCAAAGGTCATGCATGCACCACCAATTACATTAAAACGTTGCGTTGAATAGACGGATCGACTAACAGAGAAATTACCAAACCGAGGATATATTCTTCTATGCGACTGACTTTGTTATAACACAAATTGTTTGGACACTGTTGAATCTCGTTATTCAGAATATTGAATGATCAGTGAATAAAAGTCAAACACAATGCCCTAAATAAGGTTTAACAAAATACAAAATCATAGCTTTCTGGCGAAAAAGAAAATAAGACAAAGAGACGGAAGCAATGACACAGCTTTATAGAAACACGAAGTACAATGCAAGTAAGGAATGTATTCAACATATATAATGCAAGTTTTTGTATACACGATCTATGTAAGTAGGACAAAAAAGGAGCGTAAAGCATCTTAAACATCGGAATGGACTAATTCACCGGTTTCTCTGTTTGGACTAAATGTTGTTTCTAGCAAACAGTAGATACTTACTCTCTGTCTCATCTCCATTTGGGTTTCACTTTTGCGTAGTTCACAAGGCTTCGTGTCCCTATTGTTTATAATTTGCGGATTCATCGTTCTGTTACTGGAGTCACTTCCGTTTTTCATCTTTTGTGTGTGTGTTTTTTTTTAACTTTTCATTCCAATAGTTTGGGTATTTTAAGCTAAATGCCTTAAACATTTATTGACGTGGTGTACATGTATATTAAATGATGCATTTAAAATTAAACTTTTTTCCGTAAAACCGCAAAATTATAAACTGTCTTTTAGATTTTGGGTGCCATGTCGATTCCAAATGACGCAATTTAGATTGAAATCTTTTGGTTTTAGAAATAAAAGACACGAGGGAATGTCTAACAAGACGTGGTTATTGGGTATTTAATACTATTTATAATAAACATCGAAAGATCACTCATCAGTCATTCTGTCTCAAAGTCGAGACAGTTGGCAACACTGGAATAGATGTGAGAACAGGTGCCCGGGAGTATAACCTATATTTTTACGTTATATTATTATGGGTTTTAAGAAGAATTGAATTTTAAAGGTAACCAACTAGATCCGACTTATGAAATTCGACGGACTCAATTTCCTCTCTTAATAATGAATCAATACTTCAGCCGGTCTTTGCTTTCTCTAATCTGTCTGTTTATTATCTGACATGATACATGTACATATTTTTTCATTTTTGTGCGAATAGCACATAGCGATTGCCTGATTTCTTCACTCAGGGGTGCCCCGTCTACTGAATATGTATAAACGATGTTACTCTGTTGACATGAACCTTGGGACTGTTTCAGTGTCATGATCGGTATAAAGTCTTGTCATTGTCTGAATCCATGAATCGAGCTGTTGTGTTATGTACATGCATGGCCTAATGAAAAATTGCACCTATATATGTACCTAGATGAAGACAGGTTGTGTGTTGGAAACCCTTTACACGTTTTAGTGGACGATATATAAATGAAACGAAGCTACCAATAAAGATATTAAGTTGAAACGTAAAACTAACTTCAACAGTCGGGGAAACTTCCTTATATGGAAGTCGAGCATAGCGGAACGACTGCGTCACATAATCAGTTCAGAGTGAGCGCTCTCTCATATTCAACCAATCGCTTCAATGAACTTTGCATTATGGGATTACTATGATAGTAAAATCGTGTGTATATTTTGGCTTAAGCACTGTCTGCAAAATTGCTCCGCTATCGCAGAAATCGCAATCAAATTCCTCGACATTTTTGTCACTTATACTTCAGAGGTATATCTATTGATTCCATGTTGCATTTTAAAAAATTCAAACTCTAAATTCAGATATTAAGATGAGAAAATGGCACATTTTTAAAACGACTTGCACTGGTCCTACACATAATCTTCGTGAAATCGATCCATACAAAGATTTTTCTGTACTAGACTTATATAATTTACGTTAGTTAATATAAAAATATCGGATATTGAAGAATAATGTGTTTCTAATGTATACATTGCAAACTGTTTTAAAGAAATGCCAGGAATTGAGGAAGATTTATCAGGTACACCCTCGTATTTGCCGAAAGTGCATATTTTTTTCCTAATGTATGTTTTATTTTCTCAAGACATGGTTTCATACCCCTTTTCAGTGTATGATTTATGTGCTAATTTGAAATTTTTTAGAAATGTCACGGAATAGCATCATAAGTAATCGAATTTATTGAACAATAAATAAGAAGTTGACACCCACCCTTTCTACACCATTAGCAAATCTAGACTTTTTTTCCACGGGGGGGGGGGGGGTTCCAGCCTGTAAGGAGGGTCAACCTTTGAGTCTGAAAAAAATATATACATAAAAACGGGAAAAATAAAAATTTGGTATAATTCTAGAAGGGGATGTATCCCCCCCGGATCCGCACTTGCAACTCTCAAATTATTCAATGAAGAACATACTATAGATATTACCTTAGTTGATTCTCACAATTAATAATATAAACTTATCAAAATTATTGTACATGTAGGTGGCGCCACTCACTTCAAACATTTTCATTTGAACAGAATTGGGAAGTTTATGAGTTTTTTATTTTCAAAGGATTCTGGCACGATAAATTTATCGGTACCGATGTAAGGTTGGAATGGGAGACATTACAGTTTTATTGATGGTTATTTTTATCCTAATAAATAGTTCTCCGAGACGTATCCCTCCTTCCTCATCCAGGGCCAATTTTATGCTCTCTCTCTCCTTTTTGATTTTGAATTTGCGAAAGAGAGGAACTCAGCTAATATAGAACGTATTAATCGAATAATATATCATAATTTTCATTGAGATCACACATGGAACCATTCAAAAGTGCATGATCTTTTCACCTTGATTTACGGTCTTAGACATGAGATTTTTAAAAATGCAACATACAATCGATAGATATACCTCTGAAGTATAAGTGACAAAAATGTCAAGGAATTTAGTCGCTATTTCTGCGATAGCGAAGCAATGTTGAAGACATTACTAAAGCCAAAATATACGCTCGATTTTACTATCAGAGTAATCCCATAATGCAAAGTTCATTGAAGCGATTGGTTGAATATGAGAGAGCGCTCACTCTGAACTGATTGTGTGACGCAGTCGTTCCGCTATGCTTGACTTCCATATAAGGAAGTTTCCTCGACCTGTTCAAGTAGGCTTATTGGGCCCTGCTTCACAAAATAAAATCTGTATACGGAAAAATTAGGAACTTCCATCATGAAATATGATATTAATAATTATGAAAAATAAAAGATCAAAACATTTCCGTTTAGGATGTATCATGTTTTTTTTTGGGGGGGGGGGGGGGGGTAGACTTAATATATAAAAAGATTTTCTGTCAGATGTTATTTAATTTTCATGTTCAATGTCAGACAACATCTTTCAATTCATTACGACAACATTATGGATTTGCATTTTAGTTCTGTCTTTATACGTCCATAAACTGGCATACGAAGGTGTTCAGAAACAAATATAACTTTGAAACTTTGAAAACACAATATTTTGTCATACATTATAAGTGATACATATTCTGGCTATTCGCACTCAGTACCTTCAGTGCTTTGATTTTTGTTATGTCGTTACTGTGACTGCTGAAAATAACACTTTCTCAAAACATAGCACAATATACATTTCACGACATGCTAACGGCTGCAAAAAAGGTATTTAGTATTATCAACTCATCTTTAAACAAAACATGCTTGCACGTAATACACCTTTTAGGGGTATTCAGTATCCATTCTTGTATGGAATTCTTTCAATTGTTGGAAAATTGAAATGTCAACATACATTATGAGTGAGTCGGTCTTCATTAATCAGAATGAAAAGGTATCGAATATGAGGATTTTTGTAGATAACTATGCCTTAACCCTAACACTTATTTCTTGTTGCAGTGTGGAGCAGTTAGAATCGTTCCCCGTGACTTGATGTTTGTTAACTGTATTAATTATTTCTTTCCAGCTCTGTCTCCTGAAAGAAGCTTTGTTTTGACCCAATTTGACATCATATATATTCTTTTGATATTTCGGAAACTTGCCATTTCATCGAAAAATATCATCAAAATAAAAGGATGTTAACATCTTAGCACAATCCCTCCAATGCTGTTTTGAACATAAATTTTATTTAGACATTTCTTGAAATTTCTTAAACGTTGGTCCTGTAGCATAATATCCCACCATCCTGCTACGTCTTTCGGTACGCTTTTTCGACATAGTAACTTTCATACTTTTTTGGCATATTACATTGTTTAGATTTGAGGATCACTGACGAGGGTTAAGTACCCGAAACGTGCATGTCTGGTCCATGTTGCCAATTTATCTGTTCTTAAATGATGTTATTCAATTTGAAGACGTTTAACATTTATACCACTTGGTGAGTGTCACTGCTGGTGGACCAGGAGTCCCCGAGGACACATGTAGCCAAGTTCGATAAAGGAGTAGGCTCGGTAACCATGGAATTCGGCCCTGTCGTGCTTTTCAATGAAATTTTGTATGTCAAATAATTGATGTCTGCAGTTTCTAAAACTGTTTATTCTATTCGAATATCTTCAAAATTGACGAGAATATGTGGAATCGTTTAAGGCATGGTAGAGCGTATTGAGCGACATCAATGACGTCGTCACATGACGTCCTCACAACGCTTTGTCGCCATAAGAAATTTATGAACACTAGTTATAACGGAAACAATAAATGAAAAATAAACCAAGGAGAAAAGAAAGTATTTACATTTACGATTAAATCAGACGATTTGAAGAGATAGTCGTCCTCGCAGTTTTAGGTCCGCCAGTCCTGACAGGCAAAATTACGTTCGGACCGGTAGTTTCCTCTCCGTAGTCGGTCCGAATGACCGATGCCTTCTGGCGAGTCTTTTCGCTATGTAATCAAAATGAAATGTTTATAATTTTCGGTGCCCCGTGAGAAATTGATCACGCTCTTGTAAACATTTCATGATTGTAATTTTCATTTCTTTGTTTTAAAGCTTACGAGAACGTGATTGACAAGTAGTCAGAGGTTGTTCGGGCCGGGGCTGTGCTACCGTATTGCCGAACTTAGACCAGGTTTTTTTCGTTTTTTTTTTAATAGGTTCGAATGACCTATGTGAGCTGAAAGCTTTTGGGAAAGATACAGGCAGTTAGCCTCAAGGTAGAGAAGATGCATCGCATATTTTCATCGGACATCCTTTGAAGTACTCGTGCACACGCAGACGGGACCGTATTTTTCACATATTGGATTTTTCGGCAGAAGTTTATTCCGTTACATAACAGTTATAACGTCGAAAATTCCTACCATTATTAAAAAAAAAGTCGTATGAAATTGTTTTGGTATATCCCATGTTATTATTTTTTTCCTCTCAATTTCTTTTTACTCTGTGAGTAAATACTTGTGCATTCAAGGTATCCATAAAAGATTTTTTTTTATTCATAACGTACCTTACATGTAGATTGTGCATGTATTATGCGGGATCAAGAGGGGAGGTGGTGTCGACAGCTACGATTGAAGTTACATGCGAAATAAATTTTCTTGTCATCTTTCAGTCTTCTTAAATTGCAAATTACATCGATGATAATTTACCAATGTAGATGTAGTGATAGCTTCAATATTCCAAATATCATTCACGTTTTTTTTTCTAATCTTAAAATACCCAAGACACATGAATAGTGTGTGGGTCAGGAGACATACGGAAGCTATTTCACCATGTACACGCAGAGGCCGTAGCCAGATTTTTATTTGGGGGGGGGGGTGTTTGTTATATTATTATAAGAGGGAAGGGGGTGTGGAATTTTGATATATGCGGAACAATTTTATGGAAATAAGAAAACCAAATCTGGCTACGGCCCCTGAGGATGTGCACGAATGAAATATATCATATCAAAATCTCTGAATAGATAACGTATAAGACATTTGCTTTATAGACAGTTTCTTTAGCTAATAACAATCCATTTTAGCGCCTGGTAAATGTATCTTTTACATTCTACAGAACTTATATTGTGGTCCATCTTTGATTCAATCTCTTGTATTAATATCATTATTTATTCATGCATTTAGCATATACTAGTATAAATGTAGATATGTGCGCAAATTTGATAAAGATCGAATTTCAAACCGGAAGCTGCGTATTACAAAATTGATTGAAAAAATAAAATAGATAAAAACACACAAAAAAAAAAAAACCAGAATGTTGACCAAAAGACCAAAAGATACTGAATTTGAAATAAAAATGTTTTAGGATTTATAGATAGGCGGTAGTACTACTCTCTCGATCAACATCTCTATTTTTCGGATGACCGTATCCTATTCTTGTACTTTGTTAATTCAGTTTGATAAGGGGGAGGGGGGTCTCCTGACTGGTGATGAATAAATCGACTGTTGATCACTAAAAGTCTTTCGATTCCGATTACTGATTTCAATTTTTCTCGATCAATTTCGCCGAAAGAAATAATTTTCAGCTTGAGGCATTTATTTCCCTCAAATTCAATACATCACCTTATACCGATACCTTAAATAGTTTCGCTTGCAAAGATGATAAGACACACAGGCACTTTTATATTATATAAAAATGATATCTATTGTCTTTTTTTTTTAATTTCGCAAATTTTCTCAACATATTGCAGAAAAAATGCAACCTTTTCGGTAAATCTCATGCTGCATTTTTCTTGAAATATTTTTTTCCCAAATTTAATCGATTTTGATTATTTACAAAAATATTTTCGAAATTCCGATTTTCGATTCCTTGCCCAGCCCATGATCTCTCTTTAGATCAGTGCTTACAGATTGATGTTGGATTCATGAAAACACAAAAAAGGACAGTTTATTTCCTTCCTCTTGATACAAACCCGCGTACATTTTGTATCAAACATGACAACGCTAGAGTATCCTACATCACACATGTATTTGCATAGTTAAAATTGGAGTGTATAATTCATACCAATAGTAATAAAATTTCCGATACTCTCTCTCTCATTTTCTGAATAGAAATTTCGTCTTTCTTTTTGTCGTTTTGAATTTGAGAATATATGTTATATTCATAGCGATATCAACTGAATCTGGATTACTATTTCTGTTTAGAGATTTGGAAAAAAATTGAAATAAATGCCAATATTTCTTCATTTTATGCAATACATATTAACCTTCTATTACACTTGCAGTATGTATGAATGCTTAAATACATTCTTTATTCAACTTACTTTTTTTCAAATTCACATAGATCTATATACCTATCGTCTATCTTCTTTTTCTTTCCTTTTTGTTTTGCTACTGTCCGCGTAGCACACTTCAGAAATCGGAAAATCAAGATTTTGTCATCTTCAACTTTTGAAACTTTTGATAGGATGTAAACCATTTGATAGCGCAAGCTCTAGTTTTAATATAAATTCAATACAGATATGTACATTGATATTAATATCCAGAACCTCATACACGACGTACTGAGCCTTTACATTTTTTATCTTATAAAAACGCCCTATCAAACTTAATTTCTGGTCCAGGTAAATATTTTATAGTTTCACTTATGATCGCTGAACTTATGTTACGAATTACGAGACATCAAGAACGATCAAACTGTATAAGAATTATTCTCAAAATCTATAGACATTGAAAAAGGATCTCGATTTTCTTATTTCTAAAGAGAGCTACACACGCAAAATCTCTCTTAGGTTGGTAGAAGTACAACACAGAAAACTTTAGAATAAATGCACAGCACAGTGCGTCACAGAAACGAAATTTTCTGTAGAGCAAGATTTGAGAATTATCTTCAATTTGATATCAATTCAATTTCTGTGACAACGTGTGCTATTGGTTAAATTTCAGGATGAAGACTCTTAAAACATGTTAAAAACACGGAAATCGGCATACCGTCATGGATTAACAACGTCATAGATGACGTCACAGCACGTGCAGATTCCCGAACGTCGCATTTTTGGGAACTTTCAAAGTTTGTCATTGCTTTCATGAAAAAATAAAATGAAATAAAACGATTTTGAAATCTAGGTAATAACAGGGCCAATATCGGTAGTTTCCGAACCTACTCCTTTCGGTTGATCGTTTCTTCAACGCATTCTAAAATTGAAAATTGATCAAAATTTCTCGAAATTTCTAAAACGAGGGCCCTGTAGCATCATATCCCGCCCATCCTGCTACGTCTTTCGGTACGCGTTTTCGACATATAACTTTCATACTTTTTTGGCATATTACATTGTTTAGATTTGAGGATCACTGACGAGGGTTAAGTACCCAAAACGTGCATGTCTGGTCCATGCTGCTAATTTATCTGTTCTTAAATGATGCTATTCAATTTGAAGACGTTTAACACTCTTCTGAATCGAACCTACAGGAAATTTGGAGCCGCGCACTCTCTGTAAAGTAAATGTACAAAATAAAACCAGAGGGCACTAGAAAAATTAATTTGGGCGGTTCATGAAAAGCACTTTAGCTGAGAGCATCACTGATGAGAATCTAATATCCGAAACACGTGTCTAGTACATGGATATTGGTTTGAAATTTTCTTCGGGAAGGTATAGAGTTGGATCACTTCCGTATAATTAGAGCCAATTCGGATTTATATGTATTTTAAACATGTAACGTCAGCTCAAGGGATACTTAATTTGCATGCAATGGTTGCTCAAATATGTGCATTTAATAATACGGGAGTGTTCCAACTCTATACCATCTTGAAGGAAATTTCAAACCAATTTATTATTCACCAGACACGTGTTTCGGATATTGATCAGTTTCTTATCAGTGGTGCTTCAAGTCAAAGTGATTTTTAGACGCCGCAAAATTGAGATTCAAATCAGTAGCGCCCTCTGTTTTTTTTTTTCAAATTTAAATTTGTGCATTTACTTTACAGAGAGTGCGCATATCCCCGGACCGGGGCAAAAAAAAATTTTTTTTCCAAAGTTTGAGCAAGAACATTTTTTTTTCTAACAAGTGATGTGCGTATAGGATGAAGACCGAGTTGAGGTCTTTATGAAGGTTAGATGGCCTCGGAGAGAACAGGGTGGTGTTTTAAGACCGAGGCCGATGACAGAGGTCTTTGATCACCACCCTGTTCTCTCCGAGGGCATCTAACCTCCATACAGACCTCAAGGAGGTCTTTATCCGACTTACAAACCGCAGATTTTCTTCAATTTTCATGAAATAAAAATCCAAATATTTATACACCCCTGCCTTTCAAAATGAAATTTACCATGCAAATTATCGGGTGGAAATATGCAACGGTAACGATTATTAGACCATAATAGTAAACTATCTTGTTACACATCCCGATAATTTTCTGAAAGGTACACTGTATTCGGTCAGAGAAGAAAATAACAGTAAATCAATGAGTTCTATTTCTATTTAAGTTTTTAGATAGGTGATTGTATTATTCCAAATAGAGATGACAGATTTTCTAATCAAGTTAGGATACTATTTCTTTATTTCGTTCATCAAGTTCCTCACTATACATTTATTTGAAAAGCAT